>CM076584.1:1186062033-1186480343 GCA_034641835.2 Pinus albicaulis
GGCCCCCAAGCCTTTTTTGGCTCATAAATTGGAAGATGTTCCCTCTATAGAAATTTCCCACCCGACACTTTTAAAACCAGTTTCAAATCTATGCCGAATTAGCCATTATTTGTCGATTCAATGGATTATGGCCTCGCACAACAGATCTCTACCAATGGATTCACTCCACTTGGACCAACAATAGTAAGGTTATTTTCTACTCGAAGGGCTTCTTCATAGTTTGTTTTCTTTCAATGAAGATTATCAAAAAGCCTTAACTGGTGGTCCATGGTTTTGGGGCAAAGCAGGGTTATTCCTCACCCCCTAGATCCCAGACTTCGACCCTTCTACGACAATCATTACCAAGCTTCCTATTTGGGTTAGGCTCCCAAATCTACTAGCTCATTTATGACACTTTTCTGTCTTTCAAGGAATTGGAAACTCTCTAGGCTACTTTTTGGCAACGGATCCCTCTAAGGGGGAAACGGGCATATACACCTATGGCAGAATATGTGCTGAAATTGACATAAGTAAAGGTATGCCTGATCAAATCAATATCAAAGTTGGTAATTTCCTTTGGACTCAAACCTTGGAATATGAGAACACTTCTTTTTTATGTCGTCACTTCCATCAAACATGGCATCTTCATAAATATTGTACTACGTTCCTCGCCCAAAAGAAGAGAAGAAATCGCAAATCAAACTCTAAAAGCTGGAAACCTTGTGATCTGCCTCCCATGGATGACATTGAGTCCTTTAGCTTGGATGAAGATGAGATTGAAGCAAATGAGGACGCAACAAAGTAGGAGAAGGATATGCCCTTAGAAGACCCTGGGGGGGCCAATTTTTCTTCGAGTGCTCAGAAACAAACTCATGAGTCCTCCTCCTTTGACTCGGATAAGGAAATTCCTCCTTCAATCAACAACAATCTTCAAGTGGTTTTAGCCCACCCGCCCCATGATGGTTGGGTCAAAGTTACAAAAAAGAAAGGAAAAAATGTCGTATTGAGGATTCAACCCATTCTGGGTAGATTCTTGTGTATGTCTCTTACATCTCCCATCTTTCTCTTCATGATCCACTCTATTTCTCTCTTGGTTACTTAACAGGACAAGAAGGTTGACTTCTTTCTATGTTCTATTTTGATATTTTTCTCATATACTATAGTAAACTATGGAATAGCAAATCAATACAAGAAGAAAAAAACTTACTTCTTTTTTCATATCACATTTTTTACATCCATGATAATAATTAGGGTTATGGTTAAGCATTTTGGATGCCCAACTACCACATAGGGTTATGATTTCTCCCATTTTGGATTTTGTGACTCAAGAACTATCTAATGCATGGTGTTTCTCTCTTTGTTAATTTCTTCTAATTTATGAGTTGCAACAGCTAGTAAGGTGTGAGTAAGAAATTGTTAACGGATTTAATAGTAAATTATCTTCTTTTCAACTTCCTGTGAATCATATATATGTTTTAGAACATGTTAGTGAATATTTCATAAAGGATTTTTTAAATACTTTATGCATGTACTCTACTTTTTGAATGGTTTTTACTTTACATAAAAATAGTCGGTGTAAAGAGCCATCATTATAGTTGTGTGACTAATTTAGGATATGAATATTTCTTAGAGTAAGTACCAGCTATCCATCTCCTTTCATTTTTTATATTCTGCTCCCTATACTACCAATTTACCCATACAATTTATACTTGCCACAACTTGCCAAATGCATGGAAGTCTAAAAGTATAAAAAATCATTTCAAACTCGTTGAGAAGCCATCCCACCAGTCAAAAACTTTGAATTTGAAATGAACTATGATGTGTAAGGCTTACTCCTTTTGCATTCAAGGAGTGACTCCTTGCGCTAACAGGGGGCATATGTGATCATTGGCTATGATGGGAATACTCTCATTAAGCATGGTAGTGGGCTTTATCTGAAAATATATTATGAATAGACCGTTAGGTTTGGTGCCATGTACATATGTATCTAGTGAATGCTATTACTCTTTTATACATCGGTGTTATGTTTCAGTGCACTACTTATCATTTTTGGTACTTGGTTTTTAGATTTCCACATCTATTTTGATCTACGTATGATATTCCAATGGTGTTAACCGCAATTCCTGGCACACTACTTCTGCCACTTAGGTTCTCATTTCACCCATTGATGAACTTTTGATTTTAGGGGGCATCTTTCTAGGTCTTGCCATTAACAACATTGTCAAATATAGTGATTTAATTGAACTCTTAATCAAGCACATAACTCTAAGTATCCATTAATTAATGGTCAATCTAGACTCTCAGCTCATGGTATGACAACTAAATCGCATCTACCATGTCTAAAATCCTATGTTATTTCATCATTATCTCAGGGTATGCCTTCTTGAGTGTGAATTTTACTATATCATTTATCAACATGTCCTTGTAATATCTAATGAATTGAATGATTCATTGGCTAACTATGTGTTAGAATGGAATCTATGACATTTATAAAATCAAGTATATTGAGCATGCATGTACATAAACAACATGAGACTATTTTAATCATCATTGTAACACATCCATAAGTAATAATTGCAACACATGTGTATATATGTAAAACATAGTTTGCATGCATTATCATAAAACATATAATTTTTTATAGTGCGAAACTTAGGAGTTCCAAGCTCATAAGCCCATAAATGCTACACTTATTTCCAAAAATTACCTGAAGGGAGCATACATAGTGAACAAAGGTGTCCTATCACTAATCATCATCAAAGTCTCAATGAGCCCAATAACACACTACCATATTGGCCACACAACATAGAATATGGTACTTTTTGTTAGACACACCCATGGTGCGACATTGCATATGTCACATAACATCCTCTATTCATGTAAATGGTACACCCATCATTAGACCCTATAGGTTCCATTGCACCTACCTCAACTCATTGCGGTCATCATCCTTGTTCTCATAATATTGGGTTATTAGTGGCTCGACCTCTTTGAATACTCCTTGATGAATGCATGAAGACTCTTCCTCTAGTCTCTATGCCACAGCATATATGTCACCAAACATGTTAATGATTAGTGAATTATACCACCAAAAAAAAAATCATAAAGACACAAAACGATTTACTCACCCAAGTCTCCCCATTGCTCACAAGGGGGGAAAAAAAACTCACAGACTCAGTGGAATTCAGACCCTGCATATGCATATTCATTAATCACAATCAATTGTTCCTCAAACCAATCGAAGTAGTCAAGATAATAAGTCCATGTATATACCTCACCTCCTAGCTTAGCCATAAATTCATAGAGCTTTGTTCACATACACATAAACACTATAAATAATGGATATGAGTGCATTTAAATATTATCTAAGAAATAAGAGGTCTGAGGTGCACAATAGAAGCTAGGGAATACTCTTAGGGCCTTAAAGGTGGAGCAAAAATGTGATTTGTGGAGTGAAAGAGTCATCTTGGAATTTTCATTGTAAATTTTCTTATGGGATGTTTTATACCATGAAACTTTGAGGATATAGAGGAAATTCCTTGTGTGATGATGGTAGAAATTTTATAGTTTGGATCATTGTAATTTTGAAGATATGATTTGAGGAAGTTTGGGTTCTTGAATGCTCCTGAAATCTGCTTCAAATGGGTCAACTTGGAATTTTCCCTATAACTTTTCTTCTGGAATGTTTCAAAAAGTGAAATTAGAGGAGATAGATGGGAGATAGTTTTATATCTTTGATCTAAAGTTCAGACTTTGGTTCACAATTTCGAAGATGTGATCTAAGGAAGTTAAGTTTCTAGAATGCTCCTAATTTTTTTTTCAAAATGTCAACTTGGAATTTTCACTATAACATTTATTTTGAGATGTCTTAGACTATAAAACTTAGAGGAGATAAACTTGGGATATCCTTATGTACTATGTTAGAAGTTTTATATTTTGTTTCAATGTAAATTTGGATATATTCTCTATGAAAGTTAGGGTCCTAAAATGCTCTTGAAATATGATTCAAATAGGTCATCTTGGGATTTTCATTATAAGTTTCCTTCTAAGATCTGATAGATTGTGAAATATGTAGGAAACAAAGGAGAGATATCTAGCTACATTTAGTAGAAATTTTATACCTTGGTTTTCTATAATTTTGGAAATTAGGGTCTTGAATGCTCCTAAAATATGCTTTAAACATATAATCTTGAAATTTTTAATATCAATATTTTATAGGATGTTTCATAATGTGAAATAAGGAGGAGAAAAAGAAGATATGTCTAGGTATTTGTGGTAGAAATTTTAGACTCTTTTTCATTACAATTTCATAGATATGTCATGTGCAAGTTAGGGTTTTTTAATAGTCCTAAATTTATTTTTAAACAACTTAGTTTGGAATTTTTTTTAGAACTTATTTTTATGAGAAATTTAGGTTGTGGAAATTTTAGAGATCCAAGGAGACATATAGAAGTGCCTCAGATAAAAGTTTCATAATCATATTTGTAAAATTGGATATGTGGCATGTTGTACAAGTTTTTTCTTGGGAAGAGGCCAACAAAAACAAGTTATGGGAGAAGTAGACATGGTGAAGAAAGAAGCAACAAGAATACTTGGTGAAGGAACAAGAAGCAAGTAGACCTAGTGAAGGAAGAAACAATAAGTAGATTTGGTGGAGGAAGAAGCAAATAATAGACATAATGAAGATAGAAGTTGCAAGAGAACTCAGTATAGTAGGTTTGTTCCTACAAATATTTGCAACTATGGGGATTGGTGTATTCTATAGGTTGGTGATTGAAAATATTGTAGCAGATGGGATTGGTGTTTCCTATAGGTTGGTCCCTATAAATATTACAATATAGGGGATTAATGTCTCCTAAAGGTTGTTGCCTAAAATTATTGTAGAAGAGGGGATTGGTGTCTCCTGTAGGTTGGTTCCTACAAATATTGTAGTAGGGGGCATTGGTGTCTCTAGTATTACAAAGTTTGTATTAGTATGTTGGTTCATACAAATATATATAATAAAGTAATTTTCATTTACAATGTGACAAAGAAATATACACTTGATATTCAAGGGATTTATGAATGCGTGGTTATAATATCCTTTCTCCCATCACCTCAAATCAAAATGTTGATATTACCATCATCTTTTTCTCATTGGGAACTTTCCAATGATATAAATTTCATCTCAATATGAGCTCTAGGCACAATTTTATGCCTCTTTGAATTTTTTCCCCTTAGGACCATGTCATCATCCATATATGTCCATGTGACTAACACACGGCTTCCTTGGCCTTTGGACACCTTTGAACTAGTCCATGTCCCTAACCCATGTGTCATATTATGACCTTACCATATCGATGATTTCCATATAACTGCATTGTCCATTCCTCAGAGATTATAATATAGCTAGTATGGTAGTATAATTAACATGTTGATATACCAAATAAGTTGATATAATTATTTGTTAATATTCCAATATAGTTGGTATTGAAGATATGGAGATATGGTCAATATCCTTTGATATGTTGATATACTTGCATGATTGATCGATTTATCAACAGATTTCATTATCACTGAAAATCACTGCAAAACAAATTTGATAGGTTGGTGTCCAATTCATCATGCCACCTAATTTTCTGAGGTCCAATCATAGCTTGCCATGTGATAAATGATGGTGTGCCAAATAAGTGGCACTACTAACATGTATATTGGGACATTGAGATATTAGATACCTTCCAAAGCACAATGCCTTAGAAGTCACCAAATGTCGATATGATCATATGACAACATAGCTTGCCACATCATCCTCCAACATTCAATCACCACCTAACACATGGTAAACGTTAATGTGTCCTTTGCTGCGCAGCACCCATTGACATGTGCCATATTTCAATCGTATTTTCATAATTGGTATATACCCAAAAGGGCCAAATATGGTGACATGTGTCACAAATGTGGCATAGCCATGTCATCATGATGCCACTTCTTCCAATTACTATAATACTTTGAGGTCATTACTTGACGAGATTGATAATTAGAAAAAAGGTTGTTATGTGACAGTTTGTTTCTTGGGCCATGACATATTAAGGGATTTCCAAATTATATCTCTTTTCATTCTTCAAGGGCCATATATTTCGATAAACTCCCTTTCTGGCTAACTCCTCTTCTTGGCTCGTCTCGAGCTATGTGATGAGGGGCTAGAGTTAAGACTTCCCCAAACTCCAAAATTCCACAAGAGCTATAAATTCTATCTAGTTACCTATGTTTGATCATAGCACTTTTGTTGCTTATAAACCAAGAAAAACACTAGCATTAACTAGGAAACTTCAATCCTCCTCATATCGATTTCTTATACTACAAGGAGGCATACAAGCTAACTCATCTTAATAGGAAAACAAATCCTTAATCTCCCATCATAATACATGATTAACTCCACCATCGATATAATAATAGTACAACATGACAACATTCATGAAACAATATTGAGTGTAGCCATTACAAGCAAGGCTAACATCTCAATTTATGGACATACAACATATAGAGGTCTCAATTAACATATGGGAAATGCTTTCGTCACACACGTCATTCATTCATAAAAGAATGCATATCAACATTTTACAGTGTGCAAGGGAAAACAACTTCATTTATTCGAAGAAGTTTATTTTTGTGCAATATAGTGCATCGTACCGTGAATTTTTGTGGCATGCTACTCCACAAATAAACAAGTTTTTTGATGAAGTGATTAAAAGGGAAGAAGATTGACGAGAGGCAGAGACAAGGGATACTTCACATGAAGAGAAAAATTATTGCAATGCAATAAAGAAGGAAGAGCTCCTTTATCATAAGAAAGGAAAGTTTTTTAGGTGTGATATATTGCACCATAAAAATCTTTGTTGTGATACATCACAAAACTAAAAAATTTGTGAGGCTTGAAAAGATGCATCGTAGGAAGAAAATTTGGGACTGATATGTTGCATTGGTAAAATTTTCATAGGGTATGATAATTTGTATCACATGCAAAATAATTAGTTATAATGGAGACCATTATGATAGTGGATAAGTGGACCATGTTTTTTGATATGTGTGATGCCACATAAGCATGATGTTGTTATTAAGTAAAAAAGGCCAAGGTTGTAAAAGGCCATGACTTCTTGCTCCAATCCCAAAATTGAGTAAGAGTACAATCATTACAAACCTCCATATGAACCAAATGATCCTAATAGCCTAGAAGTGGCATTAGAGTTAAAGATGATTGAGTGGAGAAGTAGATCACTGACTAGCATAGCAACATTTATAAGATGATATATGTTATAGATAATTATATCTATATTGAATTTAATAATTAAAGGCTAAGATTTAGTTAATTATATTAATAAGTCAATTACGTTAGATTAGAATGACCTATCATTAGTTGGGTTTTAAAACATATAGAAAGTTGCATGCCATGTGAGTGTTAAGTTATTGATCAAAAGAGTGTGTGGTCTAATAATATATTTTGATTATTGAAAAATATATATGTGAACACGATCTTTAATTTATCGATTATAATGATGTAAGTGATTACGTCTATGTCATGAGCGAGGGGAATTAGACGATAAAATTATTATTAAATTTATTTTATTAATTCATACGTGGGTTTCGACAAACATCCTTTTTAGATACTACGAATAAAACTCTATTGCTTTTGGATAGAGAACTATCGGTATGGTAAAAGCAGTACCACATTGAAATGAATATTATCCACTTTGAGAAACTCGGGTTTATGATTAAAGAAACATTAAGTGTAATAAATAAAAAATGAATAAATAAATGAGTTGATAATTAATTAATACATTTACATGTGTAGACCTATGGTGGTATTTTGTAAATGTCCAATTGAATGGCATGGCATGGCATGTGATAATTAATTAATACATTTACATGTGTAGACCTATGGTGTTATTTTTTAAATGTCCAATTGAATGGCATGGCATGGGATAAGGTTTCGTGACTTGTAAAATTATTATGGATGGCTATTCAATACTTATCATAAATATTATATGTTGTAAAATAAAATGATGAGATTTATGATTAATATATAATATTATAAGTATATTATGTTTGATATTATAATTAAATAAGAAAAATAAGAATTTATTATTATAGTAAAATAAGTATGATATAAAATTAATAAATATAATTAATAAATAGATGTGTTTTTGGAAATTTTATGTGGAAAAATTCTATGAAGAAATGAGGATTGTCTTATTTCTTTTTAAATTATTTTTTAAGTAGGTGGTTCATTTTCTTATGGGGATTTAGTCAAATTCACGTTGGTGGTTATCTCATGGAACAGTTGTAAGACTTTCACAACCCTTATTCTAGAATTGAGGTAGGATAAGTATATGAACATAGATAAAGGTAAAAACATGGAGTTAGGTTATAGGTGAAAAAAAAGAGAGCTCAATCGAGTATTTTAAGTACTCGATCGAGCCATTTTTAGTGCTCAATCGAGCTCCTTGAGCGCTAAAAAAGTAGCTCGACCGAGGGTTTAAAACAAACCCTCAATCAAAAATTATGGCTTGATTGAGAATTAGATTAATTTTATATTATTCCAAAATTAATAAATTTAATATTAAAATATATTAATATTAATATCAGAGTTCATAATTTAATATTATTATTATTATTATTTTAATATTAATATTAGATTTAATGATTTTTCTACATGGCATGATAACAAAAATTATAATAAAATTTGGAATTTTAATGTGGAAGGTAAATTTATGATCCATTCAAATTCAAGGTATATGATCAGCTATATTTTGAGCACAAATAGACATACTTGCACATTGCCCCCATACTCGGCTGTAGAATGCACCTCTCAGCATAATAACATAAAACTTTTCTAATGTTGTTAACAACCTAGATCCGGTGAATTTTCAATTTTAGTACAATGATATCAGATCAACTTGGTTAAATTATTAATGGATTAAATTTTAGATCTTTATTGATTCTAAAATCTAAATTATGGGATTATGAGATTGTGGGATTCACATAAGGATTTGAAATTTTTTTTTACAGAGGTTCGAGCGAGCCCTTGGTTAACCACGTAAATGGCTAACCCTCAATCAAGTTATTTGAATTTAAAATTCAAGCGCTCGATTGAGCTATTGAGGTCCAAAAAACCACAATTTTAGCACCCCTTTTGTAGATTTCTTTGCAACCACATTTTGTACCCCAACAAACTTAGGGAAAAATTTGTCCCGAAGTGCGTAGGCCGATCATGTTGGATTCCCGAAAAATATCTCTATCGAATGGCATATGAGTTCTATTAATTTCAAATCCATATAACATTTTTCATCTAATTTCTCTTAAACATAATACTTCTGAAATTTGTTTGGACAATTTCAAAGGAGATCAATAAAAAATCAATAACATATATAATATGCAGAATGAAAAAATTGAAAAAAATATCACTATCTTCGTTTACGAGTGTTGAAAATGCAACAAGATGATGGAGCTTAGTGAAATGAAGTCACCTTCACTAAGTGGGCCCGTAGGTTATTTTTGGCGCAAAGTCTATTTTTAGACTATGTCTATTTTTAGACATATGGAGCATGGTCTAGGAGTTGCAGTATGCTATTCTTGGATGATTGGTCGAGTTGGTAAAAATAGATGGACCTCTATTTTTAGACATACAAGTCGAAGTCTATTTTTAGACTGCCTGTCTAAAAATAGGTCAGTCAAATATTATTAGCCCTTAATAATATTTGGACTCTAAACTTCAGTTTATTCTCTTACAGCACTTCAGTTGGAGTGACGGATGTGGCTCATGCATCTGACAGAAGGAATTACGTTATTCCTTGGGGTTTGGTGAGCTCATGCATGGTTGACTTCAGTTAGGACTTCAGTGGCAGAGTTTGGTGGAGTTGATGAGACAGTTGGTGGAGTTGTGTTCGTTTTAACTTAGTTGAACTAGTTGTGTTTAGTTTAACTGGCTAATACACTAGTAATGAGTGGAGTGAATTAAATATTATTTAATTCACTAATTATTAACTCATTGTTCAACTCAAGAACACATCAGTTCACTACAGTGCATGGACAGTTCAGTGGAGACCAGTGGAAGAGGTAGATGAAAGGGTGAGTTTGCTATTAGTTGCGACAGCAGTTGTGCATGAGATTTTGCACAAGCATTGGAGGAGATTTCCAATGATGATTGCGCAGTTGGAGCTAGTGAGATTCGAACTTGGATCTCTCATTAGACCAGCCTTGATTGCGCAATAGAGGCAGGCAATTAGTGGATGAGTTTTGAACCTGTGACTTGTTCAAAACCGAGCTAGTTTGTGTGTAACTTTTGGAGACAGTACTGAGTACTTGTGAGGAGTATTGTACTGAGATTGTTACATGTTTCTCTTCTATTATAATATACAAATATCTGGGGGTTTTCAGCTATAAGTTTTCCCCATTACATATTGTGTTTATGTGCGCATGCGACTGTTTCTATTTCCGCAAATTGATGATTGATTGTAGAAGAGGTTATGTGTTATACATGAATTCGAATTAATGTATGATCAGGATAATCTCAGTGGATAAATATTCATTATTCACCAAATTTCTACATGGTATCAGAGCGAATTGATCATCAGATCTATTGTAGTGATTACAATATTATTTCGGTAGACAGAGTCTGTAACGGGCCAGGTAGCCTTTGGATCCATCCTTTCTCTGAAAGGTGATATATACATTAAATGCCCTTACAGTCGATCTCTGTGCTAGAAATAATTTGTTCTCATAGATCCAGAAGCAGTTGAGTTTTTGAGTTTGGAATTCAAATTTTGCAGCAGTTTGTTTTCTTGGTGCCGGAGTTGAAAATGTCTTTCAACGATTTGCGACTCGAATATGCTCTTGAAGGCAGTTTGAATTATGTTGCATGGAAAGATCGAATGGAGGCAGTATTAGAAGATAATGGACTGAAGGATTTCGTAGATACGGATGTCCAAAAGCCCACTGATCCTGCTGAAGTCGAGGCTTGGCAAAAGAAGATGGTGAAATGTCGAAGGATTCTGTTGGAGGGCGTGAAGGATCACATTTTATCCATCCTGCAAGGAAAAGCTTCTCCATATTTGATGTGGAAAGCGTTGACAGATATATTCCAGAGTAAGAGCGACCAAAGGAAGCTGGCGCTCAAGGATAAGCTCAGAAACATTAAGATGGAGAAAGGCGACAGTATCGCCAAATATCTCACGAAGTTCACTCAATGCAGAGATGAGCTGGGAAGTGTGGGGGTGACTGTCGAAGAAGAGGACATGGTAGACCTGGCTCTCCTTGGTCTTCCGAAGGCTTTGCATTCCTATCAGGACTCTATCAATGGCTGGAGGTTTTTCCACTTGTTCACTTGCTCCATTCTGGGAGGAGATAAGGAGGACTAGTTAGACTCGATCTTCATCAAAGGTATCTCGATGAAGAAAATTGCGCTTCGTCGCCAAAGCAAAGAAGGGGAAGAGCAAGAAGGCTTCTCGTCCGGTGCGAAAGGCAAGAAGCAAGACATGTCCAAGGTGAGGAGCGACCGACAATTTCAAAGACGCGACACTATGCCACAAATTGTCCGCGAAGAAGAAAATAAGAAGGCTTTGACTTACAACAGAAAGGCATTGGCTTCTCAATTCAAACTAGCTTTTTCACTGATCGCATGCTTGGTTTCAAGTGTGCTAGGATCTGTATGGTTCTTGGATAGCGGTGCGTCATTTCATATGACGGGAGATCGGGAGTTGTTCTCAGATCTGGAGGACAAAGATTTGGGTGTGCACATCGAGATGGGCGTTGATGGTAGATACAGTGCGACTGGTATCGGTACCATATCCTTTCAGAGGGAGTCTGGTAAACCCTTTGCACTGAAGGATGTCATGCATGTACCTGGATTGAAGAAGAACTTGATCTCCGTGGCGATGTTGGAGGATAAGGGGTATGATGTGGTCTTCAGCGAAGGAAAAGCCTTCCTGCGTAGTAAGACTACTAGAGAGACCCGGAAGATAGGGGTTCGAACCAAGAACCTTTATTAGTTGCAGGTAGATGGCTGCGCAGCTATGGCATGCAAGGCGGGAGAAGTGGTGAGCCGGGATGATGAGGGCGAACTGTGGCACAAGAGATTGGGCCACCTTCACCATGGAGCTTTGAAGATTCTGCAGCAGATTTCTACTGGACTTCCTAAGGGCACTCTTGCGCAGTCAGATCAGTGCAAGGGGTGTACTTTAGGGAAGTTTGTGAAAGCCACCTTTCACGAGAAGGATAGTCGCGCCACGACGATCCTTGAGAGAGTTCACACAGACGTGTGTGGTCCTTTCTCAGTAGCTTCGACAACAAAGCACAAGTACTACGTGATCTTTGTTGATGATTTTCTCTCGGAAGTGTTGGATCTTCTTCATGCATAAGAAGAGTGAGACATATTCAAAGTTCTGTGAATTCAAGGCACTGGTTGAGAAGGAATCAAGGAAGCATGTGAAGGCTCTTAGGAGCGACAATGGTGGTGAATTCATCTCTATTGAATTCAAAGACTTTTGCAGTGCAGAAGGGATTCGGAGAGAGCTCATCGCACCCCATAACCCACAGCAGAACGGGGTGGCTGAGCGGAAGAACAGAACGATCGTGGGTGTTGCACGGGCGATGTTGCATGATCAGGGCCTACCCCTTCACTTGTGGGCCGAGGCATGCAATACAGCAGTGTATGTGCAGAACCGTTGTCCTCACAAGGTTCTTGGCATGAGTACACCGGAGGAGGCTTATTCTGGCAAGAGGCCTGATATTTCCCATTTGCGGATTTTTGGTTCTCCTGTCTACATGCATGTGACGAAGGATGCGAGAAGGAAGCTGGATCCAACTGCTGAGGTTGGAATATTTGTGGGGTACAATGATACACCTCACAACTATCGGGTGTATGTGCCAGACAGTCGCAAGACTGTTGTGCGACGGGATATAAAATTTCAGGAGGAGAAAGCCATGCAGTGTTCGCTTGAGAGGGAGCTACACTTGCATGCAGATGAGGAGCTGTTAGTTCCTAAGGAGGAGCTTCCGGATGTGGATCACCCACAAGAGGAGGTTCAGGAGGTGGAAGAAACCACCCAGGCAGCGCCAACCATCAGAGGGCGCATGCGCACTACAGAAGCTGAGCGACTGGCTCGGGATGCAGAGAAGGTTGTAGGACCACCTACAGCACAGCGCAGACAGAGACAGTCACCGGATCGGTACACTTGATACATGGCTCTTATGAGTCAATGTGTTGTGACAGAGCCATCCTCTTTTGAGGAAGCTGTGGAGGAACCCGCATGGGTTGATGCCATGATCGAAGAATATGATTCGATCATCAGGAACAGTGCATGGGAGATTGTCCCAAGACCTGTTGGGAAATCAGTTGTAGGTTCGCGATGGATCTACAAGGTGAAGCAGGCGGCTGACGGGAGTGTGGAGAAGTACAAGGCGAGATTTGTCGCCCGTGGCTTCTCACAGATCGAGGGGATTGACTATGAGGAGACTTTTGCACCCGTCGCAAGGTACTCTTCCATACGGACGATCCTTGCTCTCTCAGCGCAGATGGGGTGGCACATTCATCAGATGGATGTGAAGACTGCGTTCCTCAATGGAGTTATTGAGGAAGAGGTGTACATAGAGCAGCCTGAAGGTTTTGAGATCTTCAGCAGTGAGTCGCATGTGTTCCGACTCAAGAGAGCACTGTACGGGCTGAAGCAAGCACCTCGTGCTTGGTACACTCGGATAGACAGCTACTTCACCGGGCTTGGATTCTCCAAGAGTGAGGTGGATCCTAACCTGTACCAGATTGTGGTGGAGGGGAAGCTGTTGATCATCGTACTGTATGTAGATGATCTGATTTTGACGGGAGATGAGCCGTTGATACTTTCATGCAAGGAGGATCTTGCACGAGAGTTTGAGATGAAGGACTTGGGCATCCTTCATTATTTCCTGAGATTGGAGATTTAGCAGCGCAGTGGAGGACTGTTTGTTTCTCAGGGCAAGTATGCCCGGGAGATTCTGGAGAGGTTCAACATGCAAGGCTGCAAGCCTGTTGACACTCCTCTTCCTGGTGGTTGGAGGAAGGAGGATGCTACTTCAGCGGAGGTAGTGAATGCCACTGTCTATCGACAGTTTGTGGGGTCGCTTATGTATCTGGTCAATACACGACCCGATATATGCTATGCAGTTAACCATCTTTCGCAAGCTATGGTTAAGCCTACCAAGCTCTTTTGGAAGGCAGGAAAGCATGTATTGCGCTATATTAGAGGCACATCGGGATATGGTCTATGGTACAAACAGGAGGATGGAGCGAAGCTTTCTGGCTTCACTGATGTAGATTGGGCAGGGAGCCCAATGGACTGGAAGAGCACTTCTGGAGGAGTTTTCAGCATTGGGTCGACAGCAGTTTCCTGGTACAGCAGGAAGTAGAGATCCGTGGCACTCAGTTCAGCAGAGGCCGAGTACATGGCAGCTAGCTTGGCTGCATGCGAGGCTATTTGGATGAGGAAGATCCTCATTGGATTGTTCGGGTTGCATTTGGAGCCTACAGTGATCTACTGTGATAACCAGAGTTGCATTAAACTCTCGGCTAATCCAGTATTTCATGATAGGTCCAAACACATCGACATCGGGTACCATCATATCAGAGATTGTGTTCAGCGGAGAATCATGATGCTTTCATATGTTCCCATGGAGGATCAGGATGCCGACATCCTGACGAAGGCGCTCACCAGGAGCAAGTTCGAATTCCACAGAGGCAGGATAGGGGTTGCAAATAATCCATATCTTGCTGAGAGGGAGTGTTGAAAATGTAGCAAGATGATGGAGCTTAGTGAAATGAAGTCGCCTTCACTAAGTGGGCCCGCAGGCTATTTTTGGCGCAAAGTCTATTTTTAGACATATGGAGCATGGTCTAGGAGTTGCAGTATGCTATTCTTGGATGATTGGTCGATTTGGTAAAAATAGATGGACCTATATTTTTAGACATACAGGTCGAAGTCTATTTTTAGACTGCCTGTCTAAAAATAGGTCAGTCAAATATTATTAGCCCTTAATAATATTTGGACTCTAAACTTCAGTTTATTCTCTTACAGCACTTTAGTTGGAGCTACGGATGTGGCTCATGCATCTGACAAAAGGAATTACGCTATTCCTTGGGTTTTGGTGAGCTCATGCATGGTTGACTTCAGTTAGGACTTCAGTGGCAGAGTTTGGTGGAGTTGATGAGACAGTTGGTGGAGTTGTGTTCGGTTTAACTTAGTTGAACTAGTTGTGTTTAGTTTAACTGGCTAATACACTAGTAATGAGTGGGGTGAATTAAATATTATTTAATTCACTAATTATTAACTCATTATTCAACTCAAGAACACATTAGCTCACTACAGTGCATGGACAGTTCAGTGGAGACCAGTGGAAGAGGTAGATGAAAGGGTGAGTTTGCTATTAGTTGCGACAACAGTTGTGCATGAGATTTGCACAAGCATTGGAGGAGATTGCCAATGATGATTGCACAGTTGAAGCCAAGGAGATTCGAACTTGGATCTCTCATTAAACCAACTTGGATTGCGCAATAGAGGCAGGCAATTAGTGGATGAGTTTTGAACCTGTGACTTGTTCAAAACTGAGCTAGTTTTGTGTGTAACTTTTGGAGCCAGTACTGAGTACTTGTGAGGAGTATTGTATTGAGATTGTTACATGTTTCTCTTCTATTATAATATACAAATAGCTGGGGGTTTTTAGCTATAAGCTTTCCCCATTACATATTGTGTTTATGTGTGCATGCGACTGTTTCTATTTCCGCAAATTGATGATTGATTGTAGAAGAGGTTATGTGTTATACATGAATTCGAATTAATGTATGATTAGGATAATCTCAGTGGATAAATCTTCATTATTCAGCAAATTTCTACAACGAGTCCTCTTCAAAAGAGTACTCTTGGTTTTTCAATTTATTTAATCATTTGAAAAAAATCTTACAGAAACACATGTGTCTATAAAATGCAATCGAAATTTTACTTCGCCAACTTTGAATATATATATATATATATAATTTTGCATAAAAAAAAATTAATATGAAAAACTTAGCTTTCTCTATGTATATCATGCTCATATATATATATTTTTTAAATTACACATTTTAGACTAAGTTGTGCTACGTGGACACACACATATCTCTTAAGATGTGTGAAAATTTGCAAGAACAAGAATTAAATTTAATGAAAAATTGAGAGATTATAAGACACTAAATTTTTTTGCCAAAAATACCATTAGGACAACAACATAATTCTCCACATATTGTCATTTTACTCTTAATCAAAATTCACAATGCTTATATGAATTTTGAGAGTTTCAATTTGTTAAAAAAGGAAAATTTTGAAATTTTATCGCCACATTTGGCCCAAAAGTGTAATCCATCTTCATGCATTCACCCATAAGTGGGTAGGTTTGATCCCATAACCTCTAGTTATTGCAAAACATCTAAATGAGGTCAAATGACCAACTCATCTAATGAAGTGTGTTAAAAGACATAATTCAAATACAAATAAATAATGACTTGCTATGGAATACAATAAACATTGTAGCTAGATGATAATGATGAATAGTAGGGTTCTCTACTGTGTCTCACATCCCACCGCCGCTGTCAAGCTCCTTCTCGGCCCTGAGGCTCTCGAAAACCAGAGACCAGGAGCGCTATCGTTATAGCCAGAGATTATTAATGAAAGCAGTTGTGATGGTGCAATGATGCAGAAGGCCCAAATTTTTACAAGTTTTCTGACACCCAAAATAAGCTCAGTATATTTGGTTACTGACAAGGCAGAGGTTTTACATGATTTGCAAATCAGTGGGGTCCTTGCTGGTCGGATCACGATGGATCTCTACCCCGATGAGATGCCGAAGACAACCATGACTTCTCGCTCGTTGTATACCAGAGAAAAGGCTTCGGTCGTTCCTGCTCACCCTTCCCTTCAATGGTCCTTCGCTCCACTGCATGACCCCAGGGTTTAGATGGCAAGGCGGTCACTTCACAAAGGAAAATGACAAATGCGAAGAGGCAGCTATGTTTAGTAGCAAACCATCAGGGCTCGACAGTCTAGCCTCACGAATGAGCTTTGGTAGCCAGGGGACCCCTGATCTTTCATCCCCCTCTTTTCAGATCCAAATCTCTCTTCTCTCTGGAAAAACCATGCTTCTTTGGGTTCGCTCTTCAGATCTGGTGAGAAACCTTTCGCATGCCATTGAACTCAGGTTGGGGATTCCCATTCCCTTACAATGACTTCTCCATGGAGGTAAACAACTAGAGGAATCTCTCCTGCTCTCATTTTATAATATTGAAAAAGATGCTTCTTTGGTTCTTACCCTTCGTCTGCGAGGAGGGCCAGTCAGGAAGCCATCTTCCACCCAAGCTTTCTCTTACAAGGATGTTGTCCACGCATAGCCTCCTAAGAAAGCTACTCAAATCTCGGAGGCCCCCAAGGCTTTTTTGGCTCATAAATTGGAAGATGTTCCCTCTGTAGAAATTTCCCACCCGATACTTTTAAAACCAGTTTCAAATCTATGCCGAATTAGGCATTATTTGTCGATTCAATGGATTATGGCCTCGCACAACAGATCTCTACCAATGGATTCACTCCACTTGGACCAACAATAGTAAGGTTATTTTCTGCTCGAAGGGCTTCTTCATAGTTTTTTTGCTTTCAATGAAGATTATCAAAAAGCCTTAACTGGTGGTCCATGGTTTTGAGGCAAAGCAGGGTTATTCCTCACCCCCTAGATCCCAGACTTCGAGCCTTCTACGACAGTCATTACCAAGCTTCCTATTTGGGTCAGGCTCCCAAATCTACTAGCTCATTTATGACACTTTTCTGTCTTTCAAGGAATTGGAAACTCTCTAGGCTACTTTCTGGCAACAGATCCCTCTAAGGGGGAAACAGGCATATACACCTATGGCAAAATATGTGCTGAAATTGACATAAGTAAAGGTATGCCTGATCAAATCAATATCAAAGTTGGTAATTTCCTTTGGACTCAAACCTTGGAATATGAGAACACTTCTTTTTTATGTCGTCACTTCCATCAAACATGGCATCTTCATAAATATTGTACTACGTTCCTCGCCCAAAAGAAGAGAAGAAATCGCAAATCAAACTCTAAAAGCTGGAAACCTTGTGATCTGCCTCCCATGGATGACATTGAGTCATTTAGCTTGGATGAAGATGAGATTGAAGCAGATGAGGATGCAGCAAAGTAGGAGAAGGATATGCCCTTGGAAGACCCTGGGGGGGCCAATTTTTCTTCGAGTGCTCAGAAACAAACTCATGAGTCCTCCTCCTTTGACTCGGATAAGGAAATTCCTCCTTCAATCAACAACAATCTTCAAGTGGTTTTAGCCCACCCGCCCCATGATGGTTGGGTCAAAGTTACAAAAAAGAAAGGAAAAAATGTCGTATTGAGGATTCAACCCATTCTGGGTAGATTCTTGTGTATGTCTCTTACATCTCCCATCTTTCTCTTCATGATCCACTCTATTTATCTCTTGGTTACTTAACAGGACAAAGGTTGATATTTTATCATTTCCAGCATCCCTGCTATCTAACCTCTCTTGAATGTAACTCTAGTTTGTACTATATGCTTTTTAAATAGAATTAGTCTTATTTACATTAAAAAAAAAAAAAAAACATTGTAGCTAGTGATAGGCCACACCAAGGTTGACTTCTTTCTATGTTCTATTTTGATATTTTTCTCATATACTATAGTAAACTATGGAATAGAAAATCAATACAAGAAGAAAAAAACTTACTTCTTTTCTCATATCACATTTTTTACATCCATGATAATAATTAGGGTTATGGTTAAGCATTTTGGATGCCCAACTACCACATAGGGTTATGATTTCTCCCCTCTAGAATATTTTTGAAAGTCCACATGGATTTTTCCCCTCTAGAATATTCTTGGAAGTCCATATATGTGGATTTTGCCCCTCTAAAATATTCTTGAAAGTCCACATATGTATTTTTCCCCTATAGAATATTCTTAAAAGTCCACATATAAATAGCTTAACTTATATAAATAACATATGTTGACACAACACCCACTTAATATTGCAATAAGTATAATATAGGTCAACTTACTAGATGCATAACTATCTCATACAAACTACAAACTTTAATTGAAATACTCAATTACCATTACAAAACTTGTAAAAATTGCACATCAAAATATATATATGATTATTTAATCCTTAAAAATGCTATAGAAATTCAAAAACTCCAACTTACCATACTAACACTAACCTTTAAAAAAAAAATTTAAAATTAATTAATTTATTTTTGGACACATTATCTAAATAGAGTTATTGATGCACAATGTAAGTGATGATTGTTTATTCTTACAATATGACATGGATAGCTTAGAAAGAAAAAACCAAAAAATTATTTTATAAAGTTCATTAGATAATTTCTTCAATCATATATTTTCATATGAAAATTCACATTCATATTGAAAAGAATAATTGAATTTTATAATAAAAAAATATATTTCAGAAATCAGTTTGATTTTATACCTATCTTGTAAAAGTTGATTTGAAAGCCTAAAAAGTGGCTTAAAGATCCATTAAGTGTGAACTAAGTGCTAATGTGAAGACCTGCCCAAGACAAAACAATGGTGTGAAGCGTTAAGATACGGGCAGAGTGGCTCAAAGATTCTCATAAAGTCAAATCGATTGGCTTTCTAATGTGCATCTATAAATGCCAAAGTGAAAAATGATACTCCATTATAAATGCCAAAGTGCAAAATGATACTCCATTAAGTGGCAGCAGCTATAAACAACAAAATACCAAAACGATACTCTACTCTATCGTGTTTTGAACTTTAACTAATCACGATGACAATAATAATAAATTAAATTAATTGTCGCTACATATCGAATTTAAATCAAACTTCAATATTATTTATAGATTGTGTATGCACAACATAACTAATAACAATATTATAAAGAGGCATAAAAGTTTATTCGAAGAACACGGGTGTCCAACAGCATCACCCATGATTACCCCAAAGCCATTTCTTTTATATTTTTTTTGTTGTTGTAAACATCAGTCCACTTAATAACAAAATTAAACATAACAAAAGGGAAAGGACAAAAATATTATATATATATATATATATTAAACATAAGTCCACTTAATAATAAAATTAAACCTAACCAAAGGGAAAGGACAAAAATTCTGAGGGAAGGGAGGTGAGGTGGGACAATAATGTTGTCTCCCATTATAGATGTATAAGATAAGAAGAATGTCATGTTTTCTCGAATCCACTCTTACTATTTATTCTTAGAAGCATCCACGACCCGCTCCGAAAAAAGAATATTACTTACACGCATGCGGACCGACTCTCCGTAAACGACATCCTCTCTTTCTTTTTAACTCTATTAGCTCTTACAAAGTGCAAAAAGGAATCCCACCAATTCCCATTCCCACCATATATAGCTTCTGCCGGACTTGGCTCTCTGCCCTATCACCATTTTCACTGCCGATAATTTTAGAGATGAATTTCTATGTAAATTAGTAATGAATGGGAAATGGGAGTAGATAAATGGTTTAATGTTATCTTTGAGGAAAGTATGAGTGAAAGAATAAAAACATGGATGAGACCGAACTACACATAAATGCAAAAATGAAATATCTACCTCAATGCTTGTTTCACAAATAGCAAGGAGCTAAAGGTTATGGAAAAGTTTCGTAAACAGATATGGGGAAAAGAGTAGAGTAGAAAGAAGTACTAATTGAAGAATTCAACCCTACCTATGATCTCCAACAAAAAGAGTACATTGGAGCTAACATTTTGTGGAGAGCAAAGGTTCTTATTGCTCAATTACGAACCAACTCACAACATCTTCAGTGTGAAAGGCCTAAAGAAGCTTGGGAAGAATGAGTGTGTACATTTTGCAAGTCTGGGTAGTGGAATCAGACAAACATTTCATTTTGGAATGTTTGGCATTGTCTTTTCAGCTATGAGATTGTTGGAAGGTTAGTCCAGCTCATCATCAATTTGAACTAGAAAATAAATGAAATGCAAAAGGCTAAAAACAAAGAACTCATAGTCCCATAAACCACGGAACTCATAGTCCCATAAACTATTTTTAGTTTGAATATTAAAATTTCATTAAAATAAACAGCTTGAGTTTACCAATAGCAAAGTATAATATAATTAATTTTAATAAATATGGTTGAAATATATGATAACAGAGGAGTTACTTTTAGGATAATTAAACTATCTCAAACAAGTTTTTGTGCAACATTTTTCCATCAACATTAAACTTTCAAGCTCTAAAGATCTTGATAATAATCTCTCACTATATGATGGCAGATTTTGAGGAGTTTTTACGAGAATTAAATTATCTTGAACAAGTTCAACAAACATTTTTCCATCAACATTAAATTTTTATTTGATTTCATATTTCATTAAAATAAATACCTGACTTTACTAATAGCAAAGTGAAATATAATTAATTTTAATAAATATAAGTGAAATATAATTAATTTTAATAAATATAATTGAAATATATGATAGCAGATATTGAGGAATTACTTTTAAGAGAATTAAACAGAGTGCGATTTTTTGAAGTTTCAGGTGTGGTAATCCGGTGAAAATTTTTGAAGTAAAATCTTGGTTTTTGTTATTCAAACTGGTTTTTTGACTCTATATATGGATTCAGCAGCCTCAAAAATCTCTAGAGCACTTCGATTGTGCAAAGTTAGCAATCAAACTTCTCTTTTCAATAAATTTCTGCCAAAATTTAGAGAAATTACATCATAACAAGCCTTTAAAAGGTCACACTAAAGACTACTCTGAATTAAACTATCTCAAACAAGTTTTTGGCCAACATTTTTCAATCTAACATTAAATTTTCAAACTCTAAAGATCTTGATAATAATATCTCACTATATGATGGCAGATGTTGAGGGTTATACTTAAAATTAAATTATCTCCAACAAGTTTTAGTTTAACAATTTTTCATCAACATTAAATTTTCATGCACGAAAAATCTAAATAATAATATCTCATTAATTAACATTCTTCCATCCACCATTAAAATTTTCGTTACAGTAACCAATCAATTTTTTTAATTTATCCTGTCACTTTGCAACTATTGAGTTAAAGCTGTGCGATTAAATTTTGAAACGAAACTGCCAACGCCAACAATATCCTTAGAGAGAACACGGAAAATCTTGGCCGTTTTGGATTCTTATGACCGCAGTTTTATTTTGCAAAGAATAAAACATTAATTTTGATACAGAGAAAATAAAATTGTGTAAAATTAAAACTTGTTTTAAAATTTAAATGATCGTTAAACCGTTCGGATTATAAAAAAAAAACACATTAATTGAGAGAATAAAAATGTATAAAATTAGAACCTGGTTTAAAATTTAAATTAGAAAAAAAAAACATCAATTTAAAAAAAAAAAGAAAATTAAAACTTGGTTTAAAATTTAAATTACGGGAAATTTAAATGATCGTTAGACAGTTACAACGACAGACACCCTCTTTCTCCTTCTCCATGGCAGGGAAGAAGAAGAGCGCGAGCGGTTTCTTGATCAGAAATCTCTGGGATCAACAAAAAGAGTAAGCCCCGGGGCCGATTTAGTCCATTCGCCATCACCAGCGTTGTGATCTTTGAGCTTCTTTATGCACCACAAGTCCTCAGGGCAGGAGAAGCAAGCCCAGTGAGGAATGCTGGACCTCAGAGGGTCACAGCTACCAACTTCCGTGGCAACAAGTCTGCATCCTTTTTCTCTAGCCAAATTGTGTGCAAACTGGCAGAGGTCCTTCATTAGCTTATGCGCTTTGGGTCCCTCTGCGTGCAGTCCATAAAGAAAATGCAGCCCAAAGGGATGAAACACGTCTGGAATTGAGGGGATCTTGAGCCAAGGTAAAGCTCTGTCCAAGAAGCGAGTTGTGGCAGCGTACATGTATTTAATTATTGATATTCCCTTCACTTCTAGCTTGAACACATCGCTACTGTTCCAGACGCTTAAAGCAGCCCAAGAAGAAGGGAGTACAGACCTTCCTCCGTCTGTAGGCCATTCTTCCCCTTGAGGAAAGGCGACCCAAGTGCCCAGGGACAGACGATTCTTGAGGATGGAATCGATATCTTGGGGGAAGAATTCTCTGGTTCCCAGGTAGGCTCTATACAGAGCCTCTGACTGAGCTAGGTCCAGCTTCTGGATTTTGACACCGGAACGAATGCGCTTGGAGTGCGCATGAACCGGTTGAACCAGTATGGACGGTGTTCGAAACTTAATATAATTGCACTTTTCACAGAAAAGCTTTATGCACGGCTCGTTGTCTTTCTCAGTGGCCATATAAGCATACTCGGCTCCATTCTCCTTGAACCAACTTTCGAGTCTCACTACTAACTTCAGACCAATTCCCATTCGTCTGCACAATTCAAGAACCAAAGAAAATCGATTAAAGATCGTCCGCAAAACGCAAAGATAAGAAGAAACCATTAAAGATCGTCTGCAAAATCCAAAGATAAGAAAAATCCATTAAAGATCGTCTGCAAAGCTCAAAGAAAATACGTTAAAGATCGTCTCCCAGCAAGGAAAATTAAATAAAAGCATCAGTTGCCGGAAGAATTAAAGAAAATTATCTGTTGCCGAAAGAATTAAAGAAAATTATCTGTTGCCAGAAGAGTTAATGAAGAGCATCTGTTGCAAAGCTTCAATCCATACCTGTGGCTCGGGGATACGCGGAGGCCAAGAATGTAAGCCATCCTGGTGCAAGCTGGAACTGGACTGGCAATATTATTGCCTTCCAAAGATTTGTTATTCCCGCATGCAACTGTCTTGATGCAACCTCGGATGAGCCCCACGATTTCTCTTTCAGGTCCAGACTCAGCAACCTGCCACCATTAAGAACGCACAGAAACAAGCAAAGCCGTTAATCAGTGCAGAAATTTGAAACCGCTACCGCTCGTTTTTCCGTTTTAGAAATGCTATTTTTCTATATACACATGTTAGATGTCTGTCCACTGTCAAAGACCCGCCAGCTAGAACAAAAATCAGTCTAGTAGCCCAATCATCAAAATATAGGCCAACCTGAGCATGTTACAGCAAGCAAGCAGTTGATAAATTGGGCAACAAGACAAAGAACGTTGCAGGAAATGGCATCAGCATTACAAGGAACGCATAATAGCCTTTCCGTTAAAGCAAAGTTGATCCAGGCAAGCAAATGAAAAAGAATGCAAGAATGCAACTCTCTGGGACATTATATCCAGACAAAAGATAACGTACCAACATCGCATAAGCTGGGCAGTGACGGACCCTACAGATCGGGTCGCCCATAAGGTCTGTAAATAGCGAGACTTTTCCACTCGGCCCTACCTCGCACCTCCTCTCTAGCCTTTCCACTTGCTCTACATCCCTCAGCCCATCAAATTCTCTTACATTCACGCCATAACTTTCACGAACCAGCGCCATTTTCTTCATCAGAACCCAAACAAATCAATCCGTCCGTCCCGAGATCGAATCCCAGAGCAACCAAAATATAAACAATGACTCAAACAAGATACAAAAGTTAAAAGTTAAAACCCTCTCCCTCTCTCTATATTTCTTTCTCCCCCCTCCTCACAACCGCCAATGTCGACGCGCCATGCCACTGAGTTGAACACGTATTTATAGTTCAATTTGCATCAGTGATTTGATAAGAGCCTGGAAGATTACAGAGTTGGTTTCTGAAGCTTTGCACAAGTACAGTGGCTCCAACTTTATTTCTCCCGTGTCTGCTGCAGTACCTGGCCACTCGTTTTTTAATTTATAATATTTTTTTTTCCTTTTATCTTTTTGCTCTGTTGCAGTCCTAGTCCTTGGTCCCCATCCTCGCCTGCGATTCACTCCCTTCTCCGCCTCCAACCTCCCGCCTCGGCCTCCTCTTACTCACGTGTGAACGGCTCGCGGAGTTTTATCACGCCTTCCATTAATTTATACTGTAAATCCGTAATGCAAAAGGCGTCCATCCACGGTCCAACTATTCCAAACGGATCACCAGTATGGGTGGAGCTGAGCTGCCTTTCTTTATCTATCTGTCTCTCTGTGATCTATCTAGGGACGTGCCGTCAATCCATCATTGTACTGCCTCGCCCATGAACGCGGCACCTTCAAAACGCTCACACTTATAATTATAACGAGCGGAAGAGTGGCGGCTATGGCTGCGCAGTCCTGTCTGTGTTGTGTTTATCGTCCATCTCGCTTTTGCTTTTGCTCTAAATATTCTAATTAAAAAATTAGTCATAATAATAGAGGCGAGGCGAGGCGTGCTACTTGGTAATAATAATAATACTCACTGCTACCCAATTAGCTGATTAGTTAATTACGTTTAGCGGAGCGTGCATGATTTAATGACCTTCATGATGGTGATGGGTGCGCTATGTCCATCCTTGGACGTTATGGACAACATCCGCCGGCCATGCTAAATAGAACAAAATCACCCCACCCCCCCGCTAACAACGTTTCTCTTTATTTTACTCTACCCACATGGCACATTCTTTACTTTACTAGCGACCTGGGGTTTAGGGATTTGCCCAATGTTTATTTTCATGTATGAGATTGATATTGATTGCTCTGCCCATTGGGGAGAAGAATTTCAACGATTGACATGACAAAAACCCTCCAACCATCTCTCTTCGCTAAGAGGAACGAAGTCCACGTCAGCGAACAATCATGGCAAATGCAATAATCGAAGTCTCATCTTTCAAATTTATTTCTCTATCAACTAGGGTCTCACTACATAAGTGAATATTTTTCTGGTATTGATATAATACTATGTTTTCACCCACTTCTATGGGCTATACATATAGCATACTCACTCTAATTAGTTTTTAATTTTTTTTTGAAAATATTGGAAATTATATATCATAGTTTAATTAGGCTTCAAATTTGTTTGGAAAATAATGGAAATTATATATTATAGTTTAATTAGGCTTCAAATTTGTTTGGAAAATAATGGAAAATACATATCTTATTTTAATTAAGCTTCAAATTTGTTCATAACACAAAATACATTCCTAGTATAATTAGGCTTCAAATTTGTTTGGAAAACAATGGAAATTATATATCATAGTTTAATTAGGCTTCAAATTTGTTTAGAAAACAATGGAAAATACATATCATAGTATAATTAGGCTTCAAATTTGCTCTGAAAACAAAATACATATCATAGTATAATTAAGCTTCAAATTAAGTTATTCTAAAAACAATGGAAATTATATATCATAATTTAACTAGGCTTCAAATTTATTCGGAAAACAATGGAAAATACATATCATAGTATAATTAGTTAGTCTGAAAACCATGAAAATTATATATCATAGTTTAATTAGGCTTCAAATTTATTCGGAAAACAATGGAAAATACATATCATAGTATAATTAGGCTTCAAATTTGTTCTGAAAACAATCAAAAGTACATATCCTAGTCTATTTAGGCTTTAAATTTGCTTGGAAAACAATAGAAAATACATGCCGTAGTTTAATTTGGCTTCAAGTACATATCCTAGTCTATTTAGGCTTTAAATTTGCTTGGAAAACAATAGAAAATACATGTCGTAGTTTAATTTGGCTTCAAATTTGCATTGAAAACAATGGAAATTCTGGTGAAATTTTCATAAATTTTGGGAAATCTAGGTTACAAATATCAAGTTTCATGGTTTTTTAGAAAATGTTAGATTTTCTAAAGGAAAAGCATGATTCACACACTCTTATTGTAGATTTTCTAAAAAAAAAATGTTAGATTTTCTAAAGAAAAAGTATGATTCATGCACTCCTATGATTCAAGCACTCCTATTGTTAAATTTTCTTAGGAAAAAATGTTATATTTTCTAAAGAAAAAACATGATTCACCCACTCCTATTGTTGGAGTTTTTAAGGAAAAAATGTTTGTAGATTTTCTACATAAAAAATGTTAGATTTCTAAAGAAAAGGTATGATTCAAGCACTCCTATTGTTAGATTTTCTTAGGAAAAAATGTTATATTTTCTAAAGAAAAAACATGATTCACCCACTCCTACTGTTAGATTTTTTTAAGGAAAAAATGTTAGATTTTCTAAAGAAAAAAAAACATGATTCAGGCACTCCTACTATGAGATTTTTTAAGGAAAAAATGTTAAATATTCTAAAGAAAAAATGGCTAGATTCACAAACTTTTGTAAACATATTCCCATCAACTACATCATATAGTTTGGGGTTGTTTAAATATCCTATCTTTTGAAATTTCCTATACATATTCTCATCTACTATATTATATAGTTTAACATTGTCTAAATATACAATGTTTTGAAATTTTTATCAAAATTAATTTTCAAATCTTAAATTTTATTGTTTAAAATAAGATTTTGACATATATATAAATTTAACCTCTTAACAAAATAGCGAAGTTTATTTCTTAGTCTATGCACCCACCCATAAATGTCCAGGAAAAATAAATGTCCACCATTAAATTAATTAATCTAACAGTGGAAATTTACTTTCCCCAAACATTTATAGGTACATAAACTGAGAAATAAACTAAGCCTAACAAAAATCACCCCACCTTAAAAATAAATAAATAAATAAATTCACTTACCCAACCAAAAAATCGCCTAATTCCAACATGGCACATTCTTGCCATTCTTTACTTTACTAGCGACACGGGGCTTTAACAGCATGGTCCCGTGGGGAGGGGCGTTCACTCGTATGAGATTGGTATTGATTGCTCTGTCCATTGCGGAGAAGAATTTCAACGATTGACATGACAAAACCCCTCAAACAAGTCCACGTCAGTGAACAATCATGGCAAATGAAATAATCCAAGTGTCATCTTTCAAATTTATTTCCTTATCACGTAGGGCTCACTACATAGGTGAATATTTTTCATGTGGTATGGATAATACTATGTTTTCACTCACTTTTAGCGTATATATATTTTTTCATAAATTATATTATATAATATGGAGTTGTTTAAATAGGTTATGTTTTAAAGTTTTTGGTTGAAATTTAATGAAATTTTTGGGAATTTTTTTTTAATAGATTTTTTATTATATATAAAAATTCAATAACTTGAAATTTTTTGGGTATTTGGATTGTGGAGATTTTACAACTCAAACTTGTGATTTCAAGAAATTTCGACAAGATTTTAGACAAATTAGATTGGAAAATATATCCAAAAACCATCCAAACCTTAGCAAATGCAATAATCCAATCATCATCTTTCAAAATTTCTTTCCCTATCAAGTAGGGGCAACCTGTGATTCAAAGAAATCTCTACAAGATTTTAAAGCAAATGCAATAATCCAATCGTCATCTTTCAAACTTTCTTTCCCTATCAAGTAGGGGCTCACTACATAGGTGAATACTTTTCATGTGGCGTTGATATAATATTATGCTTTCACTCATTTCTAAGGTGTATACATATTTCCAAAAACTACATTATATAGTTTGGCTTAATCTAAACATGTTATGTTTTGAAATTTTTGATCAAAATCCAGAAAATTTATTTTAGCCAAATCTTAATTTTCATTGTTTAAAATAAGTTTTTGACTATACATATAGATTTAGTACCTTGAAAAATCACTAAAAACACTCTTATTATGAACATTTTACATGTGACTCCAAAACATCCCTACTAAAAACAGATTAAACTGATAAATATACCCAATATCTTTCAAAACTTAAAATAAATAAACTCTAACCTATAGTTTAGTTTTTGTTTTGTAACTCACTTTTATAGTTTTTGTTTTGTAACTCAATTATTGTGTGAGGGAATAATTAATTATAACACATGTTTTGCTTCTAAGTGTACACGTGTGCCTAACCATTGGGTCCATATGCTTTCCAACCAGTATGCCTTATTGCTCATTTCCATTGAATTTGTAATAATAAACAAACACGAAAAGCAGTTAAAAAATAATCCAGAAACATTAAATCACTAAGGCAAGTGAACCATTATTACCTAGAAAGATATTGTGGCATGGCATAAATATCTCGACCAAAAAGTGTGATGGGGATAGTTTAAGTGCTAAAGTCAATACCCAATTTGTTTAATACAATGGCAAAATGACATACAATGATGAATAATGCAAGTACAAAAGAAATGTCTTACAACTTTATATGACTTTGTCTCTTCTCTTAATAGAGTTTTTTCACACCAAATGATATGAATAATTAGTGGATAAATAAAGAGATTTCACATTCTTGAGGTCCTTGTTTGTCATTTTTTCTATCTTGTCACGTGTCATGCATTCTTGAATTTCAATTTAAACTTTATTCTCTCAATCACACCATTAATTATTAAATACTTCAGAGATTGATGTTTTTCCTCTCAAAATCTATACAATTTATTTTTTATTTTCTCCTCCACCAAAATAATTTACCCTTTTGCTCTATAAACTTGATGTTCATGTCATTAGAGGGTAATTAATTAGATAAGATTGCGTTTAACCAGATATGGATTCTCGAGAAAATATAAGCTTTTCTCTTTCCTTGCTTTTTGTTTGGATTTTATGATGAGTTGGTGGAGGAACAAAAAGACACGAAGATTCTATGCTAAATAGTAATGTGGCCCATCACCACATCGAAAAACAAGTATGTGAAAGGAAGGAGATTATATGCACACACTTGCATAGGGAAAGTAGTCAACAATAATAAAACAATTTTATGTCAATATCCATTTGTTTAAGCTTATGTTCTTTAGCTTGCCCAGCATGATATTTCTAAACGAAAAAGATTACTAAGCACCAAGATATACCCTAGTCCATTAAATTTAAAATTTATTTTTAAAAATGTTTTTTTACTAGTAGTTTAGATATGTATTAGTTTTTTTTTTAATTTTGATAAAAGAGTTTAGATATGTATTAGGTTTTTTTTTTTAAAATTTTGATAATATAATTTTTTATTGAAAAAATTTAATATTTGTTAATTTTAATTATTTAAAATATATTTTTTAGATATGTATTAGTTTTTTTTTTTTTAATTTTTAATTTTGATAATATAATTATTTATAAGATTGTAAATTTTAATTGATAAATTTTAATAATTTTTTTAATTTTAGTTATTTAAAATATATTTTTGAATGCATAAATGGATTAAGGATTAAGAGTTCTGGGACATAAAGAAATAAGTATGATATTTCTAAACTTAAAAAAATTAGTAGGCCCCAAGATATACCTTAGTCCATTAAATTTAAAAATAATTTTTAAGGAGTTGTTTAGATATATATTATGATTTTTTTTTTTTGAATTTTGATAATATAATTTTTGACAAGATTGTAAATTTTAATAGTATGCTTATAGTTTGAATGCATAAATACATTAAGGATGGGTTAATAAGTTAATGGCCCAAAGAGATAAGTTAATGTCCTAGGACCTAAAGGCATCTGGTAGGAGTGAAAGTCTACTCCCTTACAGAAATGGTCGCTCATTCTAAGTGGTGTGATCTTCTTTGAATATTGGTCGGTCATTCCAAGTGTCATTGAATAAGCCCTGAACGCTTAAATTTTACACATTATATAACTCAAACTTATGATCTAAAAATTCCTACAAAATTTCAAGAAAAATAAAAAATAACAGTTAAAAAATAATTAAAAATGACAATTCTAATCGTTAAACTATATATTCTCTCTGCTAACAAATATCTAAACATACTTAGAGCAGAGTTCAAAAATAATAAATAAATATTTCATTTATTTTATTTTGAATAGCTAACATGATGTATATTCTCTTTAATTTTCATTATTATGGGTAACCTATCTTCAATTTTAACTTTTTTTCTTTTATATAATTTTCTAATAAACCATTAGAAAATATGTAAAATCAATTTTTTTTAAAAATCAAACATAAAAATTACTAAGCTATCAGATATATCTTATTCCATTAATTTTTTTTTTTTTTTAAGAGTTGTTTAGATATGGATTATAATTTTTTTATTTTTATTTTTTATAATATAAATTTTGACAAGATCGTAAATTTTAATTGACAAATTTTAACATTTTTCTTAAATTTAGTTGTTTAAAATACATTTTTGAATGCATAAATGGATTAAGGGCTAAAAGCTAATATTGGATGTAAGGAGATAAGTTAATGGCCTAAGACCTAGAGGGATTTGGTAGGAGCTAAAGCCTGAGCCCTTACAAACCACTAGCAGGTCATTCCAGGTGGCCTGATTTTCCTTGAATAATGGCCTGTCATTCTAGGTTGTGTTTTCCTCCTTGAATAATGGCCGATCATTCCAGGTTGCATGCCTTGAATAACAATGATGAGTCAACCTACATTAGTTGATATCAGCCAAAGATGGTTGTCATGTACTTAGTAATGGTTTAACAACTGAGTTATAATAGATTTTCTCACTATTTAAAAATAATAATAAGGACCTACAAAAGTCTTAGACACTTAAATTTTGCACATTATATAACTAAAACTTATGATCTACAAACTCCTGCCAAATTTCAAGAAAAAAAAAGTATTAGTTAAAATAATAATAATAATAAAAAGACAAAATCATCTAATAGTAAATTTATATTCTCTTTGCTAAGAGATCTCTAAACATACTTAAAAAAGAGTTCAAAAATAAAAAATAAATATTTCATTTATTTTATCTTATTTTGAATAGCTAACATGATACATGTATATTCTCTTCAATTTTCATTATTATTTGTGAAGTATCTTCAAGTTTAACTTTTTTTTCTTTTATATAATTTTCTAATAAAGCATTAGAAAAATCTGTAAAATCAATCTCTTTTTTTTTAATCAAACACAAAAAAAATTACTAAGTGCCAAGATATACCTTAATCCATTAAATTTAAAAATATTTTTCTTAAAGAGCAGTTTAGATATGTACTATAAATTTTTTTTGAATTTTTATAATATAAATTTTGACAAGACTGTAAATTTTAATTGACAAATTTTAACATTTTTCTTAAATTTAATTGTTTAGAATACATTTTTGAATGCACAAATAATTTAAGGGCTAAAAGCTAGTATTCGATTTAAGTATATAAGTTAATGGCCCAAAGAGATAAGTTAATGGCCTAAGACCCAGAGGCATTGGGTGGATAGGAGTGAAAGTCTAAGCCCTTCTAAGTGGTGTGATTTTCATTGAATAATGGTCGGTCATTCCAAGTGATTTTCCTTTAACAATGGTTGGTCATTCCAAGTGGCTTAATTTTCCTTGAATAATAGCCGTAATTCTAGGTGACAGTGATGAGCCAACCTGCATTTGCTCATAGCAGCTAAATGGTTTGGTTGTCTCACAGATAATTTGACAACTAAATTATAATAGGTTTTCCCACTATTAAAAAGAAAAATTAAATACCTTAAAATATCTTAGACACTTAAATTTTGCACATTATATAACTAAAATGTATAATTAAAAACTCCTACCAAATTTCAAGAAAAATTAAAATAACAATTAAAAAAATAATTTAAAAAGACAAAAACATCTAAGCGCAAATCTCTAAACATAATTAGAGCAAAATTAAAAAATAATAAATAAATATTTCATTTATTTTATTTTGAATAGCTAACATGATATATATTCTTTTTAATTTTTATTATTATTGGATAAGCATCTTAAATTTTAATTAGTTTTTTCTTATATATATTTTATATTTTTCTAATAAACCATTATATAATTAACCATTAGAAAATCTTTAAAATCAAAGGCCTTTTTTATCTTCTATTAAAAATCCTAAAATTGATTCGTTTTCCTCAGATTCGAGAGAATTTGATTTACGATCCATATTTCACATTCTAAAGGAACTTTTATACTTAAATTAAAATTAAAGGGACAAGAAATATCTCGAGATATGGCTATAAGTGGGCATTCGAGTTTTGGAAAAATCAAGTGCAAGGTCCCGTGAAGATCTTATTTGACTCCAGCCGATGGACCTTTTCATTTCCAATCTTTCTACAAAGGTTGTTTTTACAATTTTTACTTAAAAATTAAAAAAATTATGTTTTTTAAATACCACTAATTACCATCCATACAAATTTTACACATTAAAAAAAAATGTTTTTTATAATATAAAAGTGATACCCAGTGGTTGCCAACTTAGACAATCATTTTAATCCAGACAGTTTCTTAAATTAACATAAAAACATATCATATTCTTAGTAAAAAGAACTTCACAATTAAAGAATATGATAAGATTGAACCTAAAGATTTTCCTATTATTATTGTAAAGTTTATTCCATATATTCCTTATACGGTTAACATCCCAAAAGCAACCCATGATGGGTGATTTCCACCTTTTACTATATATATATATTTTTCTCTTTCAAGACACATGAAATTGTATGGTGTGGTGTTTTATTCATCACTCACTCAATCCCTCTTTAACATAAATATGCATTGAAGGCTTCTTTAAAAGTTTTTAAAATATAAGTCAAATCCCATTAGTGTTTTTAAAATATAAACCAAACCATCTTACATTTACTAATGTTTTAAATAATTGCAATATTTTACTATGCTAATAGTACACCACAATACTATATATAATAAAGCTACAAAATAATTATATTGGAGGGTATCTCTTTATATTATTAATTAGCCATAATAACAAATGTCAATAACCAATAATTGTCTTTATATTATTAATTAGCCATAATAACAAATGTCAATAACCAATAATTGTCACAGTGAGTACATTGTGTTCCTTTTTCTTTCCTAGAGGTACGGATACTTTTTTCTTCTATGGTCCAAGATCATCAAAACTCACTCTTTTTTTTCTAATATAGAAAAACGCGTGCTCGACCTATAATGTATCCTCCGTTGACATATAATCAAGGAGGTACTAAGGTATTTAATCTAGTCACTTTCATTAATATTATTATAGATAGATATTTTTCGAATTAATTATATTATTTTGATTTAATAGACAACCAATTTATATTTTCTTAATCTGGTTTTTTATTTAATATATTTTTCTTTATTATTAAATAAATTTTGTAATTTTTCCTAATATTAATTCAAAATAATTATTATTATATTTAAAATATTTATTAAAATATAAGAGTATTTATTAAAATATTTCAATTATATATTTTTTTAAATCACGCTCATAAAACAGTTTTTTACAAATTAGAAATATTTTTAAAATATTTTAATTTATCATCTTTAATTTTTAATAATTATTAAATATTTAAATAATCTATTTAACAACTAATTAATTAACTAACTCAACAACGGCTAGCTTTCTAATCACTATATTCAGGGAATGTTGCATCCTTACTATTTATTCATGATGATCGATTTAGTTTTTTCATCTTGAGGATGAACCACATTAGTTGGTTCGAAACATTGACCAAATCATAACAATGTGATTAATCTGAAAGACATCTATCTACTTTATGGATCACAAAAGTCTTAGATCTAATAATATTATTATTTTTTAAAGTTTTAAATGTAGTTTTTGATGAAATTGTGTTTTTTTTTTGTAAATTTAAAATATGCTTTTAAGTATAAATAGATAGATTTTTTCTTTGGAAAAATTATAAATTTTATATCTCAAATTTGTGATTTTAATAGTATTTATAATAAAATTGACAAAAAAAACATAGAAGAATTAGACTAGAAATTTATCTTTATTTAAATATTTTTTTTAGTAATTGAAGAATCAATCACTAACTTAGTGTCAAACTCATTTCATATGGATATGGGACCCATTCTGACTACTATAACCTATAATTGAAAATTATATTAATAAAATTTCCATAATATTTAGAATCCAATTTTTACACAAAAGTACCTTCACAATATATCAATTCACCAACTATTTTATAATTAATCAAAAATTATAACTTTAATTTAATTACAAATATATATCTAATTAAATAAATCATAAAATTAATATATTAAAAAACTTTTAAAAATATATTAGAATTAAGAAAAAAAAATAATAATCTCTTTATTATTTGAGATAAAAAACTTATTGAGTCATATAATATAATGCAATGAAATGAGACGTGAAACCAAACTTAATCTTTAGCTTAGATGAAGCCAAGGACGCGTAGCAAAATTTCATGTAATTAAATAAGTTTTTGATGAAAAATACATTTCCTTTAATTTAAGTATGTGCCACCATTCTTTTTTAAAAGAAAAACATGCCACTAGTCTTCATAACAGAAATCCATAATCTCAAAGTGCGTAGATTTATGCGGAAGTAATAGTATATAAAACAATAAAATACACCAAATAAGAGTAAAATGAAGCATTTTTTCATGAGTATTATTATTACATATCTTGATAAAGTATATGATAATTATCTATTTTAGTAGGTGATAAAAACTTCCAACTAGTTTAGATAGAAAAGAAATTTAGAATAGGCTTCTGAAATAGCTTAAAAAAAATGATAGAATCATTTTATATTTAGAAATAAGTATAATAATAATAATAATAATAAATATATATATAAAACTAGTTTCCAAGTAAATTAAATTATATTCCTATGGACTTACTAAATATACAATACATTAACAGGTCCATTCTTAAAAGGGGTTTAAAAAATGTCAAAAACTAAGAGGTGGAGGGGTTTTAATCACAAGGAACCATGTAGGTATTGGTTGGGGAGGTGTGATATTATACTCCCATGAACTTACTAAATATGCAATACATTAACAGGCCCATTCTTAAAAGGGGTTTAAAAAATGTCAAAAACTAAGAGGTGGAGGGGTTTTAATCTCAAGAAACAATGTAGGTATTGGTTGGGGGAGGTGTGATAGATACTCTAGGGATTTGGGGTTGGTCATGAAATATTAGAGGTGGTGAAATTTTAAATCACTTCTAAATTTATTTTATTTTTTCAATATTTATTTTATTATTATTATTTTTTTATGTTGAAACTTTAGCAATAGTTATAGCAAAACTTTAGTTGTAAATTTGAATATGCTATATGAGAATGAAAAATATGGATATCTTCATAAGTTTTTAAGAGGTCTCAAAGTTCATCCGGCTTTTAAATGATTGTCAATGGTAATAGTTTTGGCTGGTTGTGTTGAAAATGTATTATTATGTTTCTTTTCCCCACCAAATAACAAGCCATGTAATCTTGTAGGAGTTGAAGAATGTGGATTATTTTCATTATGATTGAAATGATTGATTTTTTAGGTTGATTTAAGATGATTTATATGGTTTTTGAAAAAAAACTGCTAATATGATAAACTAGGAGAATGGTTTGCTCGTTGAAACCAAAACATTTATTTGGAATCATATCACATAGCCTTCAACATTTTATCTTGAACTCTAGGCATTTGTTTACAAGAATTTTTATTTCAAAAATTTGATGCTAGTAGTTAGTTGCTCATGTTTCTTTTCTAGGCACAAAGTTTGAGTGATAGGTTGTCTTGTTACAACGTTACAAGAGGTTTTATTTTTTTGATTTTTAAAAAAAATATTTTCTTTAATTTGAATGTGTTAGGGTCCTATAATTTATAGTATCTCAAGGTGATTGAGTATTTTGTATTTGTGATTTTACATTGTAAATAATTTTTAATATGAAAATGATTTCCAAAATAAAAGTATATATAAAAGAAAATGAAAAGAGGGTATGTCAAAAAATGAATACAGAGAAACAGACAAAAAGAAAGAAAGTTGAAAAGAATAAAAAGAAAATAAGCAGCCCACAAAAGAAAAATAGAAATAATACTGAAAGTGCTGCAAATTCAAATGCCACTACTGATAGATTAGTTTTATTTATGTCATCATCAAATAAGATTATGTGCAGCTTGTTTAAAAATGCCACAATGACTAGATTTATATTCAAACCATACAACTTAATCATGATTGAACAATTGTGAATTTTTGTTAATTAGGTTAGTGAATAAAGATTTTCCAAGAAATTTAATCTTGGCAAATCAATAGTTAGGTAGAAAATGAAATTGATTCAATTGTTTGATCTGAATCAATAGGACAAATAAGTGATAGAGTAGTTTAGATTTTTTTATAAAAAAAGTGATGTGGGTTTGCTAGCATAAATGCACCCTAAGAAAAAAGAATAAAAAATGTTAGTTTAGCAAAAGAAATTAAATTTATGGGTAGGTAGAAGTATATTAGAGCCTTGAAAATAATTAAATTGGTTATCCTAAGTTGTGGTTTCCAAATGTATTTATGCATCTGAAACAAAAAATGATAATATTAATTTATCCTAACTCTAAGTATTTGGGCGCATTAATAAAAAGTCTTGGCATACTACCATATATCCTAAGTTTTTATCCTCATTAAACCTCCCACTATTCGACAATCCGTCATGTCACATCATTTTAAACCCTGCACATATATCCGCCCATCATCTCCTCCACTCCCGATCCTATGATCCACATCCATTTTTGGCCCCCCCCTCCATCCAAGCTTTACTGTCAGGGGGAGGGGTCCAAAAAAAGTTGTTTCAGCTTTCGGGCCCATAGCAACATGGCTGCTCCTCTGCGTTTCACACCCCCCTCCGCTCATACTACTTACCGCCTCATACCACCCCTAAAAACTGTTTCCCCCTGCAATACCGAAACTACTCACCTATGTTTCAGCTTTCGGGCCCACAGCAACATGGCAACTCCTCTGCATTTCGCACCCCCCTCCGCTCATATTGCTTACCACCTCATACCACCCCTAAAAATTGTTTCCCCTCACAATACTAAAACGACTCACCTATCTATTGCACCCACAAATATTGTCATGCCAGCTCGCATATGCTCGTTCCCAATTATGTCCCTTCCCACGAAAAACCATCCGTTATGCATTTAGTTAAATAAATGACCGTTAATATAATGGATCCGTGCCACAATCAACTAAAAAAATCCCAATTGTGTATAAAACCATGCATTCTAAACCCGTTTAACTTTTACCTTGCTCGTTTCTCTACAGTTTCTATTCTTGTGACAGGTTTACAGAGCTCTGAATCGATCCATCAGGTCATTACCAATCCTAGCACCGCGTCTATTGTGCCTTCTTTGTCAATCCAAAGCTTTACACAGTCTCGATAAACCTGTTCTTTTCTGGACCCTTTCAATTCTCTGAAACAAATAGAAATCATGCCTCCTAAGAATAAAAGCCAGGACGAACCAATTAACCCATTGATCCATCCCCCTGTTGATCCATACCATAACCCTTTAGCTGACAGAGACTACAAAATTCATGAAACTCTCTGTGAATTTGAACTTTTCGATATGTATTGTTGGCTAAAAGAAAAATACATAGATAATTCAGATGACATTGGATTGTGGGAACCAAAATTACCTCACTATATTTTCCCCCATACCCACAGTGCACCTGAATTCATCTGTAAATGTTAGACCTGCTACATACCTAGCTAGAGAGCCATAATTTCCCCCACAGGTGAAATTCTCTTCACTATCACTGCAAAATCCATTGATCAAATGATGCAGGCCTTGTCTATAGAAAATGGAACCCTTTCTCCCAAGAAGCCCTTAATGAATTGTATTAGAAGCTAGATTTTTCCAAAAGGGCTAAAACCCTTGAAATTTTCCTAGCTGAAGATACTCAGTGGCCTAAAAAGAACCCTCCTTACACTTCCTCCATTTTCCCTGACAGAGCCAAGAAGATAATCACAGTCATTTAATACCTCCTTGGATACTATTATGAGCAGTGGGTAGATGAGCCAATCATAGGTTTTATCTCCATATTTTGTAGAAATTTGAATAACTGATATGTTATCCACCGAGATTCTCCTGATCACACACTATTTTAACTTCATGCACAATACAAAATCTCTTCTACCATTGATCATTAACTGCGGAAATAAAAACAATCGCATGCGCACATTAAAACCATAAACAATCACACATATGAACACAATATTTTATGGGAAAGCTTAAAGCTGAAAACCCCCAACTATCTTTATATTATATGTCATAGAGATCATGTAACAATCATCATACAAAGCTCCTCACAAGCTCTCAATACAATCTCCAATTGCTACACACTAATCAAGCTAGATCTAGCAAAACACGTATGGAATGCCTGATATTACTGCCTCTAATGCGTCTAATCATGAAATAAACAAATAACTTTGAAACACGTAGCCTTACTATGCAATCCTCATTGGCACTCTCCAATCATTGAATTTTGTTCCAAATCTTACAGCAATATAGTCACAGTGATAGTCACAACTGCTCTTTCATTTTCACTATCTCACTAGTCTGCTTTATTTGTCATGCTGCTTCGAAGTTAACTAATGTATTCTTTAGTTGATTAATGAGTTTATAATTAGTGAATTAATTAATAATTAATTCGCACCACTCTCACTAATTGTATCAATCAGTTAAACTAGATACAAATAGCTCAACTATGTTTAGATTAGTTAAACTGAACACAACTCCATTAACTTCCTCAATCGACTCCACCAAACTCTGTCACATGAGTTCTAACTGAAGTATCCATGCAATAGCTCCACATAACCCTCAGGAATAGCGTAATTCCCATACGCTTGACTTTGTGCCACATCATGCGCACTTAAGAGTGCTCTAAGAAGATAAGATAATGTTTATAGTCAAAGTGTATTAAGAAGCTAATAATATTGACATATCTATTTTAATTTGAAATCAAAATAGATTTAGTTAACTGTACCTAAAATAAGTCCATCTATTTTTCCAACTTGACCAACCATCCACAAATAGCATCCTGCAACTCAGAATATGATTGACATGTCTAAAAATAGACATAGTCTAAAAATAGACTTTGCACCAAAAATAGCCTACGGGCCCACTTAGTGAAGGCGACTTCTTTCCACTAAGCTCATCATATTGTTGCAATCTCAACACTCCCTCTCAATAAGATAAGGATTATCTGCCACCCCTATCCTGCCTCTGTGGTATTCGAATTTTCTCCTGGTGTGCACCTTCGTCAAGATATCAGCATCCTAATCCTCCGTGGGAATGTATGAAAGTAACATGATCTTCCGCTGCACACAATCTCTGATATGATGATATCGGATGTCAATGTGTTTAGATCTATCATGAAATAATGGATTAACTGAGAGTTTAATGCAAATATGATTGTCACAATAAATCACAGTAGGATCTAAGTGTGAACCAAACAACCTGACTAGGATCTTCCTCATCCATATAGCCTCGCATGCAGCCAAACTCGCTGCCATATACTCAGCCTCTACTGAACTGAGTGCCACGGATCTCTTCTTCCTACTATACCAAGAAACTACTGTCGACCCAATATTGAAAATCCCTCCAGATGTGCTCTTTCTGTCTGTTGGGCTCCCTGTCCAATCTGCATCCGTGAAGCCACATAGCTTCACCTCATCCTACTGTCTGTACCATAATCCATATCCCGATGTGCCTCTGAGATATCTCAATACATGCTTGCCTGCCTTCCAAAAGAGCTTGGTAGGCTTAACCATAACATGGCATTTGGTCTAACAACATAACTGTGTCGGAGTACGTGTATTGACCCAGATACATAGCGACCCCACCAAGCTATGGAGTAAGCAGGTCCACTTCCTCACCCGAAATGGCATCCTCCTTCCTCCATCCACCGGAAAAGGGTATCAGCAGGCTTTGCATTCGCCATGTTGAGGCTTCTCCGGTATCTCCCGAGCATTGCCTTGAGGAAATGTGGTCACATCTTCAGCTACCAAATTTCCAATCCCAAGAAATAATGAAGGAAGCCCAAGTCCTTCATCTCGAACTCATTTGCAAGATTTTCCTTGCATGAGTGTATCAACAGTTCATCACCTGTCAAAATCAAATCATCTACATAAAGTACAATGATCAGAAACTTACCCTCCACCACAGTCTGGTATAGGTTCGGATCCGCCTCACTCTTGGAGAATCCAAGTCCAGTGAAATAATTATCTATCCGTGTGTACCAAGCACGAGGTGGTTGTTTCAACCCATACAACGCTCTTTTGAGCCTGCACACATGCGACTCGCTGTTGAAGATCTCGAAACCTTCGGGTTGCTCTATGTACACCTCCTCCTCAATCACCCCATTAAGGAACGCAATATTCACATCCATCTGATGAAAGTGACACCCCATCTGCGCTGAGAGAGAAAGAATCATCCGTATGGAAGAATACCTTGCGACAGGTGCAAAGGTTTCCTCTTAATCGATCCCCTCAATTTGTGAGAAGCCTCGGACAACAAATCTTGCCTTGTACTTCTCCACACTCCCGTCAGTTGCTTGCTTCACTTTGTAGATCCATCTCGAACCCACCACTGATTTCCCTTCCGGCCTTGGGACAATCTCCCATGCACTGTTTTTGAAAATCGAATCATACTCTTCCACCATGGCATCTACCCATGCGAGATCCTCCACAACTTCCTAGAAAGAGGATGGCTTTGTCATGATACACTTGCTCATAAGAGCCATGTAAACAGTATACCAGTCAGGTGACTGTCTCTGTCTGTGCTGTGATGTAGGTGCTCCTACAACCTTCTCTGCATCTTGAGCCAGTCACTCAGCTTCTGTAGTGCGCTTCCGCCCTCTGATGGTTGGCGCTGCATGAGTGGTCTCTTCCACTCAATGAACCTCCGCTTGTGGCTGATCCACATCCAGAGACTCATCCTTAGGAACTAATAGCTCCTCATCTACATGCAAATGTGGCTCCCTCTCAAGTGAACACTTCATGGATTTCTCCTCATGAAATTTGATATCCCGTCACACAAAAGTCTTGCGATTGTCTGGAAAATACACACAATAGTTGTGGGGTGTATCAGTGTACCCCACAAATATCCCAACCTCTGCAGTCGGCTCCAGCTTCTTCCTGGCATCCTTCGTCACATGAATGTAAACAGGTGAACCAAAAATCATCAAATGGGAAATATCAGGCTTCTTACCAGAAAATTCCTCCTCGGGTGTACTCATGCCAAGTATCCTGTGAGGACAATGATTTTGCACATAAACCGCAGTATTGCATGCCTCAGCCTACAAGTGTATGGGAAGGCCTTGATCATGCAACATCGCTCATGCAGCACCCACGATCGTTCTGTTCTTTCGCTCCGCAACCCCATTCTGCTGTGGGTTATGAGGTGCTATGAGCTCTCTTTGAATTCCTTCTGCATTGCAAAAGTCCTTGAACTCGCCAAAGATGAATTCACCACCATTGTCGCTCCTAAGAGCCTTCACTTGCTTCCCCGATTCTTTCTCAACCAATGCCTTGAAATCACAGAACTTTGAGTATGTCTCGCTCTTCTTCTGCATGAAGAAGATCCAACACTTATGAGAAAAATCATCAAAAAATATCACATAGTACTTGTGCTTTGCTGTCGAAGCTACTGAGAAAGGTCCACACATGTCTGTGTGAATTCTCTCAATGATTGTCGTGGCGCCACTATCCTTCTCATGAAAGGTGGCTTTCATAAATTTTCCCAAAGTACATCCCTTGCATTGATTTGACTGCGCAAATGTACCTTTGGGAAGCCCAATAGAAATCTGCTGTAGTATCTTCAAGGCTCCATGGTGAAGGTGGCCCAATCTCCGGTGCCACAGCTCGCCATCATCCCTGCTCACCACTCCTTTTGCCTTGCCTACCATTGCTACGCAACCATCTACTTGCAATTGATAAAGGTTCTTAACTCGAACCTCTATCCTCCGGGTCTCACCAGTTGCCTTACTGCGCAGGAAAGCCTTTCCCTCGCTAAAGACAACATCATATCCCTTGTCTTCTAACATGGCCACAGAGATAAGATTATTCTTCAATCCTGGAACATGCATCACTTCCTTGTCTGAAGGGTTGCAGAATCCCTCTCAAAGGGAAATGGTACCGATCGTGCCGCCTTTGTATCGCCATCATCACCCATCTCGATGTATCCAAAGATCTCCCTCATCGGATGGGTAAACAATTTTTTGTCTAAGATCATATGAAAAGACGCACCAGCATCCCGAAACCACATTGAACCCATCACAATTGAGACCAAGCATGCGATCAGTGAAAAATCCAGCTCAAACTGTGAGGCTAAGGCCTCTCCAGCTGCAGATCCAGCAGCCTGCTTATTTTTCTTCTTCTGTGGACAATTAGTGGCATAATGTCCATGTTGGTGACAGTGAAAGCACTTCACCTTGGACATGTCTTGCTTCTTGCCTTTCGCACCGGATTGAGAAGCATTCTTCTTGCTCTTCCCCTTCCTTGATTTGGCAGCCAAAGCGCAATTTCCTTCATCTAAATTATTTGATGAAGATTCATCCCTGGTACTTTGCCTTATCTCCTCCTGCACAAGATCCGACCAAAGTCGCCCCCATCCTGGCAATTTCTCCGGACCATTGACAGAGTCCTGATAGGAATGCCAACTCTTCGGAAGCCCAAGGAGAGCCAAGCTCACCAAGTCCTCGTCATCAACAGTAACCCCCACACTTCCCATCTCATCCCTACATTGGATGAACTTCGTGAGGTACTTGGGCATATTGTCGCCTTTCTCCATTTTTATGTTCCTGAGTTTATCCTTGAGCGCCAAATTCCTCTGGTCGCTCTTGCTTTGAAATAAATCTGTCAAAGCTTTCCACATCAAGAATGGAGAAGATTTACCATGAAGGCTGGACACTATGTGATCCTTCACACCTTCCAACAGAATCCTTCGACACTTTGCTGTCTTCTTTTGCCATGCATCAAGTACGGCAGCATCACTAGAAGTAGGTTTTGGAATTTCTGCATCTATGAACTCCTTCAACCCATTGTCATCCAGCATCGCCTCCATCCTGTCCTTCCATGCAATATAATTAGAGCTGCCCTCAAGGGCATACTCCAATCACAATCCATTGAAAGACATCTCAACTTTGACACCAAGAAAACACTGCTGCAAATTCGAATTCCACCAGCACAAAACTCAACCGCTTCAATGTTTTGCAATTGCTCCAATGATCAATATAGCTCTGATACCATGTAGAAATTTGAATAACTGATATATTATTCACCGAGATTCTCCTGATCACACACTATTTTAACTTCATGCACAATACAGAATCTCTTCTACCATTGATCATTAATTGCGGAAATAAAAACAATCACATGCGCGCATTAAAACCATAAACAATCACACATATGAACACAGTATTTCATGGGAAAGCTTAAAGCTGAAAACCCCCAACTATCTGTATATTATATGTCATAGAGATCATGTAACAATCATCATACAAAACTCCTCACAAGCTCTCAGTACAATCTCGAATTGCCACACACTAATCAAGCTATATCTAGCAAAACACATGCTCCAATCTCTGCCACCTGATAGCCTGCCTCTATTGTGTAATCAATGCTGAAGAATGGCTCATAAATAAATTTGAACCACCTGGCTTGTACTGCGCAATCCTCATTGGCATCTCCAATCACTGGTTGTTGCAAATCATGCAACAGTATAGTCACAACTGATAGTCACACTGCTCTTTCACCTATCTCTTCACTAGTCTCCACTGAAATTGTCCATGCACTGAAGTTAACTGATGTATTCTTTATTTGATTAATGAGTTTATAATTAGTGAATTAATTAATAATTAATTCACACCACTCTCACTAGTGTATCAATCAGTTAGACTATATACAACTAGCTCAACTATGTTTAGCTTAGTTAAACTGAACACAACTCCATTAACTTCCTCAATCAACTCCACCAAACTCTCTCACATGAGTTCTAACTGAAATATCCATGCAATAGCTCCACTTAACCCTTAGGAATAGCATAATTCCTTCTGTCAGCTCCTGTGCCACATCTGTGCACTTAACTGAAGTGCTCCAAGAGAATAAGATAATGTTTATAGTCCAAATATTATTAAGAGCTAATAATATTCGACATATCTATTTTTAGATTGGAAATCTAAAAATAGATTCTGCCCAATATTTCTAAAAATAGAAGTCCATCTATTTTTCCAACTTGACCAACCATCCAAAAATAACATTCTGCAACTCATAGAATATGATCGACATGTCTAAAAATAGACATAGTTTAAAAATAGACTTTGCACCAAAAATAGCCTGTGGGCCCACTTAGTGAAGGCAACTTCTTTCCACTAAGCTGATCATCTTGTTGCAATCTCAACATATTTTCTACAGATTCTAAACCATCTATCCTTTTCAATTTTAAACAATTCCTAGCAGATAGTATTCATGACCAAATTGTCAAGTTTTAGACAGAAGAGGTGTTTAAATATTCCCCTGCTCTAGTTTACATGTTTCTATATTTCTAAGGAGATAGATTTAAATTTGCAATGCAGAAAGTGGATGATGATGGCAATCAACAGTCAGGCATCTTTTTGACTACATTGGTAATGAAATAACATAAGGATTATTCATACAAACAACTCATTGAACTGTTTGTACATCCAGAAATGAGCCTTCTTATCAGTACAGTTGAACCAAGAGACAGTGAGGACATTAAGAGGATTCTACATCTATTAGATCAAGGAAAGAAAATTGAATGGTATTTATACCAGAACTACACAGAGTTGAGATTTTATGGCTATGAGCTTGCTCCATACAAACTTCCAAAATTCCTCCCAATGAGGATTTTTTCTTTAGAATACATCAGACAGTTGTTGAATGCTAAGGAAATCCATTTTGTATCTGCAAAGAAGAAATAACGGTTCAGGATTAAAACATGGATCGAGCCATTCATTTAAAATAGTAGGTCAACATGGGAGGAAGTTGCTAAGACTCGAAGGAAATGAAGTTCAGTCTCAGCTTTACCTGGTCCTATGATCCATTGGGAACCATTTCAAAATTAAGGGTAGAAAACAATACTACTCCTTATATACATACTCATAGGCCAGAAATAGAGAAGTACATGAACCAAATGGAGTGGTTTTAAAACACTTTATAGGAAGCTGAGGAGCAACTAGTCTCTACTTCTACATCACAAACTCCCGTCCCACAAGAAAAAGCAGGAAAAATACTGAGAGAAGAAGATTCACCTTTAGTCACTGATATTAAAAGCAAGGAGTTTAAGATAATGTACATGAAAAGAACCAAACTTATTCTTAAATTTATTCCAAATAAATATTCAGAACAGGAGGTTGTCATAATTACTAAGGAGACACCTACATCCTCTCAAGTTGGTGGCAAATCCACCCTTTCTCCTACTAATTCTACAACTTGGGATACAGCAATATTGAGACCTTTAAAATTTAAGAAAAGGTGTCTTGAGTTGTTAGTGTGAATTCTAATCGCAAGTGTATGAAAAAAGCTCACTTTAGCTGTGCATAACAAACAACCCTAACATCAAAGATGGCTATCAAATTCCTTAGATCTGTAGTTAGTTGAGTAGAATAAATGCTACAAAATCCAGATCTATGCAGTTAAAGACTTTAAACAACAAATAAAAGCAAGAGTTTCTCCATGCATCCAGTAGACAAGACAAGAATGTTTTTAAAGATTTTTGTATGACACCTGGGAAGGGAACATAGAAAGATGTTACCAGTCCCCCTCAATGGGATGGGTTCTTGTATGTCCTCAACACTTCAGATCTAAGATCTCTCTCTCTTGATGGTGTAGAAAACCCAAACAAAAATGGAACTCAAGGGGAGTTCACAAACAAAAATATAGAAAAATATGACAATGATGGAGAATCAAAGTCAAACCAAAAGTATAGATCCAGAGTGATCTTTAGGCAACAAAAGGTAGTGAATGAAGGGAAAAATCCTTCTATTTATAACAAAATATTGAGTTAGTCTAGATATTGATGCATAATTAAAATATTATTAACCAAATCTAGATCCAACTTTTATGGAATATTTTACTATTTTTGTTGGAGGGAAAAAGAATTTGAATTTGGTCAAATCCCTTTATTTGTAAATAATAAATAAATAAATGATTTATTTATTATTTTAAGAATGTGGTTGAGTAATAATTAAATAAATAATGATTTATTCAATTATTTATAAATTATTTAGTCAAATTTAACAAGGAATATTAATTAAATAATGTTTTAAATAATTATTCATAGAAAATAATAAGATAAATAGTGCTTTATCTAATTAATTTTCCTATTTTGGGTTAAATATGACCATGAATATAAATTAAACTGCTCTTTAATTAATTTTCCCTTGAGGAAAATCAAACAAATAGGGATTTATTCAATATTTCCTCATGGGGTTTCCTGTTTAGACCATAAACAACTTAATAAATTATGGATTACTAAGTTATTTTTCATAGTGAAAGCAATTTTACTAGGGTAAAATTGGTCTTACATGGTGTACTTTGGTCCATCTAATAGTAACAGGTTATATGACCAAAAATTGGTGTAATAGATTGCCCCCCAACGTGCGAGCATTAGGAGCTAATCGTATGACCGAAGTACATTGTAAGAACTCAATCACTAGACACCAAAGGGGGAGTCAAAGAGAGAGAAATATATGGTAGAGTAAAGTGCTAGAGGACTAGACCCTGAGGAGGTGAGACTTACAGGTGTGACAAGTCTCTTTTATGAGTGAGTACCTGTTCTACATGAGGCAGGGGATGCATACCTATGCCTGCCGAGATAACAAAGTACAAAGAATAATGCGTCCAGTAAACAAGGGACCGAAATATATAGTACATGCTGGAATAAACATGGGCCAGATAAAAACATGATAATGGATACCACATACATACTGTGCCTGGGACAACAACCAGGACTTATACAATAATATCTGAGTACATGAGATGTAAGTACAACCAAAGAGGCCCTATAAAATAAGAAGGGGCTCTGAAATTATGAATGATACATGCAAACTAAAGAGGCGTTGCAAGCGGCTGAGGCCGGAACCACCAAATCTATGGAGCTGCATCCAAGGCTATATTAGATAAGTCATTCGACTACGTGGGGGGCTACCTGAAGGGCCACCCACTCATGAGGCCTGAAACATCTCACACACACCCGGGAAATCACTGGTACAATCTGCTGCATCACTGGACCATCAAGTATACGGATCTCGATCATGCCATAAGGAGTTGGAGCTGAGAAACAATCAAGTCAAAGGGCAATAAAGAGTCCCTTTTCCTAATCCGAGGCACCGAACAAGAGTGGAAGTTGGAACCAAGGTACATTGCCCTCTAGACTTGTCTTTTGGAATGAATAAGCTGATGTCGACAAAATGAGGTTTGCCATAAGTGAGGCAATAAGGGATCCTAAAATAAGGCATGAGAGATAATAGTAGAGGGAATGATAGGTGGGCACCAGGGATAATGGTGGAATGGTGGGTACTGAGTAGCGGGTCGATGACTTCCCTTGTTAGAGCATAAAGGGCATGGATGACCTGCCAGCTACTGATGCAACACCAGAGGGGATAGGGGAAAATATGATTGAAGGAAAAAATGTGCGACACGAGAGAGGAAAAAAGAAATGAAGGGTGGAGGACTATAGCGGGATACAAAAGAACTCCGGATAGACTCCATGGATGCGATGATGACTCAACTTGGATGCTCTAACAAGGGCGACTCAATGATGTTGCCACATAGAACAGGCCTGGTGGGGACCATAAAAACATGGGTACAAGATGGTTACTCACAACGAAAATCGACACGAGCATGGAAAAGTATGGATGCAAAGTGGTGCTCCAAGTATAAGTGTTGCAAGTGAAGAAATTAGATTTTGAGGAGTGGTGAAGTGACCCTTCTTGGAAAAAATGTGTCTGGGTGAAGTATCAAATCACAAAAAACTAAAGGATACCCATTTGAGAGCTCGGTGAGAGATTTCCAACAATGTTGACGATTCATCAAACTGAGCTACGGTTTGGTCGCAACTGGCGAAAGAAAAATCTGGGGTTTCTCTTTTAATAAGGCATTTTCCCTCCAATTTGATTCATTTCCAAGTGTAGCTGTTGTGAATGTAGAGAGGAGAAAGGCACTAAATTTTATGGCAATCGTAGCGGACATATCGACCGTTGGAATTGAGATCCGTTAGATGTAGGTAAGAGGCCTAACCATACTCTTTCAATTCGAGGGATTAAAGTTTCAGATTAGGCACCCAGAGCCTAGGAACATGCCAGGTCACACTTTTTGGGGTATGTTCTACGACCTGGGTAGTAGGTACTAGGCAGAAAATTGCGACCTGTCCCAGGAAATTACCTGAAAAGTGCGACCTGTAAGAGAAAGGGGGTTTCAGTGTTGTTTTCGGCTAAGAGCTGGGCTTTTAATGGTTGAGGGGGATAGGTGCCCCCAAGCATGTTATGGTCATTCCAAAATGTATTTAGAAAAGGGGAATCTAAACATATTTTTATGATGTGGTGCACCATTTGTTTTCGTTATGGTTATGCAGTTCGAGAAAGGGAATAGAGGATTACCAATCTCTTTTGGTATTGCATATATGAAGCAAATGGACTAAGTTTCTGGGTTGGCATACATGGTGTCACTATCCCAAAGAGTGGTTTTGGAGATAATGAACTGGTTCTCTCCTAGAAAACCCATAGGCTGGTCAACAACAATGTCTAGGGGACTGGGTTGCTGATGTAAGAGGAAGGAATGATAATGCAAATAATCCCTAGAGTGATCTGAAGTGATATTGGAAACTAGAGGTTCTTCTAAACGGGGAAGAATAATGGTACTAGAGTCAACATGATTAGATGCACTATGTGGGTTGTGGAGAATTTCTTCTCGTGGACTCTCAAATATGGGTGCCCCCTTACCAAAAAATTGTGTGTCAATGTAATGACCACAAGGTGTATGTGGTTCGAATGTATGGTTTCGATGTAAGGGGGGATAAATAAAGTTAGGGGTGGTGATTGCTTCCATAATTTCGTCATCACAATAGAAGATGGGGTGATTGGTGGAAGAAAAACCACCTAACATGACAAAGCTACTTGACTCATCATCATGAGAAGAAAGGTTCACATGCGCATCGTCATGGAGGGTGACTGAAAAACAAGTAGATGAGGGATCTATCGATGTTGAGCCTAGGGTTTTCGCTGAAGGGAGGTCAGGCGAAACAGAATGGGAAGTATCGGAGGGGTCTTCCATCGTGGGTCTCATGGATGATGATGGGTAGAAATTGGTGGTTGTAGCATCCGTCATCTCGACATCGAGAGGGGGAATGTCAATGGGAGCAGGTGAGACCTATGGTTCTACCGAAGCAAAAATCACAAACGCCAGAGAGGTGGACTCGTTGTGATTGGCCTCGAATTGGCAGATCGCTTCTAAAGAGGAACAATAGTCATCGAGGCAGGGACAGAGGTGGGTGTAGTGGCCATGGAAATCACACAAAGCACAAGGATGATTTGTATGCAAAGACTTGAGTTTCGGGACATAATCAGGTATAGTGACAGACCTCTGGGATATCAGACTCTGGGAACGCTTCGTTGACCATGGGCTTGAGATGTGGCAATTCAGGATAGGTATGGGTGGCATGACCGACAACATCACACAAAGCACACCGGGTGGTACGTTATGGAAGCTGAGGGGGAGCAGGGGTTGTTTGGGCAGCGTTTTCCTTAGGTGCCTTCTTGCGAGCTTTTCCCCCTCGCCCAAATATTTCGCAATAGGAGTAGGTTCCTGTTGAGGTGGTTTAGGCACAAAAGCAAAGGGAGGGGTCATGGAGACCAGTTGGACAGGGGTCAAAGCAGTATAAGGTTTGGGTTGACTAGGCGAGATAGTGATTGGGGGATTAATGTACCAGACTGGGATCCCCAGGGTTATGTTAGGAAGTGATACCGAGTCTTCAACACATAAATTACAATTTATTTAATACTCTTTTTATAATTTACTCACACAACTGGAGGAATCCTTTTTAATAAAAACCATATGCACAGGAAATCCAAAACAATATAGTGTATGCACAATTCATTAAATGTGGAGCAATTTATAGAAATTATAAAACATGTCAATCCCATTGACCATTCTAATCTCGTCCTTGACACAATCTGCATCATTCAAACAAACCTTCGTGAATTTGATGGTCATCGCACTCCGCCTTTATTTAACTACCCAATCCGACAGTCATCGCATATAAACTAACCCAACATTTAACACTTTTTACATTTGCAATAAAAGTGGTTTTCTTCATCCATCCTTACACTATGAGTCACTCACGGGAGTGTATCGCATGGTTTAAACAATTACCATAACCCACCGTAGAGCAATGCGATATACCATTCGTGGTTTTAAAGACCGCTTTTCAAAACCAATACACAAAATTATGTGTGGAACAAGGTTCGATAATGCATAAATTTCACCCTTTTCAACATATCAATCATAAAATAATTTAGAACACTCACTCTCTGCAATGAACCCTTAAGCTATTCACTGCTAAACTCAAATAAAAATGCAAAAAATAGAAGAATAGTACCAATATATGCAGAATTGATTTTTTTCAAAGATTTTCAATGAAATTTTGCACTCAGAAACACGATTTTTCCACAACACAATTCGATCTGTTATTCTTGAAATATAAATTACAGAGATTTAGCCCTTCATGTCTTGATTCCTCAATTTTCCGGTTCTCGGTCTCTCTTTTTCAACTTTCACTCTCTCCCTGTTTCATCTATTTCACACATTATATATAAAAAATACAAAACAGTCTTCTCCTCAAAATACTTTTCTGTTTAATTTATCCCTCAATTAAATTATATCCTATTTCTCAGTTCTTAACCTACTTGGTTTAATCTCCATGTAGGGAGGAATCAATTTCTAATTTTATTTCCTAATTAATATAACAAATCCAACAAACTAATTTCTCTGATTTTAAGAAAAAGAGAGACAATTAATGGCCAATGTTTATCCATCTCATATTTAGCCACAACATGTGAACATCCAATCACATTGTTGGCTAACTCCAGATTCTCCTGCATCAGACTCCCGGGGAAGAAAAGAATCATTTATCAAACTTTCAGGATTTACTCCATACTTTTGTAATTCGACTGTTGTCAACCAACTGGCATCCTCCATTGGCCGTCCCTTCCATTTGACTAGATACTAAAAATAAACCTGCCCTCTGGTTTTTTTGGATACTCTTTTCTCCAGAATAGTTTCTACCTCTTTCTTGACATTCTTTGGCATTTTTTATTCCCAATTTAAAGTCTGGTTTTCCTCTGCTGTAGAGTCAGTTGGGGTTCCTATGTTTTGGCAGATTTGGCAATACCAAAAGATAAGACAACATCAAACCACTTTAGGGCCCTAGGATCTAGCCCTCCTGGACCCGGAGAGGGATCTCTCCAATAATCAAAGAATGATTTGTATCTTTGAAGCTCAAAATGAGATGTTAGGCTAGTTATGAAGCACGAGGGGTTTTAAATGATTTGGTTGGTTGGTTGCTGGGTTGGTCATGAGATCACAGGCTGAGAAAGTAATGGGAGAGAAGGAACAAGGCAGCAGAATCTTTCAACAAAAATAATAGGTCAAAAATGTGCCATACATTGGGCTATGGAGTCATGAAAGGAAATTACTTGCATCCACTAGCCAAGGCTTCCAAAGGGAAATTCATCTAATACTAAAGGATCTTTTAGATTAGAGGGTGGGATGAAACATTAAGGATTGAAAGTGAGAGAAGGAAAGCAACCTGATTTCTGTCTATAGATCAGGTCAGAGGTCATTTAACTCCAGACCTGCTTGGACACACTCTAAGGCAGCTCTCAAAGAGGGACAAAGGGGCTGCTTATAGATCGGACCAGAGGTCATTTAACTCCAGGTCTGCTTTAGCAACTCCAAAGGAAAACATAGATAATTTTAACGAAGAGATCTTAGAAAGGCCAGCTGGTCACGCAAGGATCCTAGTGGACAGGGTTAACTCTAATCCCCAGTGTTCCCAAACCTTCCAGCTTAAACCCAACAAGAACATCTAAGAACTGATCCATCCAATTCATACATCAGAGAGCAAGCAATAACATCCACTACACTGGTTAAATTGACTAAAACCAATTCTCAAATCACACATTAAGCAGAAAACATTAAAGGTAGGGAGAGTAGGAACATAGGGCACCTAACAAGGGTGAATCCTATGTTATACTTTTGTTGCCTACCAGAAGAACATGAAACAATATGAAAATGTAATAAACAGAGTTAATAAAGACATCACCAATAGTAATAGACCAGGATCCTGTGAAATATGCTTTGATTAATAGATGCAAAACCAGTCATGTACACTATAGCTCAATGGCTGTTACAGTCCAGACTTTTCCTCCTAGCCTATTACATACAACTACTCTGCTATTCCCTCCCAAGACTGTTCTAACAGTCGAATGAATCCCTCTAACAGCAATGGCAGCAGCCAACAACAACCTTTTACAATGTGCTCTTCTGGATTCTTATAGGAGAAAACAGAGCAGAAGGGGTAGGAGAAGAATTAAATACAGTATTAAAACTTCTAAAAAGAAAGAGGGCCAAAACCCGTTCTGCTTGAATGTTGAGTATTTAATTCTTGACACTTCTTTGATGGAGGAATGATCTTCTTCTGGACTCTATTTACTTCTGATATGACTCTGATGTGTTCTTTAAGTCCTTACGGCGGTCTGGAACTTTGTGTTAGCCTTCTGGAATAAATGAACTGGTTGGAAAATCTGCACGGTCGATCCATACCTCCACAACTGCTTCCTGAATGTCTTAAATGAGCTTCAGTTAGAGTAATTAATCGTTTCAGGGCTCGAGGAGGCATGGATATTTCTTGTAGGAAGGTGCACGTCTGGAGAAGAGTACTCTACTGATATTAAACACAAGTAAGCTTTTGACGGTGTGCTTAAATCTTCAAACTAAGCCTTTTCCTTTGAATGCGGGGTTAAAAATTAATCACATCAATAATGAGCATTAACCTCCTTTGAATCTCTGCCACTGGTCCGTTGGTGAATGCTGAAACGACCTCTCTGTGCTATCTGCATAATAAAATGAACCTGTTGCAAACCTGGGCAGTGGTAGCGAAGAAATGTTGCGGAGGCCGGAGGAATGGCAGTGGAGCAGTTGAGAGCAATGAAAATAATGGAGAGCGGCGGAAGAAATGGTTGATAGTGTAAAAACTTGAAGATTAAATGTTTGGGCGAATAACACAGGGAAACGGAGAAAAACATTGAAGTGGAGCCACGGAGGTGGGATCCGGTACGAAGATCGCAAATCGCAAGAGCGGAAAGTGCGATGGCGGAGAGTGGCACCAAACAGAAATCTGCGCTTGCGATATTGCGATGGGGAAAACTTGCGATGGGAAGGAAGATGCGATCGGAGGGAGAATGCAATGGAGCGATAAGTGCGATGGCGCAATCGGTCGATCGCATCACAAATATTTGCGACGCGATCAGATCGCATCGCAAATATTTGCGATGGATCTAACGAACATAACACGTGAAAATGCGATCCGCGATGGATGCGATATGCGATATTGCGATTAGCGCCTTAAGGGGCAGCAGAAAAGGCACTAAGCCTTAGTATAAGGTCGGAAGTGGGTCTGTAACCCATTTTCAATGAAATTAAAGGCTAGAAGGGGAACGATAGAGGAATAAGGGGGAAAGGGGCCTTTGGGCATTTCTTCATAAACAGAGAGGATTTATAATGGAACTCAGCAGAAAGGATTTTGTCAAAGGGAAAAAGGCATAAAGAGGCTTCAAGGATGATGTGTCTTCAGGGGAGATGCATTCCTTGAAGGCTCAAAAACAATTTAGCCCCCTATTTTCTTGTCAAAAATTTCATAGGGGGGCTAACAGAGTCTTCCTGTAGCTCCTCCTATGTTCCTTTGTATGGGTACAAATCTGCAGCATTAAAGATGGGTGATATTCCAATCCCTTCTGGAAATTCTATTTCATATGCATTTGAAGAAAATTTCTTCAAAATTTTACATGGTCCTATCTTCTTCATCTTTAATTTATTGTAAGTCTTAATAGGAAATATTTATTTTCTTAGATAAACCATGACTAGGATCTCCTACTTGGAATTCCTTTTCTTTCCTCTTCATATCAACTCTCTGTTTGTATTTTCCATTGCTTTCCTGCAATCTGTCTTTAACATCTTCCTGTAGTTGCTGCATCTACTCTGCAAATTCTTCAGCCTTTGCACTTCTTATCTCTTGTTTTCCCAAACTCTCGAGCTCATACACACCTCTTGGATTCATCCCAAAAATAATCTGGAATGGAATCATCCCAGTACTTTGATTTGGAGCATCATTATAAGAAAAATCAACCTGAGAAAGTGTTAAATCCCATTGCTTAGAATTTTTATATACTAAACTTCTTAATATATTTCCCAGGCTTCTGTTTACTACCTCAGTCTGCCCATCCGTTTGAGGGTGATATGCTGAGCTGAAACTAAGGTTGGTACCTAGTTTCTTCCAAAGAGTTCTCAATAAATGCCGAACAAAATTTGTATCCCTGTCAGACACAATATTTATAGGCAATCCATGTAACCTTACAACTTCTGAAAAAATAGATTAGCAATATGTGTTGCATCACTAGTTTTCTTGCATGCAATGAAATGAGCCATTTTAGAAAATCTATCCACCACAAAATAAATGGAGTCATTTCCTCTTTGAGTTTTTGGCAAACCCAAACCAAAATCCATACTCACTGTGTCCCATGGTTGGTTTGGTATTGGTAATGGCTGATAAAATCCTGTATTTTGGCTTTTTCCCTTAGCATACTGACAAATACTGCATTTCTCAACAAATCTCTTAACATCAGTTTGCATCTTTGGCCAGTAGTAAAAATAATTTACCTGAGCAAAAGTCGTATCTTGTCAAAAGTGTCCAGACAAGCCTCCACTGTGTTTTTCTTTAATTATGTTTTCCCTCATAGAACATTTAGGGATACACAATTTATTAATTTTGAATAGAAAATCTCCTTGGATAAGATAATCCAACCATTGGCTCCTATTATGAGCTACTGGGTTTTTTTGCAGCTGCATAAATTTCCTTAAATTCTGCATCTTCTACATACATGTCAACCATTCCTTCAAATCCTACAACACCAAATTGTAATTCCTGCATAATTAAATTCACTCTACTCAAAGCATGAGCAACTTTGTCTAACTTACCACTTGTATGCTTTATCACAAAAGTAAAACTCTGCAAAAATTCTAGCCATTTGGCATGTTTTTGGTTCAATTTAGGCTGGTTGTTTATGAACTGCAATGCATGATTGTCAGAATACATTACAGACTCCTTGGGTAGAAAATAATGTCTCCATTTTTTTAAGGATTGCACAACAACATAAAATTATTTGTCATAAGATGAGTATTTCTTCTTAGCTTCATTTAGTTTCTCACTAAAGTATGATATTGGTCTCTGTTCCTGACTTAAAACTGCTCCAATTGCAACTCCACTAGCATCAGTTTCAACTTGGAAAACTTTTTCAAAATTAGGCAAAGCTAAAACTGGTTTTTCTGTAATTTTTCTCTTCAGCAACTTAATTTCGGTCTGCTACTTCTGTCCACTTGAATGACTGATTGGTCACTTTGATTGTTTCAATAATCGGTGCACAAATCTGACTAAAACCCCTGATAAAATTTCTATAAAAACTTACAAGAATGTGAAAGTTTCTTACCTCAAATATGTTTCTTGGAGTTGGCTAGTTCCAAATGGCTTGGACTTTCTTTGGATCCATTTTCATACCTTCTTTAGAAACTACAAACCCCAAATAAATTAACTCTGATTTCATAAAACTACATTTATTCAGATTTATTAGCATTTTTTCTTTCTGCAAAGTTTTTAGAACCAACTTAAGATGTTCCAGATGCTCTTCTTTACTTCGAATGAAAACTAGAATATCATCAAGGTAAACAATGACAAAATTACCCGCATATTCATTCAATACTTCATTCATCAATCTCATGAATATGCTGGGTGCATTAGTGAGTCCAAAAGGCATCATTAACCACTCATACAACCCACTATTTGTTTTGAATGCAGTCTTCCACTCATCCCCTTCTCTAATTCTTATCTGATGATAACCACTCTTCAAATCTATCTTAGTAAAATATTTTGATCCACTCAAGCAATCCATTAAATCATCCATTCGTGGTAAAGGGAACCGATACTTGATGGTGATTTTATTTATGGCTCTGGAATCTGTGCACATGCGCCATTCTCCTCCTTTCGTTGGACTAAGTACTGTTGGTACAACACATGGACTAAGGCTCTCTCTTATCAACCCTTTATCCATCAACTCTTGCACTTGTCTTCCAACTTCTGCATTTTCTTGAGGAGTTAATCTATATGCTGCTTTATTCAGAAAAATTGCTCAAGGTATTAGATCAATGTGATGACTAATACTCCTGATTGGTGGTAATGAATTTGGAAAATCATCCACAATAATATCAGAAAAATCACTTAACAAAGTTTTGATTTCTTCAGATAAATAATATAAGTTTTTGGAAGTCAAAATTACCTTAGGTTTCCCTATGATAGCAAAATGTATTTCTTCATCTTTTCTGATTTCTTGCAACAAATCTTTTCCACTTATCAGCATAACACTATTTCCTGATGTTCCTTTGTTAGTTTCATCCTTCAATGGTAACAATGTGTGTTTTTTTCCATCCTTCTCCAGGGTATAAGTGTTCCTTTTGCCAACATGTATGGCTTTCTGATCAAACTGCCAAGGTCTTCCAAAAAATAGGTGACATACATCCATTGGCATTACATCACATAATATAAAATCATTGTAAGTGCCTATCTGGATTTCTACCTTACATTGTTTTGTCACAATAATCTGATGGCATTTTTGCAACCATGATACCTTATATGGAGTAGGGTGTATTGTCTTTTCTAATCCTAACTTTTTTACCATTTCTGTAGAAATAAGGTTGTCAGTACTACCACTGTCAATTACCACTTTGCAACATTTAGCCTTGGACTTGCATATTGTTCTGAATAGATTCTTTCTCCGAGCTGGCTCCTCTACTTCTTTTTATGATTGAAGCAATACCCTTTTGAATAACAAATATTCTCCTACTTCGGGTGGTTCTTATTTTCCTTTATCCTGAGGAATTTCCTCCTTTGTTTCAACAACATTTACATTTCTCTGAGTTGTTGATTTATTATGAGGACAATCCCAAGACCCATGTCCCCATTCACCACATGTATAGCACCAAATTTCTCTTCCTCAGCCTCTACCTCTAGGTAAAAACCTTCCTCGACCAAAGTCTCCTCTCTGTGGTGATTTTATACTTGAGCCTACTGCTTCATTCTGGGAGTGTTAAAATCTGGGTTTAAATGCTCCTCTGCCTCTTACAGAACCCTTACCTTGGTTCCTCTGGTTTTGCTTCCTCTATATCTTCTCTTCTTCTTTTAAGGCTTCCTGATAAGCATCCTCAATTTTCTTTAGATTTAATAAATTGATTTCATCCTGAATATCATACCTCCGACCATTTATATGCATGGCTACTTTCTCCACATCATCCTCTACATGTCTAGCTCTAATATTCAATTTATAGAACTCTTATGTATATTCTTTCACTGTCATTCCTTTTTGATTCAAATTTTGTAATTGTTTAAAAAGATTTAATTGATAATCCTTGGGCATGAATTTACCTTTAAATTTTCTCACCATCTTGTCCCATTGTTTGATTTTGGGTTTTTATTTTCTCTGTTTGGATAGCTGTAATCCTTCCCACCAAATAGCTACATGGCCTTTTAATTTGGTAGCTTCAATCTTCACTTTCTTTTTATCTTCAAATTCTTCAAAGTCAAAGTATGTGTCTAATGAACTGATCCAATCCATTAATTATTCTACATTGAGATTTCCCTCATACATAGGTATGTCCACCTTTGGTCTTCCAGTTGTCTTCACCAAAACCTTCAACACTTTAGCTGCTTCATTTCCTTGTTCTTCTTCTTCTTCAGAAGATTCCTCTGCATCACTAGCACCTCCTTCATCAGGTGCTCTTCTCTGGGCCGTTTCCATAGCTTCCATCCATGTTCGAAGATGTCATACTTCTTCCAGAAAAACTGCATTTGCTGTAGGTTGTCCCCGACCTATTCCTACGCCTTTTCTTGGTGGAATATTGTAAAAAAACACAACCTGGGCTCCAATAAAAAAAATTGATGCTGGGTATTCAACACATAAATTAAAATTTATTTAATACTGTATTTATAATATACTCAAAAAATCGGAGGAATCCTTTTTAATAAAAACCATATGCACAGGAAACCCAAAACAATATAGTGTATGCACAATTCATTAAATGTGGAGAAATTTATATAAATTATAAAACGTGTCAATCTCGTTGACCGTTCTAGTCCCGTCCTTGACATAATCTGCATCATTCAAACAAACCTTTGTGAATCTGACGGCCATCGCATTCCGTCTTTATTTAACTGCCCAATCCAACAATCATCACATATAAACTAACCCAACATTTAACACTTTTTACATTTGCGATAAAATTGGTTTTCTTCGTCTGTCCTTACACTACATGTCACTCACGGGAGTGTATCACATGTTCTAAACAATTACCATACCCCACCGTAGAGAAATGCGATATACCATTCGTGGTTTTAAAGACCGCTTTTCAAAACCAATACACAAAATTCTGTGTGGAACAAGGTTCGATAATGCATCAATTTCACCCTTTTCAAAAAATCAATCATAAACGAATTTATAACACTCACTCTCTGCAATGAACCCTTAAGCTATTCACTGCTAAACTCAAATAAAAACACAGAAAATAGAAGAATAGTACCAATATACAGAATTGATTTTTTTCAATGGTTTTCAACAAAATTTTGCACTCAGAAACACGATTTTTCCACAACACAATTCGATCTGTTATTCTTGAAATATAAATTACAAAGATTTAGCCCTTCATGGCTTGATTCCTCAATTTCCAGCTCTCGATCTCTCTTTTTCAACTTTCGCTCTCTCCCTTTTTCATCTATTTCACACATTATATATAAAAATCCAAAACAGTCTTCTCCTCAAAATAGATTTTTGTTTAATTTATTCCTCAATTAAATGCTATCATATTTCTTAGTTCTTAGCTTACTTGGTTTAATCTCCATGCAGGGAGGAACCAATTTCTAATTTTATTCCTAATTAATCTAACAAATCCAACAAACTAATTTCTCCGATTTTAAGAAAAGAGAGAAAATTAGTGGCCAATGTTTATCCATCTCATATTTAGCCACAACATGTGAACATCCAATCACATCGTTGGCTAAGTCTGGATGCTCCTGCATCAGGAAGAGATAAGGTAGCCATAACAGGTACCGAAAATACTCCAGGAGGGGGAGTTAGAAACAGTATTTGACCGGAGGGGTAATGGCCAGGCGGGACAAATCTGAGATGGTTAAGGCTAGGAGGAACTGTTCTAGGAGGGTAGATAAGCTCATAGATACCATCTGCAGATGAGGGTCCTTGAGGAGGGCATCCTGAAGTCTTAGTCAAGGTTCTAGGAGAAGTTTACAGAGCGCGGGGCTGTTGACTAGTCAAACCAGTCCATTTGAGGTCGAATCGAGACGATTGTGTCATGAAAATGTTCGACTAGTTGGGATCAGAGACAGGAGGAGAAAGACCAGGGAATGAACCAAGAAAAGAGGAATATTTACAGACTCTAGGTGAAACACTGGTCAGAATTTCGAATATTTGTTTATTGACCATCGAAGAGATGATGGACTCAGGGAAGGTCTGAGATTTCGGTCCATAATATGTCAACTGGTCGATGGTGACAATCTTTCTATTATGAGGAAAGTACATCTTATGGTGAACCACGGATGGGACAGCCGACATCGCATAAGTGTAGCTATGACCCAAGAGAATTTTGTAGGCTAAGGGGACATTAATGACTTCTACATCAACACAAACAATCTTTCCCACAAGAGTAATAGGACAATTGTAGAACATGCCAAGGGGCTGGGAAGAGTGGCCATCCCATGCTCGAAGGGTGATAGTGGAAGGGGCCAACTCAGAAGATCCAAGTTGCTTCCAAAATGAAGCAGACATCACACAGGTGGATGCCCCCTCGCCAATGATACAACAAGAGATGTTGGCATTCCAGATCTTGACAGGGATTTGGAAGGCGACGAAAGCAGGAAGGGGAGGATGTTATGATCGGTCAACAATGAAGACAATCAAATGATCATCTGAAGGATCCACAACACCCTTGGAATTTAGTAGAGATTTTTGTTGTGAAGGGCACGATTGGAGGACTTCCAGCATTGACATGGAAGCAGGGGATTGCGCCAAGTCATCTACTATACTATACGAATGGGCGGCTTTACCAGAAGTAGCGTTTTAGCATAATGGTCCCTTGGGGATCTTGGTATGAACCTCTGCCTTAGGCTAGGGATCAGTAAAGGACCATTGGGTATCGAAAGAGGCTCTATGGGACCTGAAGAGGGGGGCTCGAGGGTAGACATAGCGAGGGTCTTGTTGTACTAATGAGACTGAGTCTGAAGGTTGAGGTCAACGGTAATGGGTTGGTCAGAGTTCATCATGACAATCTGCTAATTGGAGGTACCAGATGGAAGAGGTTGTGTGGCCACTTGACTTTCAGGGGGTTGGGTAGCCACGAATCCTTGTTGGGGGAAAGGATTGGTAAACACAGCCGGTTTTATAGATGCATCATTGGGAGGAACTTGAGGGGAGGCTTGCTGTCCTAGTGATGCTACTTGAGCTTCCCACATCTGCTACATCTGAGGTAAAAGAGGACAATCTTGGGTGTAGTGACCATAGACACCACAACAAGAAAAAGGTTTATTTGTGTGAACATGCCTGTCCTACTTGGGCTGAGTGCCATGTTACTGGGTTGTTGTGTTAGGTGCATTCCCTTGGGGATTGGGTCCTAGATTACCCGGGGCAGATTGGTTTTGGTTGCCTTTCCTCTTCTTTTTGGAAGTAGGAGGATTATTCACACCTTACTGTGCATATACCTGACCCTGGGGGGGTGGTGGATGTTGTTGCGGGGTTTGAGAAGGAAAGGGAGGCTAAGGTGCTAATGTTAGAGGAGCTGGAGCACCAGGCTGCAGATACGGACAATAAGGAGGTTGGGAAACATTGTGGTAAATAGGCTGGGAAAAAGGAGGAGGCATGCCGTATCCTGGATACATGCTACTAGGAGGGGGGAAAGTGTTGGAGGAGCTGGCCCCTCCCTGAGGGAAACCATAACGCATGGGAGGATTAGTGTATAGACGAGAAAGGGCTCTAATGATACCGTTGACGACATGAGATGCCCTCGGTGCATTGGCACCACCAGGTCTAGGGAGATCAGGTAAGACGGTTGTTGTGCTATGCAACAACTCCCCCCCATTTTTATTTTTTCAAAATAATCTAGACCTTTGATAAATAGAAATAGGGACCCTTATTAAAAATATATTTTTTCATTTTAGATAAAAAAATTAAAACTCCCTAAAACATTATTGATTTTTTTTAATAAAAACATAAAAAACAAAAAGAAATTAATAAAAAAAAATTCTTGAAAATACCCTATCGCAAATGGCATTTCACATAAATATTTTGTTATTAAAATTTAAAACAATAAAACACTGAAATCCCGATTTTGCGATTGCCGATTTGAAGTTTTTCAAGCAACATTACAAATCGCATATCGCGGATTTACGCTGTAAAACTTGAAGCAATTCTTACCAAAGTTTCGATATCCCGATTTTGCGATACTATGACTTCTGCGATTTTTCAATTTCGCGATATCGTGAAATTGCATATCGCATAAAAAAATGTAATTTGATTCATAAAGATAGATTCAAAGGACGCGATGCGATGGATTTGACAGGTTTGAAATAAAGGTTTTACGTGAAATAAATCATGTCAGAAACGATTAAGTGTGTTTGATCATCCCAATGCAAATAGTTATTGTGTGGTTACGGATAAGTAATGAAACCTCTGCTTCCCAGATCTTTTCTTTTCAAATTGGTCATTTCAAATATATCTTCCATCATTTGATCATTATTCTATTTTTATAGGGATTTTCCTTCAAGATATGTCCATCCGCAAGGTAATGAAAAAGCACAACAAACAGACTGTTGTAGAAGAAGAATACACATAAATGTTGCCAATAGTCTCAGATACAGTCTGCACTGCTGATGGCGGTGCCACAAAGTGGCAAGATATCTATACCATTCTCGAACATGAAGAACCTGAAGTAGTGGAAGTCACGACAACTCCCAATGATGCGACACCCTCAAATTTACAGTTCAAAGATATTGCATGCTACTATTATTTCATATACCGACATGATTAGATGGGTGCTCGACAATTCAACAATCAAAGACGGACAATTAAGAACCTTCAAGAATGAGATTCTAGGTTCTTTCAAAGCTGAAGATATGAAAATTGTGTATAAGCTGCCCGACTTGCAAGACATCTACAATAGTCAATTTGTTGCAAATTTTTCTAAGAAGAAAAAAGACTCGTTCAAGGCAATTCAAAGTTGGAGGAAACTAGATAAAAAGTTCAAATATGATAAAACATGTATGTATCCTATTGCGTGACTTGAAAATCCCTACAATTTTGCAGCAGCAATGCTATGCAGATTATATGGTCTACCTGATAATACCAAGTTCTCCATAAATTGGCTTCCCCTGATTGACTCATGTGTTAATTCCCTCATAATGAATTGGGCGACTATCCTTTCTGAGAATATAGTTAAGGCAATTAATGAATATCGCCAAACAATAAATTCCTCCTCTAAATATGTTCCCCAATTTTTTATGAGTGCGTATGTTTTGGACGCCATCTACTTTTCTACCAGTTTTCCAGTTATGGGTTGGAAATGGACTCCAGAGGATCCCACCCTATACATTTGAGTCATAAAGAGATATGGGAGCATAATTATGCACCACATTTTCATAGGCTATGTTATGGAGTTGTACTACTGTTACATCAATTTATGTTTGACAGAGTGAGCCCTAGGTTCACTAAGGAATCCCTTTTAGGCCTTCAAATGATAGGCAGATGTTTTTTTGAAGAATAGTTTTCATATATTAGAGTATTTGGAAGCTCCGCTCCCCCACATATTCTTCCTCTGTATGTTTCTGATAAATTAATGGAGAGAAAAGTTGCTTACCAAACTGTTGGTAATGGACTCACCAAACCTCTGAAGGATAGTAAAAAATCCCTATGGCCAAGTTTTCCACTTCAATGTGGTACATTCACCCTCAGTAATTTCAATCATGCATTAAAATAATGTTAGAATATTGAGCTCCTAAAGATCCCCGTTTTATCCTCAAGGTAGTTTGACCCAATGAAGATTGCTAACAAGTTTACTCAGTCAGTTAAAGTCAAACCTATCATACACACTGATGATAGATTTGAAGACATTTTGCAATCAGTCGGGACTTTTTAAGAAGTCCAAAATTTCATTAAATCGAACCTAAATCAAGAATAAATATAGAGATTCAAAAAATACAGAGAACAAAGACTCAGACGTATCCCTCAAAATGTCTTATTTACCAGTTATATGATTGAGGCAAGAAAATAAGTCAGGAAAAAACAAACAGATTCAAAAATTCAGAGTGAACTAGATAAAATCTCGAATCCAGTTAGCAACACATTAATAAATACCCCAGAGGTATCATCTTCACAAAAAGATACAAAATTTCACACTCCAAAGGGACAAATAGTTTCGGTAAAAGAAATCATTGAAAGTCCTAGGATAACCTCCCAAGACACAGAAGTCATTCCTCTATTTCCAACTGATGAAATTGTTCTGAAGGTAACTGATATCCCTCCACTGGATGTATTCTACAACCCTCTCCATAAAGGTGTAGTAAGGAAACAAAGAAAAAGGAGAAGGATTGAAATGCTTCCAAGAAATGAAGTAATGGAAGTTGTATGGAAAGACACTCCTTCAAATCCAATTGAAAATCTGAATTGACTATCACAATTTTCCAGAGCATACACTACTGCAACGATGGATAAGGCAGCCAAAGTGTCCATTTTGGTTCAAGAAAAAGATGACAAGATCATGCAGCTACAACAAAAATTGGATGAAGAAAGGAGTAGATTGAATTAGAAGGTAGAGCAACAACTCCTCAAATTTAAGCAAGATATGGAAATGCTTAAGATAAGTCATGAAAATGACTTATCTAGCAAAAACACATTAATTAAAGAATTGAGGGAAGAGCTTACAAACTATGAAGGTATTCCTACTGTAGAGGAATTCATAAAATAAGCATTGACATTGAATGCCTTACTCTCAAAACAACAAAACTTGTTTATTTTATAGATGTTAGGTATAATCCCACACTTGGAAATCAGTGAACAATTTACCAATGCAGTTATTAACCAAAGAATTGAGTTTAATGAATTCAATACTAAAATTTCTGATTATATTGAATGGCAAGATTCAGAGGAAGTGATAAAGTTAAGTCTCCCAAATATCAAAGAAACTTTCAAAGATATCCTTTTTACTGACTGGAATGCACAGATAAAACAGGTAGAATTGGCCATAGCCAGAGCAAAAGGTATATCAAAGAATATAATCAAAATGATTAACCATATGTTGCATACATCTGGTTTGATTAAAGAGGGAAATCACAAGTCAATTCCTGATATCAGAAATTTAGAAAAAATTTGGAAAAGCACAGGTCAACTCCGAGAAGAAACGCTTGCAAAGCTGAAGAAGACTGATTGGGAATCATACTGGCAATTACTGGTTAAACCGCATAGTCAAGTAATGACATTGAGTTGCTCTCTGGATTCCCTATATAAAATGCAACCACTTTTATAGGATGCTATATAAAATGCAGCCACTTTTATAGGATGCTATATTTGCTGGGAAAATGAAGATGCAGTTCGGAAAGTCGCCACAGGTTCAGCCGATGTCAGATATTTGTGAGTAGAAAAATAGAGCTGCAAACAATCTATCATCGGGCATGATTATAAGTTAGTTTGTTTTTAATAATTTAAATTTTAGAAAATAGGCACTAGGAATGAGGAAGGTTGTTTGAAACCACCTCATAAGATATTTTGTATAATCTATTTTTTGTTAAGTAGTTAAAATAGTGTTTAAACCCTTCTCATGCATTTAAAGAAGGGTCTAGAATTTTATTGAGAACATTTACAAAGAATGCTTTAATGTAAATTTGTAGATGCCTCGATGAAATAATGGAACATGGCCTTTTCAGTTATACACCATTTTGTTAATCACTGTTGATGCACTTTTGTATTCTCTGAAAGACTCATTGATAGAAGGATTGATTGTGGCCTATTATTGCCTATTATTGTTGATCGAATGAACATGACAATATACATCTGGTACTATTATCATGTATGCTAAATCTTGTTTTAAACATTAGTGATAAGTTCAACTTTTTTGAATTATGTATTAAATCAATTGTTTCTGTTTGAAATATCAGTTGCACTATTGTACGATATAAAGATAGAAATTGATTTGTTTTATATATGATCATCAGAATATATGCGATATGTTTTACATTTTCTTTTGATTAACTATTTCTCAAAAGAATCATCTTACAAAGTATTAATCCTATTAAATCTGTGATTGATCTAAATCCTCACAGACTGACTAGATAACGTTCTAAATCACATAAAACTGGTATTATCCCGGGTTAGATTAGATTAGACTTAATTCAAAGTTTTTCATTCTAGAATAAATTTGTTTTAGTTTTTAGTAATTATTTGTGCAAATATTTTGAGAGAAATCCAATAATCATACAAAAACCCAAATCTGGGAAACTGGTCCCATTACACCCAGTCGGAGCCACTATCCCAAATGGAAAAGGAACTGTTTTAAGGTCCAGACTAGGTGGTTATCCCCCTTGTTGTTGCCACATATTTATGAGGCCTCAAAATTTTTGGCGCTAGAAGGAGGGCATGACTATGAATGGCATATAAATCTAAACCTAAAACTAGAAGCCCTCACAAGAGTCGATCTCCCCAAAAACATCCTACAACTTCTCGATCACATTCTAGATCACCAACTCAGAAACTAGAAATTGTAGAAATGTTTCCTTCATCCCTTGAAATATATCGATAGTCATCTACTTCAGAATTCACTCCTGAGTCTCCCGAAGTTCAGTATTTAGTTTAGAAATTAGAAGGAATATCAATTTCTGCAGAAAAGCTTGTTAATATAGAAGCTTCTGAAGAAAGTGTTACTTCCTTATTTAAAGAAACTAGTATATTAACCAGATCCAAAAGTGAAAGACTTGGAATTCATCCTTTTGAGTTTCCAATAGAATCACATTGCAAAAAAGTTTTTATATCCAAATCTAAGTCAGATACGAGTGAAGTCACATCAAATTTCCCTTCAGTTACTTCTTCGCATCCTCTTACTCAATCTACATATTCTTGTTCTTCCATTTCCTCTACTCAAACAATCAGTACTATCACAAGTAGTATTGTTCCAGTTGTAAGTTATTCATCCATTCCCCCTACTTCTGGATCTAATTCTATATCTTCACAAATTTCAAATCCAATTACGGCTAATCAACCTTGGACGAATCTTGGTGCTGTATTAATAGCAAATCAAAATCCTCTTCCAGATCATCCAGAAAAATGGTTACCAAAATATAATCCAGATGATGGTCTTCCTGCCGAAGAACATATTAATAATTTTATGTTAACCATGAATATGAATGGAGTTGCTCATGAAGACATTGTAGTTAGATTTTTTCCTTATACTTTACAAGGATCTGCAGGATCCTAGTACTTTTCAGTTCCAACAGGATCAATTACCAATTGGGAAAATTTTGAACAAGTTTTCCTTGCAAAATTTGGAGATGATAGAACTGTTGCATCTTTAATAAATACCCTTTCCAATATAAAAACAAATTCAGGTGAAAGGATCAAAGATTTCAACTCTAGATTTAAAAAGTTATTAAACAAAATCCCAACTGCTTCCAAGCCTGCTGTTGATTTACAAATTGAATGGTATATTTCTTCCTTACCTTCTAATATAGCTATTTTTGTAGAGAGAGCTCATAAAGCTACCATTTTAGAAAACATGAAGGAAGCTCTTGCTGTAGAGAAAATAATCCTAGCATTAGAAAAAATATTAGAGATAGAAGACAGGAAATCAAAGAAAGTGACATTTAATCAAGGTTCAGAAAATAAAGTCTCGAAAGATCCATTTGATCTTGAAGGTCTTCAAAAAGTGTTAATGACTATGTCAAATGACATGATTGACATAAAGAAACAAGTTTCTAAACATCAGTATCTAAGAAATCACATCGCCCATTTAAGAAAAATCCTTCTTGAACTTCACAGCGTCCAAATGTTATTTCAAATGCCGAATCTGATCAAGATACTGAAGATCCCTCACCATCTAAACAAGAACTAGAGTCTGAGGACGAAGTTGAACTGAATGGGTTATGGGATTTCATTCTCCCCTCAGAAGAAGAAAGAGAAGCTATGCCTATGTCTACTAGAAGCAAATCTTCTCCTCATTCAACTATATTAAGTCAAAAATAGAAATCTCTCCCCACAAAGGAAAAAACATCAGTCAAAAAATCTAAAACTATCCAAACAGATCCTATTTCATCTGATCCTATTACAACTTTAAAAACTTTGATAGTTTCAGATACAGTGGAATACAATATAGTTGAAGATGTGAAAAATACCAAAGAAAATATTTCACTACATGAAATTACCAAACTCAAACAACAACAAAGATTTTTACTTAGAGAACTCAAGGCAATCCCTGTAGATCCTATACAACCACCAATTATAGCCCAAGCTTCTAAAGATATCGAAAAACCTCTGTCATCTCCAAACAAAGTAAATCCCAATGATCTGGTCTTAATTGGTGATAGATCTATTTCTCACACTCCTCCTTTACTTTTGAATTATGAGATTTTCAAAAAAAATGTTCATAATTGTCTTATTGATTCAGGAGCTTCTTCAAACATCATGCCAAGAACAATGTGTACAAAATTGAATATCACTCCTCAAAAATATGTTGTACATATAGTTCAATTAGATAGAACAAAAGTAGAAGTCATTGGAGAAATGATGTCAGTATCCATTAGATTATCATACAATCCAAAGGTACTGCAAGTAATTGATATTTTGGTCACAGGCATCCCTGAAGTTTATGGTTTTATTTTAAGCAGGGATTGATCTGAAAATTTACATGGATATTTTGCTACTGATTGGTCACACATGTGGTTACCATAAAATGGTAAACCAAATCAAATCCGAGTTGATCGTGAAAAATTTATGAAACATACAGTCACTGAACTAGAAGAAACAAATGAGCCTGTAGATTTCACCAATAATATTACTGGAATTTTTTCAGCTGAATCGCTTCTTGGATCATTCAGTGCCTAGATTTCACCTTTTTCAACAAACACTGCTATTTCTCAAATTGAAAACTTTTCTCAAACAGACACTTCTAGATGTGTTAATCTTAGCAATAAAATTTCAAAAAATTATTTATTTTGGAATTTATACTTTGATGGTTCAAAATCTGAAGATGGTGCAGAAGCAGGTTGCATTTTAATCAATCCACAAGGAGAGAAAACAATGCTAGCTTGTAGACTCAAATTTAAATGCACAAATAATACCGCTGAATATGAAGCATTGATACAAGGTCTGTACAAAGCTATTAGTTTAAATGTTAAATATTTGCAGGTATATGGAGATTCTGAAATAATTGTTAGACAAGTCAGAAATACAATTCATTGTATTTCTAGACATTTGAAACACTATTAGACTTTAGCCCAAAACCTTACATCCCATTTTTCTACATTTAATATCTCTACAGTTCCTAGATTACAAAATGCAAGCGCTAATTTACTTGATAATGTAGCATCCAAATTTATACCATCTGAAGAATTTAGCCCAGACAAATTTTCAATTGAATTAATTTTTAGGCCTTCCATTCCTGACAACGTAATAAATTTGAGAGTATTTAACAATGATGCAGATATAATAGACTTTCTTACATTAGATAGAGCTTATGAAGGTCAAATCATAGATGAACATGAACATGACGTACAGATTGAAGATAAAAAAATACTAATCCAATTCCCAAATCTGTAGTCAAAATGGAAGATATATATGATTTCAAAGATAGGTTTAAAAATATCATCAATTCAAAAACCCAGGGTTCTACTCTAAAATTTGAATTGATTAATCTTGGTACACCAGAAAAACCTCAAAACATCAACTTAGGTCTTGGTTTAAACCTGAAGAAAGGATGTCATTCATTAAGTTGTTGAAAACATATAAATATATCTTTGCCTGGGATTATTCAGATCTTAAGACATATGATACTTCCATAATTCAACATACCATACCTATGACCTCAGATGATAAGTCTGTTCAACAAAAACTTAGAAAGATCCACCCAAATTTAGAAAGTCAAATTAAATCTGAATTAAATAAAATGCTCAAAGCCAAAGTTATTTTTCCTGTTAGACATTCGAAATGGGTGTCAAACATGGTCCCAGTTAGAAAAAAGAATGGAGACATTAGGATTTGCATAGATTTTAGAAATTTGAATAAAGCTTGCCAAAAAGATAATTTTCTTTTGCCTACCATGGAACATATATTATAGTCAGTTGCAAGATCTGAATTGATGTCTTTTCTCGATGGATTCTTAGGATATAATCAGATTATGGTACATCTGGATGATAGATTAAAGACAACATTCAAAACAAAGTGGGGAACATATGCATACCAAAATATGCCTTCTGGATTGATTAATGTCGGTGCTACATTTCAACGTGCTATGGATATATCTTTTAGAGGATTAATCAATAACTTAGTTGTTATATACTTAGATGACATTATTGTTTATTCTAAGCATAGAAACAATCATTTTAATCACCTAAAACACATTTTTGAAATATATAGAAAATTTGGCATTTCCTTGATTCCAAAAAAAATGTTATTTCGCCTTATCTAAAGGTAAATTATTAGGGTTCATTGTCTCTAAAAAAGGAATCTATATTGACCCTGATAGGATTCAAGAAATTGAAAACATCCCTTTACCACACAATAAAAAAACAATGCAATCATTTTTAGGACAAATTAGGTTTGTAAAAATATTTGTTCCTGATTTCTCCCAAATCATCTTACCCCTACAATCAATGATCAAGAAAAATTCAATTTTAAAATGGGGAAAAGATGGGAGAAATGATTTTGAGCTGATTAAAAAGGCTATCATCGAAGCTCCTTCTTTAACGACTCCTGATTTTCTTAAGCCATTTGTATTATATACATTTTCTTCTTATACATCATACACAACAGTTTTAACACAACTAAATGATTAGAACATTGAAGCACCAATTTCGTTTTTTAGTTCTAATCTTCAAGGTGTTGACTTAAATTATTCAGTAGTGGAAAAATAAGCTTATGCTGTATTTAAAGCTTTTAAACATTTTAGACCTTTTCTCCTAAAAAAAAATACTAAAATAATAGTACCTTACTCAGTAGTAAGGAAATTATTAATCCAACGAGAAGTAGGAGAAAAGAGAGCAAATTGGGTCACTGCAATTCAAGAATATGATGTAGAGATACATCTTGCTAGAATTGTTAAAGGTCAAGGTCTTTACAGGATGTTAACTGGAGCCTCTCATTTACCAACAGAAGAAGACCAACCAAATGAAATACAACTGTCTGAGGTAAGCCTAAACGATTCTCAGTCACAATATGATGATCTGAAATTTTTCTTAAAAAATGGATATGCTCCATTATATCTCAATTATACAGCAACGTGTGCTTTGAGACTTAAAGAAAATCACTATCAACTCATAGATGATGTGTTATTTATAAATAATTATGATTTTGTATTATTGAGATGTTTAGAGAAAACTGAAGTTGAAAAAGTAATGCAGGAATTACATGATGGACCAGCTGGAGGTCATTTCGGAGGAAACTCCATAGCTCATAAAATACTGTATGATGGCTACTATTGGCCAACTCTATTTAAATATGCACATGAATACACAAGAAAATGTATAATGTGTCAAACTGCAGCAGGAAGAGAAAGAAAAGTAGCATTTCCTCTACAACTAGTAAATATCCAACAACCATTTGAACAATGGGGGTTAGATATCATAGGTGAAATAACTCCAAACTCTTCTAAACAACATAAGTATATTCTAACTGCAACAGATTATTTCACAAAATGGGTAGAAGCTATCCCATTAAAGGTGGTTAATACGCAAAAAATTATAGATTTTATGGATCAGTTCATAATCACCAGGTTTGGCTTGCCATCAGCTTTGATATTTGATAATTCATCTTATTTTTCTGAAAATGCCATGATAGAATTTGCTTTGAAAAGAGGTTTTAAATTAAAGTACTCAGCTAACTATTATCCACAAGGTAATGGATTAGTTGAATCTACAAATAAAAACCTTATTAGAATCATCAAACGAACTATTGAACAAAATCATAAAAAATGGCACAAAGCTCTATTATTTGCTCTTTGGGCAAATAGAATCACCCAAAAAGCTTCAATAGGTACTTCTCCATTTATGTTAGTTTATGGGAAAGAAGAAGTTCTACCCATCATTGGCTTTAGTGCAATTTATTGATGAAAATGCTTCATCTTCCCTTCAGCTTAGACAAGATCAAATTTTTAAAATGGAAGAACAGAGAGAAAAAGGCAAAGCTATACATGCTCATCATCAAAAAAATAGTGAAAGCCTCATTTGACACAACATCCACCAGTTCAAAAGCTTTTGAAATTGGAGACCGTGTTTTAAAATGGGATAAGGCCCATGAGGAAAAGGGTAAGCATACCAAATTCCAAAGATTGTGGCTTGGTCCATTTCAAATCATTGAGAAAATAGGCATATCCACCTTTTTGTTGCAAGACTTATCAGGTAAGAAAGATTCCTTGTGTGTGAATGGTCAAATTCTTAAAAAAATATTTCTCTTAGGTCAAGCTTTAAAAATATTAATTTTTGCTTTAGGAAAATAAAAAGTTGAAAATAACATCATTTTTGGTTGATTCAAATTTTCAAAATTTTTGATAAATTATTTTGATTTTTTGCTTCTATAAATAAGTGAAGTAAAAAAGATGATTATAACTATGAGAATTCAATAAAATTTATTTTTTAAAAATAATTTGAAATTTACTAAAGGCATTTACTTTCTGAAAAGACTTTTGATATCATAAAATATAGTTGTTATGTATCAGTCAAAAGAGGAAATTTTTAACTTAGCAAGGATTCTCTATGAAAATGTATCTACCAACTCTATAATTATCATCCATAACCCTTAAACTAGCTAATGATTCATCCCATCTGATAAAATTTACTCTTCAGAGTATAATTCAAAAAAAGAAAAGAAATATATAAGATGCATAAATTCAAAAGAAATAAGTCTCATCACGAGCTTGTTTATCATGATCATAGAGAAATAATTTAGACTGATATTACCAATACTACATACCACAACAGGGTAATATATCAATGATTATAAAAAAAAAATCAATAGACAAGGGGTCTCATCACGAGGCAGCTTGTTCAGTCTAAAATTACTATCAATGAATGACATTGTCATTATCAGGCTACCAAACCTGGATAATGCTTGTGAAAATGTGTCAAGAAAAAGAAATTAAATTACATGTTAAATTATATTTTGAAATAAGAAATCAAATTCAGATGGGACCATGAATCATTATTGGTTAAAAGATAACCCTGTTGAGGCTATAAATGCCTGCTGGCAATAGTGGCTCTATCTGTGATAAATGGGTAAAAATCTATGAAACCAATTTTAGAGAATAAGTACTTTATATTTTTAAATTTGAGTATTGATGGATACAAATACCTATGTATTATCATTGAAGGAGTTATTTAAGAAAGAAATGAGATAGGTGAATAGATTATATTATGAAAAAACACTGTTTAATTCATGAATCATACTATTTTTTTTCTTATATATTTTTCTTGTTTTGAAAGTTTAGAAATATCAAAATAAACCAATCAGAGATATCTGGTTCTCCCAAGTGAATCACCAATTGTTGTGCTATGCAACAAATCCCCCCATTTTTATTTTTTCAAAATAGTCTAGACCTTTGATAAATAGAAATAGGGACCCTTATTAAAATATATATTTTTTCATTTTAGATAAAAAATTAAAACTCCCAACAAAATTATTGATTTTGTTTAATAAAAACTTCAAAAAAAAAAGAAATTGATAAAAAAACATCCTTGAAAATATCCTATCGCAAATCACATTTCGCATAAATCTTTTCAAATTAAATGTTAAAATAATAAAATAACGAAATCCCGATTTTGCGATCGCTGATTTGAAGTTTTGCAAGCGACATTACAAATCACATATCGCGGATTTACGTTGTAAAACTTTAAGCAATTCTTACCAAAGTTCTGATATCCCGATTTTGTGATTTCGCGATATCTCGAAATCGCATATCGCATAAACAAAATGTAATCTGCTTCATAAAGATAGTTTCAAAGGATGTGATGCGATGATTTGACAGGTTTTAAATAAATGTTTACGTGAAATAAATCATGTCAGAAATGATTAAGTGTGTTTGATAATCCCAATGCAAATAATTATTGTTTGGTTACAGATAATTAATGGAACATCTGCTTCCCATATCTTTTCTTTTTGCATTGGTCATTTCAAATATATCTTCCATCATTTGATCATTATTCTATTTTCATAGGGATTTTCCTTCAAGATATGTCCATCCGCAAGGTAATGCAAAAGCATAGCAAATAGACTGTTGTAGAAGAAGAATACACAGAAATTTCACCAATAGTCTCAGATACAGTCTGCACTGCTGATGGAGGTGCCACAAAGTGGCAAGCTATATATACCATTCTCGAAGACGAAGAACCTGAAGTAGTGGAAGTCACAACGACTTCTGATGATGTGACACCCTCAAATTTATAGTTCAAATATATTACATGCTCTTTCCTCCATAGGATAGCAACAAAAACTACTCTTCTTCCATATACCAACATGATTAGATGGGTGCTCAACAATTCAAAAATCAAATACAAACAATTAAGAACCTTCAAGAAATAGATTCTAGGTTCTTTCAGAGCTGAAGATCTTAAAATCATGTATAAGCTCCCTGATCCACAAGACATCTACAACAGTTAGTTTGTTGCAAAGTTTGATAAGAAGAACGAAGACCCGTTCAAGGCAATTCAAAGTTGGAGGAAACTAGATAACAAGTTCAAATATGAGAAAATAGGTATGTATCCTATCGCGTCACTTGCAAATCCCTACAATTTTGCAGCAACAATGCTATGTAGATTACATGGTCTAACTGATAATACCAAGTTGTCCATAAATTAGCTTCCCCTGATTGAATCCTGTGTTAATTCCCTCATAATGAATTAGGCGACTATCCTTTCTGAGAATCTAGTTAAGGCAATTAATGAATATCGCCAAACAAGAACTTCCTCCTCCAAATCTGTTCCCCAATTTTTTATGAGCACGTATGTTTTTTACGCCATCTACTTTCTACCAGTTTTTCGGTTATGGGTTGGAAATGGACTCTCGAGGATCCCACCCCTATACATTTGAGTCATCAAGAGATATGGGAGCATAATTATGCACCACGTTTTCATAGGCTATGTTATGGAGTTGTACTATCGTTACATCAATTTATGTTTGACAGAGTGAGCCCTAGGTTCACTAAGGAAGCCCTTGCAGACCTTCAAATGATAGGCAGATGTTTTTTTGAAGAATCATTTTCATATATTAGAGTAATTGGAAGCTCCACTCCCCCACATATTTTCCTTTGTATGTTTATGATAAATTAATGGTGAGAAAAGTCTTGTACCAAACTGTTGGTAATGGACTCACCAAACCTCTGAAGGATAGTAAAAAATACTTATGGCCAAGTTTTCCACTTCAATTTGGTACATTCACCCTTAGTAATTTTAATCATGCATTAAAATAATGTCAGAATATTGAGCTCCTGAAGCTCCCCGTTTTACCCTCAAGGTAGTTCAACCCAGAGAAGATTGCTAACAAGTTTACTCAGTCAGTTAAAGTCAAACCTATCATACACACTGATGATAGATTTGAAGACATTTTGCAATCAGTTGGGACTTATGAAGAAGTCCAAAATTTTGTGAAATCGAAACTAAATCCAGAATAAATACAGAGATTCAACGAATACAGAGAACAAAGATTCATATGTATCCCTCAAAATGTCTTATTTACCAGTTATATGATTGAAGCAAGCAAAGAAGTCAGGACAGGACAAACATATTCACAAAGTCAGAGTGAACTAGATAAAATCTGGACTCCAGTTAGCAACACATTAATAAATACCCCATAGGTATCATCTTCACAAAAAATATACATAATTTCACACTCCAAAGGAACAAACAGTTCCTGGGATAACCTCCCAAGACACAGAAGTCATTTTTGTGTTTCCAACTAATGAAATTGTTCTGAAGGTTACTGATATCCCTCCATTGGATGTATTCTACAGCCCTCTCCATAAAGGCGTATTAAGGAAATAAAGAAAAAGGAGAAGGATTGAAATGCCTCTAGGAAATGAAGTAATTGAAGTTGTATGGAAAGACATTTCTTCAAATCCAATTGAAAATACGACTCGGCTATCACAATTTTCCGGAGAATACACTACTGCAACGATGGATAAGGCAGCCAAAGTGTCGATTTTAGTTCAAGAAAAAGATGATAAGATCATGCAGCTACAACAACAATTGGATGGAGAAAGGAGCAATTTGAATCAGAAGGTAGAGCAACAACTCCTCAAATTTAAGCAAGATATGGAAATGCTTAAGATAAGTCATGAAAATAACTTATCTAGCAAAAACACATTAGTTAAAGAATTGAGGGAAGAACTTACAAACTATGAAGGTATTCCTACTGTAGAGGAATTCATAAAAGAAGCATTGACATTGAATGCCTTACTCTCAAAACAACAAAACTTGTTTATTTTACAAATGTCAGATATAATCCCACACTTGGAAATCAGTAAACAATTGATCAATATAGTCATTGACCTGAGAATTGAGTTTAATGAACTCAATACTAAAATTTCTGATTATATTGAATGGAAAGATTCCTAGGAAGGGAGAAAGTTAAGTCTCCCAAAGATCAAAGAAACTTTCAACGATATCCTTTTTACTGGCCGGGATGCATAGATAAAACAAGCAGAATTGGCCATAGCCAAAGCAACAGGTATATAAAAGAATATGATCAAAATGATTAACCATATGATGCATACCTCTGGTTTGATTAAAGAGGGAAATCACAAGTCAGTTCTTGATATTAGAAATTTAGAACAAAGTTGGAAAAGAACAGGTCAAATCCGGGAAGAAATGCTTGCATAGCTGAAGAAGAATGATTGGGAATCATACTGGCAATTACTGGTTAAACCGCATAGTCAAGTAATGACATTGAGTTTCTCTATGGATTCCATACAGAAAATGCAGCCACTTTTACAAGATGCTATATTTGTTGGCCAAATGAAGACGCAGTTCGGAAAGCCACCACAGGTTTAGCTGATGTCAGATATTTGTGAGAAGAAAAACAGAGCTGGCAACAATCTATCATCAGGCATGATTATAAGTTAGTTTGATTTTAATAATTTCAATTTTAGCAAATAGGCACTAGGAATGAGGAAGGTTGTTTGAAACCACCTCATAAGATATTTTGTATAATCTATTTTTTTGTAAGTAGTTAAAATAGTGTTTAAACCCTTCTCATGCATTTAGAGAAGGGTCCATAATTTTATTGAGAAAATTTACAAAGAATGCCTTATTGTAAGTTTGTATATACCTCGATGAAATAATAGAACATGGCCTTTTAAAGTATACATCATTTTGTTAATCACTGTTGATGCACTTTTGTATTCTCTAAAAGACTCATTGACAGAAGGATTGATTGTGGCCTATTATTTCCGATCGAATGAACATGACAATATACATCTGGTACTATTATCATGTATGCTAAATATTGTTTTAAACATTAGTGATAAGTTCAGCTTTTATGAATTATGTATGAAATCAATTGTTTCTGTTTGATATATCAGTTGTGCTATTGTACGATATAAAGATAGAAATTGATTTGTTTTATATATGATCATTAGAATATATGCAATATATTTTACATTTTCTTTTGATTAACTATTTCTCAAAAGAATCATCTTACAAAGTATTAACCCTATTAAGTCTATGATTGATCTAAATTTTCACAGACTGAATAAATATCGTTCTAAATCACATAAAATTGGTATTATCCCGGGTTAGATTAGATTAGACTTAATTCAAAGTTTTGCATTCTAGAATAAATTTGTTTTAGTTTTTAGTAATTCTTTATGCAAATATTTTGAGATAAATCCAATAATCATACAAAAACCCAAATCTGGGAAATTGGTCCATTACACCCAGTCAGAGCCACTATCCCAAATGGAAAAGGAACTATTTTAAGGTCAGTACTAGGTGGTTATCCCCCTTGTTGCCACATATTTCTGAGGCCTCAACATTTTTGGTGCTAGAAGGAGGGCCTAAATATGAATGACATATAAATCTAAACCTCAAACTACAGGCCCTCATAAGAGTCGATCTCCCCAAAAACATCCTACAACTTCCTGATCACATTCTAAGTCACCAAATCAGAAATCAGAAATTGTAGAAATGTTTCCCTCATCCCCTGAAATATATTGACAGTCATCTGCTTCAGAATTCACTCCTGAGTCTCCCGAAGTTCAGTCTTTAATTCAGAAATTAGAAGGAATATCAATTTCTGCAGAAAAGCTTGTTAATCCAGAAGCATTTGAAGAAAGTGTACTTCCTTATTTAAAGAAACTGGTATATTAACTAGATCCAAAAGTGAAAGACTTGGAATTCCTCCTTTTGAGTTTTCAGTAGAATCACATTGCAAAAAAGTTTCTATATCCAGATCTAAGTCAGATACGAGTGAAGTCACATCAAATTTCCCTTCAGTTACTTCTTTGCATCCTCTTACTCAATCTACATCTTGCTATTCTTCCATTTCCTCTACTCAAACAACTAGTACTATCACAAGTAGTACTGTTCTAGTTGTAAGTTCTTCATCCAATCCCCTTAGTTCTGGATCTACTTCTATATCTTCACAAACTTCAAATCCAATTATGGCTAATTTTCCTTGGACGAATCTTGGTGCTGTATTAATAGCAAATTGAAATCCTCTTCCAGATCATCGAGAAAAATGGTTACCAAAATATAATCCAGATGATGGTCTTCCTGCCGAAGAACATATTAATAATTTTATGTTAGCCATGAATCTGAACGGATTTGCTCATGAAGACATTGTAGTTAGATTGTTTCCTTATAATTTACAAGGATCTGCAGGATCCTGGTACTTTTCACTTCCAATAGGATCAATTACCGATTGGGAAACTTTTGAACAAGTTTTTCTTGCAAAATTTGGATATGATAGAACTGTTGCATCTTTAATTAATGCCCTTTCCAATCTAAAAACAAATTCAGGTGAAAGGATCAAATATTTCAACTCTAGATTTAACAAGTAATTAAAAAAAATCCTAACCACTTCCAAGCCTATTGTTGATGTAGCTATTTTTGTAGATAGAGCTGGTAAAACTTGCCTTTTAGAAAACAAGAAAGAAGCTTTTGCTGTAGAGAAAAGAATCCTAGCATTATAAAAAATATTAGAGATATAATACAGGAAATCAAATAAAGTGACATTTAGTCAAGATTCCAAAAAGAAAGTCTTGAAAGATCCATTTGATCTTGAAGGTCTTCAAAAAGTGTTAAAGACTATCTCAAATGACATGATTGACATAAAGAAGCAAGTTTCTGAATCATCAATACCTAAGAAATCATATCGCCCATTTAAGAAAAATCCTTCTTCAAATTCTCAGCCTCCAAAAGTTATTTCAAATGCCGAATCTAATCAAGATACTGAAGATCCCTCGCCATCTGAACAGGAACCAGAGTCTGAATCTGAGGAAGAATTTGAACTGAATGGGTTTTGGGATTTCATTCTCCTCTCAGAAGAAGAAAGAGAAGCTATGCCTATGTCTACTAGAAGCAAATCTTCTCCTGATTCAACTATATTAAATCAAAAACATAAATCTCTCCCCACAAAGGAGAAAACAACAGTCAAAAAATCTAAAACTATCTAAATAGATCCTATCTCATCTGATCCTATTGCAACTTCCAAAACTTTGATAGTTTCCGGTACAGTGGAATACAATATAGTTGAAGATACGAAAAAGACCAAAGCAAATATTTCACTACATGAAATGACCAAACTCAAATAACAACATAAAATTTTACTTAGATAACTCAAGGCAATCCCTGTAGATCCTATACTACCACCAATTATAGCCCAAACTTCTAAAGATATGGGAAAACCTCCGTCATCTCCAAACAAAGTAAATCCCAATGATCTGGTCTTAATTGGTGATAGACCCATTTCTCACACTCCTCCTTTACTTTTGACTTATGAGATTTTCAACAAAAATGTTCATAATTGTCTTATTGATTCAGGAGCTTCTTTAAACATCATGCCAAGAACAGTGTGTACAAAATTGAATATCACTCCTCAAAAATATACAGTACATATAGTTCAATTAGATAGAACAACAGTAGAATTCATTGGAGAAATGCTGTTAGTATCCATTAGATTATCATCCAATCCAAAGGTATTGCAAGTAATTGGTATGTGGGTCGCAGACATCCATGAATTTTATGGTCTTATTTTAAGCAGGGATTGGTCTGAAAATTTACATGGATATTTTTCTACCGATTGGTTACACATGTGGTTACCATACAATGGTAAACCAAATCAAATCCAAGTTGATCGTGAAAAAATTATGAAACATACAGTCACTGAACTAGAAGAAACAAATGAGCTTGTATCTTTCACCAATAATATTATTGGATATTATTCAGCTGAATTGTTTCTTGGATTGTTCAATGCCCAAATTTCACCTTTTTCAACAAACATTGCTATTTATCAAATTGAAAACTTTTCTCAAACATACACTTCTATATGTGTTAATCTTAGCAATAAAATTTCAAATTTTTTTTTTATTTTGGACTTTATACTTTGATGGTTCAAAATCGAAAGATGTTGCAGGAGCAGGTTGCGTTTTAATCAATTCATAAGGAGAGGCAATGCTAGCTTGCAAACTCGAATTTCAATGCATGTATAATACCGCTGAATATGAAGCATTGATACAATGTCTGTACAAAGCTATTAGTTTAAATGTTAAATATTGCAAGTATATGGAGATTCTGAAATAATTGTTAGACAAGTCAGAAATACATTTCATTGTATTTCTGGACATTTGAAACACTATTAGACTTTAGCCAAAAACTTTACATCCCATTTTTCTGCATTTAATATCTCCACAGTTCCTAGATTAAAAAATGCAAGTGCTGATTTACTTGCTAATGTAGCATCTAAACTTATACCATCCGAAGAATTTAGCCCAGACATATTTTCAATTGAATTAATTTTTAGGCCTTCCATTCCTGACAACATAACAAATTAGAGAGTATTTAACAATGATGCAGATATAATAGACTTTCTTACATCAGATAGAGCTTATGAAGGTCAAATCGTAGATGAACATGAACATGAATTACAGATTGAAGATAAAAAAAATACTAATCCAATTCCCAAATCTGTAGTCAAAATGGAAGATCTTTATGATTTCAAAGATAGGTTTAAAAATGCAAACAATTCAAAAACCCAGAGTTCTACTCTAAAATTTGAATTGATCAATCTTATTACATCAGAAAAACCTCAAAACATCAACTTAGGTCTTGGTTTAAAACCTGAAGAAAGGATGTCATTCATTAAGTTGTTGAAAACGTACAAAGATATCTTTGCATGGGATTATTTAGATCTTAAGACATATGATACTTCCATAATTCAACATACCATACCTATGACCTTAGATGATAAGCTTATTCCACAAAACTTAGAAAGATCCACCCAAATTTAGAAAGTCAAATTAAATTTGAATTAAATAAAATGCTCAAAGCCAAAGTTATTTTTCTTGTTAGACATTCGAAATGGGTGTTGTTAGAGTCGGTCCTTACAGCCCTCCGTCAGAGATCGTTTCGCTTTTGCATATTCATTCTTAGGTGTCTCGCTTGTTCCACTTCATTGCATTTCGCTAGGAGCATGCCACTGACTGACGAGGGGGTCTGGTTGTCATGTGTTTCCTCATGTCTATACCTGCAGGGCTATTTAGGAATTCCTCAAAAATCATTGAAGTTTATTGTCATTTCATTCATCGTCATTAAATGTCAGTTTCGTTTAAAAAAAAAAAAAAGAAGGTCTTTAGTCCTAGAGTCTAGGGATTTCGAGTCTTTTGCATATATGTCATAAAGCCCGCAGGCCATGAGGTTGGTTTCGCAAGTTTTGATTTCATATTTTTATTATCACAAGCATTTGAAAACATTTCTAGTCCAAAACTCTGTTTTGGAACTAGAAATTGTTTAATTCCATTTTTGTAATAATTGTATCCATTTCACCATAAGAAGCTTCACTGCAAGCCTCTGATCTTTTCCTAAGCTAAAGTGCTGCATCCCTGCAAAAGACAGCAAAGTTATCAGTTCAAAAATTCAGAAAAGCCAAAGGAGAAAGCATTGTAATAAGAGACCAAATGTCAAAATGCCAAAAAAATTATAAAGTGGGTTCTCAAAACACATTTGAAATCAAATCTGATTGCATGAGATATTTCCTTCATATATAAACATGGCAAACATAATCATTTGCAAGAAATTCGCCAAGGCAGAAGTCGAATTCGTGTTTTGGAGGCCGAAAACGTGTTTGCAGAAGTATTGACAGCGTTGGAGGTGGGCGCTACCCACTTGAGGTGCGCGCTACCCACTTGAGTGCCACAGCCAGTGCAAAATTACACGAGCGCTACCCACTTGAGGGGCGCTACCCACTTAAACAGGCGCGCTACCCACTTAAAATAAAGCCAAGAAAATTCGTTTTTTGCGCCCAGATTCGATTCAAGTCGAATCCAAAAGCTTCCAAACAGGTTTTAATCATTGCTCAATAGATTTTTAATATGGTTGTGATGTCATTGATGTTGGGGAAACAAGCCATCCTTGGAGAGAAATATATGAACCCTTCATTCACATGCAAGTTAATTCCGTAAGGGTTTTGAAATTGTATGGGCAGTTTTATGAAAAATTTGAAAACCTTTGAATGGTAGATATGTTCACACCCTGGCACGTTGTATAGATGATCCTCACACCCTCAGTTATCATCTTGTCACTGTTGTTCATGCTCTTTCATATTTTGCACAGTCTTATGTCGACTAGTCTATAGCCCTCATTACCATAATATCACCATTGCTATTGTTATCATTCTTTTACCACTGTGATAGTAATTTGTGTCACTATGGTCATGGTCTTCTCCCTGTTCTCCAGTTCATAAACACAGTCCTCTACTTGTTTGCTTCTTTGAAAAACTTTGCCCATCATTACCAAAAGCTTGCCCCATACTTTGCAGTTGGCACTCATTTGTGAAACTCACTTATGGTCAAAACAGTGATAGTTTTCATGCCACTAAAACAGAGCCATCTTCATTGTAATTTTATTTTCCTGTGATACTTTGGCAGTGGGTGATATCTATTGGGTGTTGAACATACATTATAACTTTGCTTTCACTGCATCTATATCAGTATACATATTGCAAATATCTTGTTCAAAGCCATGTCAGAGACAGAGTCAGAGTATGAGCAGGAGTTGGACAGTGATTCCACAACAGAGGGTAATGTGCCACGGAGGCCTCACAGAGGTGGCAAAGGTGGTAAACATCTCAGGGAGGAGCCTACTTCTTTGGCTCAATTGCAGGCATGTCCGCTTGCAATGGATTGTTTTCGGGTTCAGTCATGTTTTCGATTATGTGAAATGATTTCACAAACCCAGCTTCATCGTGAACTAGCTCGTCTGTTTGTTCTTCATTTACGTAATGGCCGTGTAAATCTCGCTGGAGTAGATTTCTTTCTGTCACCAATGACTATTGCTCAGGCCACTGGTATACCAAATATAGGAAAGGAATGGAACAAACGTCAGCATTTAGAGAAATCCCACTATGAGCCATACATCAAACCTGGGTATATGAGACACTTGGGCAGAGTTTTTCCTTTCAGATTCCTGAGGGATGAGTTTGCACCACTGATGAAACTCATCATTCGGTATTTCAGTTGCGAGGGCAGATTCTCGCGTCTCTTTGCGTACCATGTTTGTTTGTTGATGCACTTCACGAGGGTACGTATGATGAACATTCCGTACTTCATGTATCGCAACATAGAGAGGATGATGATTTTTGTACAAAAGAAGAGCCCATCACAACAGCATAGAAGTATATATCATTACGCTTTGATCAAGATCATAGTGTTACATCAGTTGGCACAACAGGGCATCGCTTGGGAGGATTTCATCTCCCGTGACTTTTTCACAGCGTCACAGCTGCCTCCCGAGGTAGTTCATGATGCAGGAGAGCCTTCACACCAGCCTGGCATTCTTGAGATTGAGCATATCAGCGCTCCATTGTTTGTGACATATCAGCGAGGCCACAGGGCCTTATTTGCAGCTACACGGCGAGTATTATCTCCACCCAGGGTGGAAGGGGTCTTGCCGACTTCATCAGCAGAGCGAGTATTATATCCACATGATGTGGAAGGGGTCTCGCCTTCTTCTTCAGCATAGGTACAGATCCAGGACAGGGGCAAGAAGCCCATGCATGATGAGGGCCCATCAGGAGGCCGGGACACAGATTTCACAATCATTGATGTTGATGCGAGCTCTCCTAGCTCGAAACTGAGGGAGATTATCCAGGAGAAAAGGGCCGAGAATGACACGCTGAAAGATCAATTGCAAAAGGCTCAGTGGGTGATAAACTATCTGGAGCAGCGCAACAAACAGCTTGAGGATGAGCACGAACTTTATGAGCTGCGGCGAATCCGTGAAGATCGACAATTGGCCCGGAAGAGACCCGGCGACATGACACCAATTGATCGAGATTCTGTGCTCACACGGGTTAAAATTCATTTGGAGAAGTTGATTGAGAAGGCCAACAGAGACAAAGACCTGCTTCGTCACATGAAAGGCCATTATTGGGCTCGCATGCATGTCTGCAAAGCGAGAATGAAGATTCTGAAGAGGAGGTTGAGCGAAGCACTAAAACAGCGGAAAAGGCATGATCCACTCTGGATTTTGGCCAAGGCTTCACTGGCTGGGCAAGATACATGATGGAGGGTCTTCGCTCCGAATTTGAGCAAATTCGGAAAAAATTTTGTCATTTTGAAATTTTTTGGTCTAAAAACAGGTTTTTCAGTTAAGCGGGTAGCGCGCACATATGCTCACTTTTTTTTTGGGACACTTGCTGAAGGAAATCTTTGCATTTTTGGATTTTTCATGATAAGTTATGCATCCTCAGGCATTTCTGAAGCATTTCATCAGATTCTGGATGGTCAAAAGGCTCAAAAACACCATGAAAACCACCTTGCTGCCACCTTTTGCACCAGCGGGAAGTACTTCTGGAAGAATGACGTTTTGGAGGGGAAAATGAGCTCCAAATTGGGAAATTCCACTTGGGTTGGATAGCCAACATCCAGGGCTTTCCAACGAGCTATCATGAGCTCAATTTGGATGTCGAGAAGTGCCTCAAAATCAGGTTGAAAGGCGTGCTACCCACTTAAAGTTTTGGCTGAATTTTCAACTTCCAGCTCAGGATTTCGGCCAGTTGGGACCAGTTTTTCTTGTGGATGAAATTTTTGAGTTATTATGATGTAAATTTATGTTTGTCATGTAACTTTGGCTTATTTTTACCTATTCTAGAAGATTCACTCTCAAAAAAGTGAAAATCATGTAAATGAATCAGTTTCCACTCTTCTAGAGGCAAGTTATTAGTTGCCTTGATTTTAGCTCCTTGATTAGAATTTGTTGGAACTGCTCCTAGAAGGAGGATTTCGACCCCTAGAGGTGTGGGAAGGGGTTAGAGTGATCTATATATTGTAATTTCTTAGAAATTCTACAGGTTGGACTCTTGGGAAACTTTTGGCACACATTGTAAATATTTTTTATATTTTGGCTAAGGAAAGATCAGAGGTTTTGCGGCACCTGTTGGGATCCTTGTGGTGTTCTGTTCTTGATGGTGTTTTCTCTCTGTTTACTGTAAGTTTTTCATGTTTAATGTATGCCATTCCTTTCATATGCTTCTGAACTAAATTGAATGAGTAGATGAGGTTGAATCCATTGTTTACAGTGCTATGCCTTTGAATTCATTTAGTTCTATATGTTTTCGACTGTTTGGAGAGGATCCAAGTTCTTCTTTGCCCTCTTCATCTCCTTGTCGGTCGAAAATATCCGTATATCCAATCAAAAGCATCAAGACATTCACCTACCTCGCCCCAACTCGAAATCTGCAAAGGTCTGACCTTATCCCCGGACCCAAAATTTGTTTTTCCCATTTCTCCAGCGAAAACCCAAAAATCAAAAATCAAACATACCTATCTCTTTACTAGCCTAAAATCAGCTCCTATCGTAAGTCATCTCGCACCCTATTGCTCATTTTATCGAGATTGACGGAGAGATCCCTCTCCTGCCCTCATAGGGCTAGCTACGAGGCTAAGCGTGGTTTGATGCAGCCTTGAGTTTTATCTCATTTCAGCCTGAGGTAGATTTGAGCGCTAAAATAGTGGCGACCATACTGGGGACAATCTCAATGGTTTTCTTGTTGATGTGTTCGTTTCATGAGTCTTAGACGGAGTCTGAAGTCACGCCAGGTAGCTTTCGAAACGCTTTTTCTATGCATAAGCGGTAGTAGATAAACACTGCTTCAGTCGATCTTCGGTAAGCTTGTGAATGCAGCACTCAATTCGCAAATCACCCCAGTATACTTGTTCGTTCTAGACCTTTGGATGATGGAGTCTAGAAGTCGAAAGGCTGAAAACAATTGATTGTGTTCCTTGAAATTTTTTCCAAATAGATCAATACACTGGCTTCAAGAAGGAATACTAGGTCGAATCCTGACCCTGATCCACCAACGATATTTGAAAATCCAAATCTGATTCCTAGGATCCTTAGAAGACAAGGAAGTCAAGAAAGTTCTAAAAGAGAAATTCAAGTGAGTTTTGGAAGTTCCAGATTGCTTTCTAGATCTGCATCCTGTCCTGTGAAAATTATATATGTTAACGAAATTCCTTTTGATGCACGATTTGAAACATCCTTATTCGTAAATTTTTCTGAAACTGAATTATCAAGATTAGTTCCGGATCCATTGTTTGTTGAATATTTGCAATACAGATTTGTTTCATATCACTTGGATAGACAGTTGCAAAATTCCGTTGTGGCTACCAACACTCCCGAATTCACTGAATCTGCTTCACAAACTCTTGGACCATCTGAATTTGCATCTAGTTCACGGATCCCCACTGAACATCCCTTTATCCCTACCATTCCGGTTCAGCCTGAATTTTTTGATCAGCAATCAACAATAATTTCTCCTCCGTCTCCACTGCATACACCTCGCACACCTATTGCTCCTAGTCCTCCTGTTTCTCCTAGACAACAAATTATCATCAATCCGCCAAGAGTCATGGTAGCCAGATTTGCACCTCTTGTTTTGCCGGCCAATTTAGATGCTATGCCTGCTGATTATCAGAGAAAAATTCCTATATTTTATGGCACCCCACAGAGTATATCAGCTCAGCAGCATATTGTTCGAATGATAGACTTTTTGGATCTGCATGAAATTGATGCAGAAAATGTTTCAATGAGATTGTTTGCCTAGACATTTGGAGGAGAAGTTCGCAAATGGTTCAGAGCTCTACCGGCCAGAAGTATCAATACATTGCAAGACCTTCAGACATAGTTTTTAGATCGATGGGAGATGAAAAAGGATTCGTTGCAGATCACTTCAGAGTATACAAACATCAAACGTAATCCTGGTGAGTCCGTTCAGGATTATATCATCAGATTCAATACAGTGTATAATGCAATTCCAGATGACTTAAGGCCGTCTAAAAAGTCAGCTCTTCTTAAATTCCTGGATGGTTTTGATCCGGAGATGGCTTATTCGCTGCGTGACAGAGATCCTCCTACCTTAGAAGATATGCAGAAGATTGCCGTTAGTGTTGAGGCAAATCTGAATGATAAGAGAGCATGGTTGAAAGTAGAGAAAAGAGTGACAATAAAAGAAGAGCCTTCCACATCTACATCTAAACAGCACTTGATTCGTGAGATGGAAAAAATGTTCAAAAGAATGAATCTTGACAAATCAGAAACGCAGATTCGGAATCCAAATTACCGTGGCCAGCAGCAGCCACAGTTCAGAATAAAGCATCGTGAACAAAGACCACCAGAGCTGACACCCCAACAACAGATTAAGACACCTCTTTTGCAGAATTTTGTGAGTCAAGATTCAGACGATGATGATGATGTAGTAGGTGAGCAAAATCATTTCTTTACTCCCGACGATCTGCCTATTTATATTACTGAGGATGAAGAATATGGAGAAAGTTCAGCTGCTCAGAAAGATGAAGACTTCATTTTAGCAAATGATGCAGAGTTAGAGGAAGAGTCAGATGAATACCAAAGAGGATATTTGAATGCTTTTTCCGCTCAACAGAAGCAGTACTCATTGAGAAACCGAGATGTGCCCATAAATCCAATTCAGAAACGAAAGGAAGCTTCAGCACCAAAGGCAGATTCACCGATACCACAGAAGAAAGGAAAAGAGACAATTGATCCTGCAGCTAGTAAAGTATCATCAGCAGAAAAGGTAAATCAGCCAAACATAGTGAAAGACAAGGCTGAAAAGAAGGAAGTTTCGGTCAAAGAGGTTGAGAAAGTTTCAGCATTTAGTTTGGAAAATGAAATTTCCAAATTAAAAATATCTATTCCTTTGACAAAGATAATGAAAAACAGCAGTTACCGCGGTTAAGTCTCTAAAATTCTGAACTTTGATCCAATGTTCGATACGGTAAATGTTGAGGATGATCAGCCGGAATTGATTTTTGGGCTTGCATTAGATGGTGAGTCTCCTGACAGTGATGTTCCTCCATTTTATATCAGTTTGAGGCTGCATGAATATGTTTTGCACAATGCCATGTTCGATTCGGGTGCTTCGCACAATTTGATGCCAAAGGCGATCATGGAAAAGTTGGGGCTAGACATTACGAGGAAATATCATGATTTGTATTCATTTGATTCCAGCCGTGTGAGGTGTATAGGACTCATCAAATATTTGGTTGTAAGCTTAGATCAAATTCCAGCAAAGAATGTCTTAATGGACGTGGTAGTGGCGGACATTCCTCCGCGATTTGGTATGCTTCTTTCAAGATCTTGGGGGGCAAAGTTGAAAGGTACACTTCAGTTAGATTTCTCTTATGCTACAATTCCAGTCTTCGGTCAAATGAGAAAGTTATATCGAGAGCAGAAGATGAAATACATGATAACTAGCAAAGAGAAGCCAATCAATCATCCTGTAAATTATGTACATACCGACTTAGAGTCGTTTGTGTTGCTTGATGATAGTTTTAATGATATAGATAGTCAATTAGTTCAGGCAGAAGATATACCAGAAATCACTAAGAATTTTAGAGAAGTTCTGCAAAAAGAAAGAAGAGAAAAACAAGCTACTGTGGAGCAATCAGCTAAAGACAATGGGCAGCAAACAGAAAAAACAGAGCCGGCACAATTTTAGCATTTAGAGGACGATGAAGATGGTCTTTGGACCATGGATTTTGATGGCGCAGTGGGCAGCGACGGTGCTGGAATTGGTGTTTGGATTCGTAGTCCGTTCTCCGCTCTGGATAAGGTTCCGAGCAATGTGAGAGTGTGTTCCTACAAGTTGGCATTTGACTGTTCTAATAATGAAGCGGAATACGAGGCTCTAATTGCTGGCCTTAAGATTCTTAAGAAGTTGAAAGCGAAAATGATTGCAGTGTATGGTGATTCAGAGTTGGTGATAAATCAGGTTAAAGGTGAGTTTCAGGCCAAGCATCCTCGCATGAGGGCTTACCGTAATGCAGTTTTAGATATTCTGAAGTTATTTTCTGATCATACTTTGACATGTGTGCCCCGCATACAAAATGGTGTTGCTGATGGTCTTGCTAAGGCAGCAAGCAATCTTAAAATTCCAATGAATTCCAGCAACAAATTTGAGATTCATGTGAAACACCGCCCCACCGTTCCAGACAATCAGCGATGTTGGCAAGTCTTTCAGGATGATGAGGAGATTAGTGAATTTCTGCAGAATAAGGGTAAGTTTAAAGACACCTCCATAGATACAGAACATGATGATGGTAATGATGACATACAGATAAACCAAATGGAAGTGTTGCAACTTAAGGATAACATCATTCCTAAGGGATTGATTCCTTTGGAAGAACTGTTTGACCAAGACGATGTAGCCCGCAAACCGACATTGAGGCCGACCGAGAAAGGGGTAGAAGAGGTAAATATTGGGACAACTGAGAATCCCAAGATGGTTAAGTTATCAAAGTCATTGTCACCAAAGGTAAAGGCAGAGTATGTGAAATTGTTGTCTTCATTTTCTGATGCTTTTGCGTGGGATTACTCAGATCTAAAAACATATGATACTAATATCATTCAGCATACTATCCCCATCAAACCAAATCAGAAGCCTTTTCGTCAAAAGTTGAGGAGAATCAATCCAAAGCTACTACCATCGATTGAAAAAGAGGTAAACAGGTTGTATAAGTCAGGAATCATTGTGCCTATCTGATTTTCAGATTGGATATCAAATTTGGTGCCCGTGAGAAAGAAAACAGGTGAGATCCGTTTATGTATCAATTTCAGAAATTTGAACAAGGTATCATTAAAAGACAATTATCCGCTGCCAAAAATGGACCATATATTGCAGCGAGTAGTTGGAGCATCAAGGATGTCACTACTCGACGGATACTCAGGTTATAATCAGATTTTAGTGCACGAAGATGATCGTGATAAGACTGCGTTCACCACTCCTTGGAGAACGTTTCATTATGCAAAAATGCCGTTTGGTTTGAAGAATGCAGGCGCCACCTTTCAGTGTGCAATGGACATGGCTTTTGCCAACGAGAAAGAGGTATTTTTGGTTGTCTAGCTTGATGATTTAACTGTGTTTTCAAATTCTGATGAGGAACATTTATATCATTTGAAAATTGTTTTCCAGAAGTGCAGAAAATATGGCATTTCGCTGAATCCGAAAAATAGTCTTTTTTCCATGGATGAAGGCAAGCTCCTTGGCCACATCATATCGAAAGATGGCATTCGAGTTGACCCTGCACGTGTTGAAGCCATACAGCATATTGAACATCCCCGGAACAAGAAAGAAATACAGTCATTTAATGGTAAAATGAATTTTCTGCGTCGTTTCATTCCAAATCTTGTAGAGCACCTTAGAGAAATCACGAACATGCTGAAAAAGGACAGTCAGGTAAAGTGGACAGAAGAAGCAGTGAAATCATTCAATTTGGTAAAGATAGCTCTTTCTTCAGCCCCTATTTTAATTAGCCCGGACTACACACAAGATTTCATTTTGTTTTCTTTTGCTTCTGAGCACACATTAGCAGCTGTTTTAATGCAAAAAAGGGATGGAGTTGAGAAGCCTATTGGTTTTTTCAGTCGGATTATAAGGGACGGAGCATTGAAGTATAATATTATTGAGAAACAAGCACTTGCGCTTGTAAAGGCCTTGAAATATTTCCGTGTGTATATACAGCATTCCCACATTATAGCATACGTTCCTAACGCAGCAGTTAAAGATGTTTTGGTACAGGCAGATCCAGAAGGAAGACGGGGTAAGTGGATTGCAGCATTGTTAGAATACGATGTGGAGATTAAACCGACCAAGCTGATCAAAGGACAAGGACTCGCCAAGCTCATGGCTGAAACAAATCTGCATGCTCTAGATATAAATTTGATCGCTGCCATGTCCGAGGAAGATGAGGAAAGTACGTCAATTCAGGTTTCTGATATTTTTGTCTCTTCCCCTTGGTATGCTGACATTTTATACGTGCTTCAGAATTTGTCTCCACCTCCCGGGATGCCTAGAAATAAGAGTAGAACATTGAAGTTGAGAGTTGCTAAATTCTGCATTCTGAATTCTGCATTGTATTGGAAAGACCTTGGAGGAGTGTTGTTGAATTGTTTGGTAGAGGAGGAAGCTCAAAGAGTTTTGGAGGATTTCCACAAAGGTGACTGTGGAGGCCATTTGTTTTGGAAGAACACAGCGAATAAGATTCTAAGGGTAGGGTATTATTTTCCTTCTTTGTTTTCTGATGTATTTAAGGCTGTTAAAAATTGTCATGATTGTCAAATTTTCGAAGGGAAGCAAAAACTACAGCCTTTGCCTCTAAAACCAATTGAAGTTAGTGCACCATTCCAGCAGTGGGGATTGGATTTTATCGGGGAAATCCACCCAGCATCTTCCGGGCAGCATAGATGGATCTTGACAGCTACGGACTACTTCACAAAATGGATCGAGGCGATTCCCACTCGACAGGCCACGGATGCGGTAATTATCTCTTTTCTTGAAAACAATATTCTGTCACGTTTTGGGTGTCCTAGTAAAATAATCACAGATAATGCAGCAACCTTCAAGTCTAAAAGGATGGTTGAATTTTGCTATAAGTACAATATCAGTTTGGGACATTCGACTGCCTACCATCCACAAGGGAATGGCCTGGCGGAATCTTCAAATAAATCCTTGGTGAATATTATTAAAAAATTGCTGGAAATCAACAAGAAGGGCTGGCACAAGAAGTTAGTGAATGCACTGTGGGCTGATAGGGTAAGTCAGAAAAAGTCTATTGGCATGTCTCCTTTCGAGCTGGTTTACGGAATAGACACGGTTTTTCCTACTTCACTTGCTGTCTCGGTGGTCAAATTGCTTCAGGAAGCTGGTAGTGAGGAAGATCCCATGCAGCGGAGAATTAATCAGATGATTCATTTACAGCAGACACGGGAGGAGGTATTTCAAAATACTTTCAAGTTGCAGGAGCACATAAAGAAGATCTACGACAGAAAGGAAAAAGTGGATAAGTTTCAGTTGGATGAGGTAGTTTTGAAATGGGATGCTCGGAATGAAGATAAGGGAAAGCACGACAAATTTGAAAACCTATGGAAGGGTCCTTTTAAGGTCGCAGCGTATCGGGGTCAAAATGCCTTTCTTCTCAAGGAAATGAATGGAGATGATTGTCCTGGAGGACCGATCAATGGTCAGTTGTTGAAACGATATCACTTCTGAGTATCTTCTGTTGATTTCATCATCATTGTATATATCGTTTTAATTCTATTTCATTGCAAGTGTGTACTGATCTCTCATCTTCAGTCTGGGGCCCGGAGCGAAGGCTATAATTCTAGAGATGGAGGTTGGTTGGTTTGAAATTGTCAAGTCAGTTTTATCAGTCTTTTAGTTTTAAAGTCATGTCAGTTTTGGTCAAATTTCAGTCAGTCTTTAGTCAAATCTGCAGTCAATAAATATGTCCAAAGTTTTTGTTTTATCAGTTGAAATAATGACTCCATCGCCCAATGGATGAAGGCACTGTCTGACTTCCCCAGAGATCTGCCGTTCTTGGAAGCTCCATGGAGCCACCATCCCCATTGGAGCCAATGTTAGAGTCGGTCCTTACAGCCCTCCGTCAGAGATCGTTTCACTTTTGCATATTCATTCTTAGGTGTCTCGCTTGTTCCACTTCGTTGCATTTCGCTAGGAGCATGCCACTGACTGACGAGGGGGTCTGGTTGTCATGTGTTTCCTCATGTTTATACCTGCAGGGCTATTTAGGAATTCCTCAAAAATCATTGAAGTTTATCGTCATTTCATTCATTGTCATTAAATGTCAGTTTCGTTTAAAAAAAAAAAAAAAAAGGTCTTTAGTCCTAGAGTCTAGGGTTTTCGAGTCTTTTGCATATATGTAATAAAGCCCGCAGGCCATGAGGTTGGTTTCACAAGTTTTGATTTCATATTTTTATTATCATAAGCATTTGAAAACATTTCTAGTCCAAAACTCTGTTTTGGAACTAGAAATTGTTTAATTCAATTTTTGTAATAATTGTATCCATTTCACCACGAGAAGCTTCACTGCAAGCCTCTGATCTTTTCCTAAGCTAAAGTGCCGCATCCCTGCAAAAGACAGCAAAGTTATCAGTGCAAAAATTCAGAAAAGCCAAAGGAGAAAGCATTGTAATAAGAGACCAAATGTCAAAATGCCAAAAAAATTATAAAGTGGGTTCTCAAAACACATTTGAAATCAAATCTGATTGCATGAGATATTTCCTTCATATATAAACATGGCAAACATAATCATTTGCAAGAAATTCGCCAGGCAGAAGTCAAATTCGTGTTTTGGAGGCCGAAAACGTGTTTGCAGAAGTATTGACAGCATTGGAGGTGGGCGCTACCCACTTGAGGGGCGCTACCCACTTGAGTGCCACAGCCAGTGCAAAATTACACGGGCGCTACCCACTTGAGGGGCGCTACCCACTTAAACAGGCGTGCTACCCACTTAAAACAGAGCCCAGAAAATTCTTTTTTTGCGCCCAGATTCGATTCAAGTCGACTCCAAAAGCTTCCAAACAGGTTTTAATCATTGCTCAATAGATTTTTAATATGGTTGTGATGTCATTGATGTTGGGGAAACAAGCCATCCTTGGAGAGAAATATATGAACCCTTCATTCACATGCAAGTTAATTCTGTAAGGGTTTTGAAATTGTATGGGCAGTTTTGTGGAAAATTTGAAAACCTTCAAATGGTGGATATGTTCACACCCTAGCACGTTGTATAGATGATCCTCACGCCCTCAGTTATCATCTTGTTGCTGCTATTCATGCTCTTTAATATTTTTCACAGTCTTATGTCGACTAATCTATAGCCCTCATTACCATAATATCATCATTGTTGTTGTTATCATTATATTACCACTGTGATAGTAATTTGTGTCATTATGATCATGGTCTTCTCCCTGTTCTCCAGTTCATAAACACAGTCCTCTGCTTGTTTGCTTCTTTAACAAACTTTTCCCATCATTACCAAAAGCTTGCCCCATACTTTGTAGCTGGCATTCATTTGTGAAACTCACTTATGGTCAAAACAGTGATAGTTTTCATGCCACTAAAACAGAGCCATCTTCATTGTAATTTTGTTTTCCTATGATACTTTGGCAGTGGGTGATATCTATTGGGTATTGAAACATACATTATAACTTTGTTTTCACTGCATCTATATCAGTATACACATTGCAAATATCTTGTTCAAAGCCATGTCAGAGACAGAGTCAGATTATGAGCAGGAGTCGGACAGTGATTCCACGACAGAGGGTAATGTGCCACGGAGGCCTCACCGAGTTGGCAAAGGTGGTGATCATCGTAGGGAGGAGCCTACTTCTTTGGCTCAGTTGCAGGCATGTCCATTAGCAATGGATTGTTTTCGGTATCTGTCATGTTTTCGATTTTGTGAGATGATTTCACAAACCCAGCTTCATCGTGAACTAGCTCGCATGTTTGCTCTTCATTTACGTAATGGCCGTGTAAATCTCGCTGGAGTAGATTTCTTTTTGTCACCAATGACTATTGCTCAGGCCACTGGTATACCAAATGTAGGAGAGGAATGGAACAAACGACAGCATTTAGAGAAAACCTACTATCAGCCATACATCAAACCTGAGTATATGAGGCACTTGGGCAGAGTTTTTCCTTTCAGATTCCTGAGGGATGAGTTTGCACCGCTGATGAAACTCATCATTCGGTATTTCAGTTGCGAGGGCAGATTCGCACGTCTCTGTGCGTACCATGTTCGTTTGTTGATGCACTTCACAAGGGTACGTATGATGAACATTCCGTATTTTATGTATCGCAACATAGAGAGGATGGTGATTTTTTTATAGAAGAAGAGCCCAGCACAGCAGCATAGAAGTATATATCATTACGCCTTGATCAAGATCATAGTGTTACATCAGTTGGCACAGCAGGGCATCACTTGGGAGGATTTCATCTCCCGTGACTTTTTCACAGTGTCACAGCCGCCTCCCGAGGTAGTTTATGGTGCGGGAGAGCCTTCACACCAACCGGACATTCCTGAGGTTGGCCAGATCAGTGCTCCATTGTTTATGACATATCAGCGAGGCCACAGGGCCTTATTTGCAGCCACACGGCGAGTATTATCTCCACCCAGGATGGAAGGGGTCTCGCCGACTTCATCAGCAGAGCGAGTATTATCTCCACACGATGTGGAAGGGGTCTCGCCTTCTTATTCAGCACAGGTACAGATACAGGACAGGGGCAAGAAGCCCATGCATGATGAGGGTCCATCAGGAGGCCGGGACACAGATTTCACGATCATTGATGTTGATGCGAGCTCTCCTAGCTCGAAACTGAGGGAGATCATCCAGGAGCAGAGGGCCGAGAATGACACGCTGAAAGATCAATTGCAGAAAGCTCAGTGGGTGATAAACTATCTGGAGCAGCGTAACAAACAGCTTGAGGATGAGCACACACTTTAGGAACTGCGTCGAATCCGTGAGGATCGACAGTTGGCCCGGAAGAGACTCGGCGACATGACACCAATTGATCGAGATTCTGTACTCACGCATGTAAACATCCATCTGGAGAAGTTGATTGAGAAGGCCAACAGAGACAAGGACATGCTTCGTCACATGAAAGGCCATTATTGGGCTCGCATGCATGTTTGCAAAGCGAGAATGAAGATTCTGAAGAGGAGGTTGAGCGAAGCACTAAAACGGCGGAAAAGGCCTGATCCACTCCGGATTTTGGCCGAGGCTTCGTTGGCTGGGCAAGATACATGATGGAGGGTCTTCGCTCCGAATTTGAGAAAATTCGGAGAAAATTTTGTCATTTTGAAATTTTTTGGTCTAAAAACAGGTTTTTCAGTTAAGTGGGTCTCGCACTCATATGCTCACTTTTTTTTGGGACACTTGCTGAAGGAAATCTTTGCATTTTTGGATTTTTCATGATAATTTATGCATCCTCAGGCATTTCCAAAGCATTTCATCAGATTCTGGATGGTCAAAAAGCTCAAAAACACCATGAAAACCACCTTGCTGCCACCTTTTGCACCAGCAGGAAGTACTTCTGGGAGATTGAAGTTTTGGAAGGGAAAATGAGCTCCAAATTGAGAAATTACACTTGGGTTGGATAGCCAACATCTAGGGCTTTCCAACGAGCTATCATGAGCTCAATTTGGATGTCGGGAAGTGCCTCAAAATCAGGTTGAAAGGCGCGCTACCCACTTGATTCAGGGGCGCTACCCACTTAAATTTTTGGCTGAATTTTCAACTTCCAGCTCAGAATTTCGGCCAGTTGGGACCAGTTTTGCTTGTGGATGAAATTTTTGGGTTTTCATGATGTAAATTGATGGTTTGCATGTAACTTTGGCTTATTTTTACCTATTCTAGAAGATTCACTCTCAAAAAAGTGAAAATCATGTAAATGAATCAGTTTCCACTCTTTTAGAGGCAAGTTGTTAGCTGCCTAGATTCTAGTTCCTTGATTAGAATTTGGTTGAAACTGATCCCTGAAGAAGGAATTCGACCCCTAGAGGCATGGAAAGGGGTTAGAGTGATCTATATATTGTAATTTCTGAGACATTCTATAGGTTGGACTCTTGGGAAACTTTTGGCACCATTGTACATATTTTTTCATATTTTGGCTAAGGAAAGATCAGAGGTTTTGCGGCACTTGTTGGGATCCTTGTGGTGTTTTGTTCTTGATGATGTTTTCTCTCTGTTTACTGTAAGTTCTTCATGTTTAATGTATGCCATTCCTTTCATATGCTTCTGAACTAAATTGAATGAGTAGATGAGGTTGAATCCATCGTTTACCGTGCTCTGCCTTTGAATTCATTTAGTTCTATATGTTTTCGACTGTTTGGAGAGGATCCAAGTTCTTCTTTTCCCTCTTCAGCTCCTCGTCGGTCTAATCTGTCCGTATATCCAATCAAAAGCATCAAGACAATCACCTACCTCGCCCCAACTCGAAATCTGCAAAGGTCTGACCTTATCCCCGGACCCAAAATTTGTTTTCCCCATTTCTCCAGCGAAAACCCAAAAAATCAAAATCAAACTTACCTATCTCTTTACTAGCCTAAAATAAGCTCCTATCGTAAGTCATCTCGCACCCGATTGCTCATTTTATCGAGATTGACGGAGAGAGCCCTCTCCTGCCCTCGTAGGGCTAGCTACGAGGCTAAGCGTGGTTTGATGTAGCCTTGAGTTTTATCTCATTTCAGCCAGAGGTAGATTTGAGCGCTAACAGGTGTCAAACATGGTCCCAGTTAGAAAAAAGAATGGAGACATTAGGATTTGCATAGAATTTAGAAATTTGAATAAAGCTTTCCAAAAAGATAATTTTCCTTTGCCTACCATGGAACAGATATTACAGTCAGTTACAGGATCTAAATTGATGTCTTTTCTCGACGGATTTGCAAGATATAATCAGATTATGGTACATTCAGATGATATATTAAAGACAACATTCTGAACAAAGTGGGGAACATATGCATACCAAAAAATGACTTTTGGATTTGATTAATGCTGGTGCTACTTTTCAACGTGCTATGGATATAGCTTTTAGAGTATTAATTAATAACTCAGTTGTGATATACTTAGATGACATTATTGTTTACTCCAAGCATAGAAACAATCATGTTAATCACCTAAAACGCATTTTTGAAAGATGTATAAAATTTGGTATTTCCTTAAATCCAAACAAAATGTTATTTCACATTATTAGAAGGTAAATTATTAGGGTTCATTTTCTCTAAAAAAGGAATCTATATTGACCCTAATAGGATTCAAGAAATTGAAAACATCCCTTTACCACAGAATAAAAAAACAATGCAATCATTTTTAGGACAAATTAATTTTGTAAAAAGATTTGTTCCTGATTTCTCCCAAATAATCTTACCCCTACAATCAATGATCAAGAAAAATTCAATTTTTAAATGGGGAAAAGATGAGAGAAATTCTTTCTAGATGATTAAAAAGGCTATCATCGAAGCTCCTTCTTTAACGACTCCTGATTTTCTTAAGCCATTTTTATTATATACATTTTCTTCTGATACATCATACACAACAGTTTTAACATGCTAAATGATCAGAACATTGAAGCACCAATTTTGTTTTTTAGTTCCAATTTTGAAGGTGCTGACTTAAGTTATTCAGCTATGGAAAAACTAGCTTATGTTGTATTTAAAGCTTTGAAACATTTTAGATCTTTTCTCCTAAAAAAAAATACTAAAATAATATTACCTTACTCAGCAGTAAGGAAATTATTAATCCAACGAGAAGTAGGAGAAAAAAGAGCAAATTGGGTCACTGCACTTCAAGAATATGATGTAGAGATACATCCTGCTAGAATTGTTAAAGGTCAAGGTATTTGTAGGATGTTAAATGGAGCCTCTCATTTACCAATAGAAGAAGACCAACCAAATTAAATACAACTATATGAGGTAAGCCTAAACGATTCTCAGTCACAATGTGCTGATCTGAAGTTTTTCTTAAAAAATGGATATGCTCCATTATATCTCAATTATACAGCAAAGCGTGCTCTGAGACTTAAAGAAAATCAATGTCAACTCATAGATGATGTGATATTTAGAAAGAATTATGATTCTGTATTATTGAGATGTTTAGAGAAAACTGTAGCTGAAAAAGTAATGCAATAATTACATGATGGACCAGCTGGAGGTCATTTCGGAGGAAACGTCACAGCTCATAAAATACTACATGCTGGCTACTATTGGCCAACTCTATTTAAATATGCACATGAATATGCAAGAAACTTTAAATTGTGTCAAGCTACAGCAAGAAGAGAAAGAAAAGCAGCATTTCCTCTACAACCAGTAAATATCCAACAACCATTTGAAGAATGGGGGTTAGATATCATAGGTGAAATAACTCCAAACTCTTCTAAACAACATAAGTATATTATAACTGCAACAGATTATTTCACAAAATGGGTAGAAGCTACCCCATTAAAGGTGGTTAATACGCAAAGTATTACAGATTTTATTGATCAGTCCATAATCACCAGGTTTGGCCTCCCATCAGCTTTGATATTTGATAATGCATCTAACTTTTCTAGAAATTCCATGATAGAATTTTCTTTGAAAAGGGGTTTTAAATTAAATTACTCAACTAAATATTATCCACAAGGTAATGGATTAGCTAAATCTATAAATAAAACCTTATCAGAATCATCAAATGAACTATAGAAAAAAATCATAAAAATTGGCACAAAGCACTATTATTTTCTCTTTGGGCAGATAGAATCACCCAGAAAGCCTCAATAGGTACTTCTCCATTTATGTTAGTTTATGGGAAAGAAGAATTTCTACCCACAAATATAACGATGCCATCATTTGCTTTAGTGAAATTTATTGATGAAAATCATTCATCTTCCCTTCAGCTTAAACAAGATCAAAATTTTAAAATGGAAGAACATAGAGAAAAAGCCAAAGATATACATGCTCATCATCAACAAATAGTGAAAGCCTTGTTTGACACAACATCCACCAGTTCAAAATCTTTTGAAATTGGAGACCTTGTTTTAAAATGGGATAAGGCACATGAGGAAAAGGGTAAGCATACCAAATTCCAAAGATTATGGCTTGGTCCATTTCAAATCATTGAGAAAATAGGCATATCCACCTTTTTTTTTCAAGACTTATCAGGTAAGAAAGATTCCTTGCATGTGAATGGTAAAATTCTTAAAAAAATATTTCTCTTAGATCAAGCTTTAAAAATTTTAATTTTTGCTTTAGGAAAATAAAAAGTTGAAAATAACATCATTTTTGGTTGATTCAAATTTTCAAAATTTTTGATAAATTATTTTGATTTTTCGCTTCTATAAATAAGTGAAGTAAAAAATATGATTATAACTATGAGAATTGAATAAATTTTTTTTTTTAAATAATTTGAAATTTACTAAAGGCATTTACTTTCTGAAAAGACTCTTGATATCATAAAATATAGTTGTTATGTATCAGTCAAAAAAGGAAATTTTTAACTTAGCAAGGATTCTCTATGAAAAGGTATTTACCAACTCTATAATTATCATCCATAACCCTTAAACGAGCTAATGATTCATCCCATCTGATAAAATTTCTTCTTCAGAGTATAATTCAAAAAAAGAAAAGAAATATATAAGATGTATAAATTCAAAAGAAATAAGTCTCATCACGAGCTTGTCTATCATGATCACAGAGAAATAATTTAGACTGATATTACCAATACTGCATACCAAAATAGGCTAATAGCTCAATGATTATAAAAAAAATCAATAGATAAGGGGTCTCATCACGAGCTAGCTTATTCAGTCTAAGATTACTATCATTGAATGTCATTGTCATTATCAGGCTACCAAACTTGGACAATGATTTTAAAAATGTGTCAAGAAAAAGAAATTAATTTACATGTTAAATTATATTTTGAAATAAGAAATCAAATTCAGATGGGACCATGAATTATTATTGGTTAAAAGATAACCTTGTTGAGGCTATAAACACCTGCTGGCAACAATGGCTCTATCTGTGATAAATGGGTAAAAATCTATGAAACCAATTTTAGAGAATACCTATTTTATCTTTTTAAATCTGAGTGCTGACTGATACAGATACCTATGTATTATCATTGAAGGAGTTAATTAAGAAATAAATGAGATAGGTAAATAGATTATATTCTGAAAAAATACTGTTTAATTCATGAATCATACTATTTTTTTTCTTATATCTTTTTCTTGTTTTGAAAGTTTAGAAATATCAAAATAAACCAATTAGAGATATCTAGTTCTCCCAAGTGAATCGCCAATTGTTGTGCTATGCAACAACTCCCTCCCATTTTTATCTTTTCAAAATAATCTAGACCTTTGATAAATAGAAATAGGGACCCTTATTAAAAATATATTTTTTCATTTTAGATAAAAAATTAAAACTCCCAAAAACATTATTGATTTTGTTTAATAAAAACATAAAAAACAAAAAAAATTAATAAAAAAACATCCTTGAAAATATCATATCGCAAATCGCATTTCGCATAAATATTTTCTTATTAAAAGTTAAAACAATAAAACAACGAAATCCCAATTTTGCGATCACTGATTTGAAGTTTTGAAACGACATTACAAATCACATCTCGTGGATTTACGTTGTAAAACTTTAAGCAATTCTTACCAAAGTTCCGATATCTCGATTTTGCGATACTGCGACTTCTGCGATTTTGCGATTTCACGATATTGCAAAATCTCATATTGCATAAACAAAATGTAATCTGCTTCTTAAAGATAGATTTGAAGGACGTGATGCGATGGATTTGACAGGTTTTAATTAAAGGTTTTACGTGAAATAAATCATGTCAGAAACGATTAAGTGTGTTTGATCATCCCAATGCAAGTAATTATTGTTTGGTTACGGATAATTAATGGAACATCTGCTTCCAGGATCTTTTCTTTTCGAATTGGTCATTTCAAATATATCTTCCATCATTTGATCATTATTCTATTTTTATAGGGATTTTCCTTCAAGATATGTCCATCCGCAAGGCAATGCAAAAGCACAACAAATAGATTGTTGCGGAAGAAGAATACATAGAAATGTCACCAATAGTCTTAGATACAGTTTGCACTACTCACTAGTAAAAAAAATGATGAAATTAATGACTAGGTGACTAAAAATGTTAGTCACCGCAATTATTTCAAGTTAATTACTACTAAATTTGAGCAATTTTATGTGACCGAACTAAAAATGACTAACTTAAATGACTAATTTAGTCTTGGAATAAAATATATGACTAGATAATAAGTGACTAAACTAAAAGTGACTAACTTAAACGACTAATTTAGTCGAGGGATAAAATATATGACTAGATAATAAGTGACTAAACTAAAAGAGACTAACTTAAATGACTAATTAGTCTAGGATTAAAATATATGACTAGGTAATAAGTGACAAAATTAATAATGATTAATGTAAATGACTATTATAGTCCAAGAATAAAAATATGGCCAAATAAAAAGTACAAGAAGTATATGAATTAGTCCATTTACGTTAGTAATTTTTAATTATGCGAGTTCATATATAACATAAAAAATGGTTGCAGAGCATTTGATGAAAGATCCAGAAAAAATGCTCTGGTGATGAGACATCCTTGTCAGTATTTTGGGAAATAATAAGTTTAATAAGCTCGAAACAACTCTTGGAGTCATGTTCAATGAGTGACCATAAACTTAGGGGTGCCAGAGTGGCTAATAATCATAGTTTATGGTGGATGATAATCACCATAAATAACATTTGTTGTTTAGGTCATTTGTTTGGTGGCCAATGTTGGTGAATCAAAATATTATATCATGGTATATATTGATTTTTTAAAGGAAAAAATATATTGAAAATGAATTAATTTGCATCTCATGTAAATGTTTAATGTCATGATGTTGTGAATGGTTTGCACATTATCTGTATCATATATTTGTAATCACTTCTTTCAATTTTACTTTAAGAAATAAAGGAAGAAATGCAGGACCTTTCCATAAGAGGGAATTTTACTAACTCCTAATCTCCTCATATCATGCTTTTAAATGTTAGCCCATAAATCAAACACATGCCCTAATCTCTCTAGTCTGGAAGCCCCAGGATGAATATGATAATAATGAAATATTCCCACCCGCTAGTTCTAACCCAACTATTGAATGTCTTTGGTTGGCATGAATATGTATGAAACCTAATTTTGGCATGAATATGTGTAAATGCCTTTAATTGATCCATGGATATGTACGAAACCTAATTTTGCATTGAAATGATACAAACACCCAAATTAACACGAGGTATAGAAATTTCAACCTTACAAATCTCTCATCCAATATTAAATACTTCACTAATTATTCAAGGGGTAATCTACTTAACTGTATATTAAATATTAAAAACACTCATATTAAAACAAGAAAATAATGACAATATTTAATATAAAGTTATAATATAGTTAGATGTTAAATTGGCATGTGAGACCCCCTTGTTCATGGGACAATGGCTGCCCTTCATGCAATGATTTAACTGTTTAATCCATGGAGGTATAAATACCTTAATTTCCCTTGGATTCAAACCCATGACATTTAAAGGGTAAAGAATTTATAACACAATTCTAACAAGTAAATACAAACTTAATTTGTATATGTATCAAAGTTAGTCTAAGAGTTGCATGAAATGCTTAATTTTGCACGAAAGCAAGGGAAATACTGAAGGGTTGATCACAATAGGCATGTATAGTCGATTACGATTATCAGAGGTATGTTAGTTTGGTTTTCCCAATCCACAACTTGCACACATTGTTATTATTGTTAAAGGTATGTTAGGTTGGTTTACTTGTTCAACATCATGCACATTTGGTTGTGTTCATTAAAGGCACGTTAGTTCAATGACAAAGCCAATAGTTTGTCAAGTTGGTCAACTTAGCGAGTTATGTGTCATGTCAATCATCTTAATGAGCAAAATATCATGTCAATTAGTTTCTTTACTGACATGCACATCCCATTGTCATTGTTAGTGATGTGTTGGGTTGGTTATTAACATCTATTTTTTATTAACACTATCTTGGAGATTAACCCTATCAACATGAATGTTTAACTATGATTGCGAGAGGTATGTTAGGTTGTTCAAGCCCATCAACAACATTTTTGTTCAATTACGAATATTGAGGAATACCACATTGGTCACCCGATTACCAACATGTACCTTTTGGTTATCACTAGTAGAAGCATGTTAGTTTGGTCAACTTGATAAACTACATGTATGGTTGGTTACACATATTAAATCTTCATTTGATTGTTCGATGCAATATATAGTGTGTAAGTCTTGTTACCATTATTGAAGGTATGTTTTGTTGGTTAACTTAGTTAACATCACATACATTCAATACAATTGTTAGAGGCATCAAAGGATACTTAACCCATTTAAAGTAATGCATAACATTGATGGGGGCTTGCTTATTTCTTGGTGGGTGAAAATAGTCTGTTATTATTCCCCCACATTGCCATGTGACATGTTCACCCCTCATGGGCCAAATTTCCTTCTTAAGGGGGTTTTTTTATTTAAGATAGGGTTAGGTCAAAGTCTAGAGTGACTTTAGTAGAATAAATACCACTTAGTTGTAACTGTCGAGTTAAAGTGGTGCTTTCATAAATTTGAAGATGCTTCTACCACATTACAATGTCTAAAATCAATTATTTTCCACTTGCTTGTGTTCATCATGTTAGACTCCTATACCAATAGGCGTCATATATCATGATTGACTTGATGGACTATGCAATATGTTCATACCTTTTCTTGTTGCAAAGGTTTTCCATATTTTAAAAAAATCAAAAAATTTAAAAAATATAAAGAGGGTATACCCTAAAAGAAAAATCAAAGGGTGAAAAGAATAAAATGGCCAAAAAAAGTGAAAGAAAATGAACCCCACCAAAAGAAAGACCAAGGATAGTGTGCAAGTCTAAATGCCACTGCTTTTTTCTCTTACGTAATAAACAAAATTGTGTGCAACTTGCATTTTATGCCACAATTTTTGAACAGTCAAACAGTTTAAGCTTGGCTAGTTCATCTTTCAATTTTATGTTTTATAGATAGAGAATAAAATCTAACCAAACTGTCTAATCTTGGAAGATAAGTAGATAGGTAGAATAAATAAAAGGAGCTCAATAGTTTAATCTGAGCCCTTAGATGTAATAAGGTTAGAATTAGATATATTTCCAAATGCAAAAGAAAAAGTGTGATGAGGGTTTTCCAATATAAGTGCACCCTAATAAAGAAGAAAAAATGGTAGGGTAAAGTAGGTAGGATAGGTAGATGTTGTTGCAGAATTACATGTTATGGATTATGAATCTAGATATGTCAAATCTTTACTTTCATCACAAGTGCAAAGGCAGATACTACATTGGAAGAATTTCAAGCAAAGTCAGATTATTAACTTCCCTTCTCATTTTTCCCTAAAAAATTTCACTAATTTCCCCTAAGTACTAAGGCATTTGAAAATTAAAGGGGCTCAAGGCATTTTCTTGAATTTTGGAGGGACCGGACCCTCGGCCTAATAATTGGAAAATCCCAAGTACTTAAAATCATTCATCATGACATTCATTTACTTCTAAAAAATCTTTTCCTAAGTAAAATCCTATTTTACTTAGAAAAATTATGTAATATTTCATAAAAACCCTTCTTATTCAAGAATAAGTTCAATACATTAATCTAATGTTTTGCACTTAGCACTTTTTTTTTCATTTCCATATTAATTTTTAACTTATTATTTAAATCCCTATGTAAATTTTCCCTTTTCCCGTATTATTTTAAATTATTCCCAAATAATAATATCCCGCCCGTTGGTTGAAAAATAACCATATAAATTTAATTAATTGGTTGAATTTCCAATTAATAAATAAAAGAAATCGATACTCCGCCGTATAAAGGGATTAATTAACCCTCCGGGTTAATTAATAACCTAATCCGCCAATCAAATCATCCTCGATGTGATTATTTTCATAATAAATTACGTCGGGCCCGCTAGTTAATTCCCTGTCATCTTCTTTTCCCGACGACCGTTCGATCGACTAATCTCAGATCTACGGTTATTATCAATATCGCTGGCCATCCTCGTCCGAACGATAACGCACGATGGCCAAGCGGTTTTCTGAACAGTGCCGCGCCACGCATCATTCATTGTATGGAATCGCTCGCCCTCAGCTGAAAACTGGCTTTCCCCAAAAGCGGTGCGATGGAAACTGCTTACCGCCTGCCTCCTGTGACGAAGCCTCCATACTTGCTGACGTCATCCATCTGAAATAAAAAAACCCCGCCAACCTTTGAATTTGTGAATAAAACAAAGAACCCGCGTAATTTTCATTATTTCACGCAGTGACCAGTGTCCCATGCAATGAATTTCAAAATCAATTGTCGAAGTTTTCCAACCGTTACCTTGCTGAAGAAAATTGCAGTCGAGTAATCCAACGTTCATCCGCCATAGCCAGCACCTGTTTAGTCACTGTTTATTTCCTGGAAAATAGGTATTTACCCTAGTTCCCATTAAACTTTGTAAAAACTTGGCTTTTGTTTTAAATTATACACGAAAAACTGAAGCAGAGTTTAAGACTGGTCTTTAGTTCATTCCTCAATTGCAATTGCCTTCCCGAACCTGTGACTATGCTCGTTTTTTTCATAAAAACCCGCAAATCATTTCTGAATCCACAAGAACCAGAAATGGAGATTCCCGTGGCTCTGAATGTAGCACCCCTGAATGCCCCTCACAGAGATTTATATTATCTACCTTTAGTAGACAGATATTTCCAAATTAAAGACTTGGTTCTCAGTGAAAATCCCCTTCGAATTTTTTGCTATTGGAGAGATAGTTACTTAAAAGGTTCTGAAATTTTTGGATTATGGGAATCCAATCTTCCCATGTATCTTCTCCCTTTAGTCCATATTTTTCCTGAGATAATCCATTACTGCCATGAAAACTATGATCCCAATCAACGAGCAGTTTTGTCCCCAAGTCAAACCGTCCTTTTTCCCTTAACTGCTCAGTCTATCAACGAGATGTCGCAATTTCAACCTGATCAAGTCCTCACTCCCCTGTCCATGGGAGAATTACTTGAAAAATGTACCAAATTGTCCCATGAAGAGTTAAATCGTCTCTGCCAAACCTTCATGTTGCTAGAACATCAGCCCAAAGGCCCTCCCCCTTATGGTTATACCTTTTTCACTGATGTGGGAAGAATTATTCTGAATATGATATCCTCTATAATGGGTTTCAATACTAGTGAGTATGTTGACCAATTAACCCTAGTATTGTTATCAATTTTTACCCCTGGACAACCCCTTGCTGTCAAGTATGATTTTGCTTCCTACATTGCAGATAAAATCCATGATCAGTTCATGAGATTGGAGAATGAAAGAGTGTTCAAGTATTCCTCTGTTATATACCATCTCATGCTTTACTTTCAATCAAAGAGTTTCCCTTTCCATGCTAAAAAACTTGATGCTAAAGAAAATCCTAGGTCCGTAATTTTTTGGTCTGCCATCACTCATAATTCCCTTGATTCTCCTTATTCCTACAATGAGTTTGTTGACTTATTTGTACACCCTGCAACTACCTTGTTGACAGGAGTCTCCCCTTCGAGGGTCAATAGTGAAATCAAGAAAATTATTCAACTCTCAAAGCAATACCGGATAGGTGACTAGTACCTGTATCGAAATCACACAGAAATCTGAATCTATGGATGTGAGTTATGCCCATTCAAGTTACCAAAATATGTCCCAATGAAACTCTTTGCATTAGAGTATTTCAGACAGATGATTAATTCAGATATAATTCATTTCTGCAATGCAAAGAAAAAGGCTCAACTCAGGATTAAAAGTCAATTAGGTCCCTTTGTTTGTAACTCTAGAGATGATGGGAAGGAAGCTGAAAGAATCTTAGAAGACTATCTTAAATTACAAAAAAGTTTCTATTGGGTACCTTATGACCCAAACAACTTTATTTGTGATAGAAAAATGAAAAACAAACTATCACCATACATCCATCAAAGAATCCCAGAAATTGAACAGTATGCCAATATGGATGAATGGATGGAAGGGGCATTGATAGAACAAGATAGTGAGCAGGTCAATGTTGAAAATTTAATGAAAGACCTTGAAAAAATACTTGACCTAGACTCTTTTGGACAGGTACAGATACCAGGTATTGGTTCTTCTTCTTCTGGGACTTCTCAGCAAAATTTACAGGAAATCAGTGCATTGGCTACGGTAGCATCTAAAGGAAAGGAGAAAGAGGCTAATATACAAGTTACAGAGAAATTTACAATGACAGAATTGCCTGAAACATCTAAAGAACAGGTTCAAGTACAGATTGCTCCTACTCATACCAATGTGGCAGAAATATCAATTTTACAAAATTTTCTTAATGTGGAAAAGGGTAAAAAGAGAGATGCTGAAGCAGCTACTCCTGTCAGTGGATCTTTTGGATAGCCTGATGTTAAAAGAAAAAGATTGAATCCTCTTCCAGAAGTGGAATCTGTTCATGAAATCCCTGATAGTCAGACACAAGAAGTATTGGGTTGTCAGCAAACATGTACGATCAGTGGGACATCCACTACTTTACAGAGAAAAGAGCTACAAAGGCAGAAAAGTGCAGAAGTATCATCTTTCAAACCACCAGTGAAAGATGCTTGGGAGATTAAAAGAACATTCATAAATATAAAGGCCAGAAATGATCCACTTAGACTTCAAGTGTACAATCAATGTTTGAAGATGGCTCCTAAGAATCAACAAAGATTGATGTCAGCCTATGACATTCAATAGGGTAAAATGATAATGAGTCACTTCAAACCCAAAGTGCAGCAACCTCAAATTGCTACAGATTATATCAGGACTAATTTTGAAGTCTTAGCAAAGGATATTCATCCTCTGGATCAAATTGAGCTGCATAAATAGACAGGTGAAATGATTTATTCTACTCTGACAGATAAATCAATGATGACCCAGAAATTTCAAGATTCTTTGGAGAATACTAATGCTCAACTAAGTCTTGAAAAAGAATCTTCTCAGGCTAAGGACAACAGGATAAAAACTTTGGAAGAAATCATTATTGGATTGGTCATAATACCAAGGATGTCAAAGGTATATAAACTTTGATCAAGAAAAAAGATGATGATATTGCAGCTTTGAGAAAACAATTGAAGTTACCAGCCTCAAGACATCCACAGACTACAGAAATTATAAAGAAAAATTCTGAAGAAGAATTGATGGACTTGCTCTTGAAACTGAATGAGCAACTTAATGAAACTGAAAAGAGCTTGAAAAGGCATTGAAAGATAAGCAGTCAAATACTCCAGCTTCTACAACTGAAATGATTATAGGTACTACAACAACAGGTTGGACAACAGAATTTCTATAGGTACATACTTCCAATTTAAGTACAGAAGAGTTAATAAAGTCAATGGAGGAATTAAAACTCCAAGTGACAGAGCTACAGAGAAAAAACGTGAAACTCACCACTTTGGAACAAAAATATGATCTCTCGAAGATGAATGTTGCAGATAAAACAAGAGAGGTCAACAGATTAGAAAAGTTGGTCAACAAGTTGGAAAAGGATCTCACATTGGAGAAGCCTTTAAAGGAAATAAATAAAATTCTTTGGGACAACATCATCCAGTCAATAAGATATGTCTGGCCCTCAATTCAGATAATGTATGAACAGAATAATTTAGTCAAATTGGCTCTGGAAGAAATCCTAGAAGCAAGAGAAGAATTGGGAAACAAGCCTGAAGAAGCCAATGAACTTATCCATTTTATAAATACTCAGAACAAGCATCAACTTGAAGAACTTGGCATTCAAGACAGGACATGAAAAATTTTGGAAATAAAAAGGGTTTTTACCAAAAGAATTCTGATGCAGAATCTAGAACGAAGATGTTTTGATATGCAAGAAGAAATCACTGCCTTCATGAAAAGATTTGATATTTTGTTGAATAAAGGATTTCCCAGTCCTTTAGTTTCAGAGGATAAATTGATGGACCTTGAAAGTTATGTTGAAAAATTGGACAAGCATGCTGACAATCAAGCCAGTGCCTCAACTAGTTCATCAACAGCAGCATTGCCTACAGGAAAAAGTCTTCATGATAAATTGGAAAATTTGTTTTATCTCGAGCATGAAGTAAAGCATTTGTTCCCAATTCAACCTACTTTCTTTAGGTATACAGAGACTGATGAAACTCTCAGAAATCTGCAAAGAACCAGAATACCAGAAGATAAATGGTGGGAAGAAATGTTAGAACTTTTGTAAAAACTATCCTTACATGAATGTTTGATTATGTACTACAGTAAGTCATGATAAAGAAGGATAAAAGAGTATCAGTGCAGTTAAAGAGTATCAGTTAAATGTAGCAGCCAGCACAGAATTACTGAAGAGGACAGCAGCAAGCCAAATCATAGGGCCTGCCTCCAGCACATTCTCAAAAGAAGGAAACATCACAACATCAGTTACCATTTCTCTTATCTACGAGACCATATGTCTCTAGTTTGTTGTAAAATACTTATGATTCATCCTAGATTATATCTCAAGTTGTTATGAGATTTTTTTATAACTTTTTGTATAAATACTCCCTCAATCAGAGTATTGAGGGGGTGGATTTCCTAGACTTTGCTGTAACATTGACTAGTTTGGAATAAAGTGCTATTAGAGAAATTTTGTGTGGCTAGCTGGATGAGGAATTGATGTGAAAGACTTTTTACATGATTCTTGTGTCAAACTACGGATCAATAAGTCATCTATCTCTTATGTGTTGAAGTCTTTATATTTGTTTATTATATCATCTATGTTTCATTTCTGAATAATTAATGAAAAGGAATAAATCAGAAATTGCTTAAGTGTAATATGATTTTAATCATTTTTATTCTAAATGTTTTCTTCTGAATTGGTTTAAACAGTGAATTCTTAATTGCTCTTGTTTTACTAGTTTATGAATTTTGATTATTTAGTAAAGAATACTTCATTGCTCTTTATTAATAATCACACAATTTCCCTCTTTCGAATGTGTTGAAGGATTATTAATTTCCCTTCATCCAATTTGAGTTCATCCCATTCACTTTAAGATCTATAATTGTTCCCTATTTGATTATCTTGCCCTATGAAACCATCTTTTGTTAAGAGACTTAATCCAGTTAAGTTATCCTCTTTGACTCGATTATCCCAATGGCCTAAACTACTCAATCTTACCCTCAGCTATTTAATTCCATCACGCAAATTCAAATCAAAACCCTTGGACTTTATAACTAGCCTAATATCTTCTAAAAGAAAGCTAAATTTTACAGAGAGAGCCCTCTCTGGGTACATATTGGCTAGATTCTGTACCTAAAATTTGGTTTGTGGTTACCTCGGACCCCTTTCCTCTTCCCAACAACTTCAAGGAAAATCTGAGTGATAACACATCAAAAAAATTTCAATAAAAAAAATAAATTTATGTCAAAGCAAGTTAAATAGCCCAATCCTCATTGACCCACACCACCAACATTCCTAGATTGATCTCCTTACTTGCATTTGTCGGGGTTCAACCTCATCCCTCCTAACATAAGTCATTTACTCCACCATTACGTACACATGCATACTTCTAAAAAACATGGCAAACTTGACCATTGTCATGCCTTACAAAAGAATTTCAAAAACATTGTTACATTTGCACCACAACATATACATATGTGCAATTTGTATCAATATTTCCTAAATTGTTATCTAGTTCCCTTAATACAACATTCTAGCACCTTGACACCCCTTAACCCTATGAAGATCCTTGTATTGATTTCATGACCCTCTCCATTTTACGGTTTCCTCAAATTGATCTTATAACACCCTCCATTAAAATCATTAACTACACTTACATATATTCAACTTGACAAAAATTAAAACAAAAAATACTATAATTATAATATTGTATAGATAAAATATCTCAACATCTAAGAATAATGATATATATTTAAACCTACTTAACAATATCAAAAATATATACACATATCTAAACTAATAATACATCAACAATATATCTACACATAAACTAATTGTATATATTTAAAACTACAATGCTACAAATACACCCATGGTCATTGCTTCATTGAGAACCTTCTCCCTACGAGAGTGGACCGATAAGGATTTCTCTAGTGACCCTCATTATTTTAAATTATTGTTTTATGAAATTTAAAAAATGAAAAAGGAAAAACATAAAAACTAAATTACACATCAACTTAAAACTGAGTATAAAAGTCAAAGAGTAGCATAAACATAATGCCATGAAGATGGAAAATCTACTAAAAATCCCACTTTGAGAGTCACTATACTAGAAAAGTGTAATGAATATAATAAAATATGATATCTACAACATGATTCCACCCACCATTGCCACTAAATTTACTCCTGATTCCCTCGCTTGAACTCCTCGTAAATTCAATGTAAATCCCTCAAACTCAACTTATCAATATAAGATTATAATGTAATGTGTTAAAAATACTCATTGAAATCCATCATTAATCATGAGCAAGTGATTTCCTCATTAATCATTAGGAAGGTCAATTAGTTCGGTTATGTTATTATTAAAATATCTAGATATGGATATATACCATATGGATATGGATATGGATATACTATACCTTAGTGCATGTACTGTTATGCTATATTTGTGAATGAATCATCGTATTATGAATTATTTTAAATTGTATTTAGGAAATCCAATCAAAAAATGGCGGGAACTTCCAAACCTGGGCGGGAACCCTTCCCTCTCTCAAATTTCGCGAGAAGGTGAACAAATGCGTTTGGAAGGATCATTTTATTTATTAGTCAAATTTTAAAACCCTCGCTAGTTCAAGGGTTTCAAATTTGAGCTCGGGCTTTCCATACAGATTCCGAGATATATCATGGGAAGCTGAGCCGAGCATAGCCATGGGCAAGCATGGTAGGAGTTGGATCCCTGTCAGCTGAGCCGAGCTGAGCCATGGGCAAGTGTGGTAAGAGTTCATTAGACGACCTCGCTTCCTCCTTCACTTATAAGTGGCACAAATGAATTTATTCATTCACATATCGGGTGAGATTGGAATGGGTTCTCCCCCATGCACTGCTTCAACCTGCTAAATGCCTTTGGGGCATGATCTTTGTGCATTGTGTCATACATTTCAGCATGATCTTCGTGCATTGTGTCATACATTTTGGCATTGTTTCATACTAGAGTGCTTGGTTACAGAGTTTATACTCTGAATAGAGAACAAGATTGTGTCATACATTTAGGCATTGCATTTTACAAAGTAATTTAGATAGTTGTTTACAACACATGAGCTTTTGAAATTCCAAATCCACTCTTTCTTGATTGCATTTCACTGAATCTGACAGGATCACAGTGAAATTTCATTAGCCTATCGGCCATCTCATGCAGATGCCACATATGACTTCAAATATGGTATTCATTTAGTTCAGGTATGCTTAAGCATTCCTATTTGCTGAGTAGTATGCCTCTCTTTAAATGCTTCTTGCTTTTGAAGATACAACTTATTTGTTTATGTGTTATAACAACATTTCTATAAAATGTAGGGAGGTGGAAGATATTCAGCATAGGAAAAAATTGGAAGAGTAGCAACTGGGGTTGTGGCAAAGAAGATACTTGAGCTAAAAGCTGGGACTAAGGTATGGTCAAACTACTTTCAGTATTGCAATTTGCAGAAATGTGTTGAGGCTTCTCGTATAATTTTTTCCTTTCTAGATGAACTAGACATTTTTAATTTCTGGGAACATTATTTATCTACTATCTTAAATATATATTGTTTATATTTAATTTTTTAGAAAATAATATAGTGTGGAATACCTCATTTAATTGCAAAAATTTCCAATTATTGAAATAAGTGTCGTGAATGCTATGTCAAACTGTTTTTTTTGTTGGTATCTATGTGAAAATGGCTACAGAAAATCATTAAAGGACTCATGATAGGCACGCGGTAAAAAATATCATGTATGCATATTGATATTGCTAGGATGTAGGAATTTACATTTTGTAGTTATTCATAGGATCTAAGCAAAATAATTGTTTCAAGAATTGAAACTATGCCAAAGGATCTGAACTCATGAATTTACCATGCCCAATTTTAGGCATGTGGCTTGGGAAATACTAAATATTAAGTTGGATTTCGTTGACACTTAGATTATAGAATTTAAAAATTAAGACATGTAAGTGATCTAAATCCATCAACTTCTTGCCATCCTCTAGTTAACCAACAAAATGAGAAATGGAATATTAGTGGAAGTCATGAAACTAATGAAAATGCATGTTATCAAAATGTCCAATATGATAGTATGTGTTAAAATTTCTTTGAAACCACCATCCTAGAAATTTACCACCTATCAGATTACAAATCTACTAAATAAATATACAACTAGTATGTTAAGTTATCCTAAAACCAACTATCTAAGCAAACAGATCAGATCAAGTTACTTGTTGGAATTATTAACTCAAAAAACTTTGGGATGTAAAGGGGTATTCAATCAACTAGTAAAACAGAAAACCAAACCTGGAGTGATTATGCAAAAATTTTAGATGTACACGAGTAGTCAATCAACTAGTAAAATACCATAGTCTCTAACAACCTCCTTCGACAAACTGTATGAGGCATCTTCAAATATGAGACTACACTAGCTCATAAATTTTCCCTATTAATTAGCACTATCTACTCAATTCATATACCACACACTTCATAGTACGTGCTGGAATTCTGAAAATCTTTTGTTTTTGAAAAAACAATAACCACACCAAATATTAATCTCCTTTTCCTTAAAAAGGCTCCCATCTACAATGTGAATGAAAGGCATTCTACCAAGTAACAAGGATAACAAATTTAGAGTACAAAACTTCTTGACAAGTAATAAGGCTGTGATTGCAACCATTGATTGATCAGTTGCAACGAATAAGGGGATATCTAATGCATGCCAACCCCTACCAAATAATACATCAATTTTGTTTTAAACCGTATTGTCTAGGAAGCTTTATCTTTTAACCTATTGAATGTTTTGGAAAATGATCTTCAATGTTTGTATCTCCTTCTTGCCTTTTTGAATGGATAGTGCTATTCCCAACCTTCGAATTTTTGTTGCCACCACCTCCTTTTAGTAGCCATAGTGTCATTTGTTGTAACTGAAGCACTGTAAGCATGCTCACAGCTATTACTGCAATATTTTCCTAGTTTCAGTATTCTCTACAAGGAATACAATAAAATATTATCATTCAAGCCCCCTTAACAAATCTATACTAAAGATAACAATAGGATGTTGAGATCCCCTTTATACTCCAAGAAAAATCATGAAAATATTTTAGAAAAAGACTACAATAATGTTCTCAATCAACCAACTCCATGATACAAGTCAACGATAACATGATAATGGAGTTGGTTTTGCAACAATCCTCCAAAAATGGCACCACAAAGTAAGGTTCCTCCTCCAAGTGGTTGACCATGTATCTACCTTTAGGAACAATGAATAAATCCTCCTTAGAAGCATGTGTGACCTCCTCCAAAGTGTATTCCTTCTTCAAACCTTGAATGAATGCACAAACACCATGCAAAACTCCAATAAAGTGGCACTTGTGGCATCATGAGTAGAAATTTCCATCAATATTAAATGCAAAAGATGTCTGGCTACACTTGAACACTGCTCAAGTATCTATCAAACGAACTAGGTATGATGGAGGCATCTAGTAAAGGTATTGAGGGTAAAATCTAGTAGAGGTGTAACTCCTTCAAGGCATTGGTAGTAGTGCAATGTTACTATTTAGCATTATAGGTTTAGCTGTTGAAAAATTTAAGCCTTGTGGCTTCGTACCCAATTTCCATAATGTATGTTATAATTGCAATCCATGTATATCAGAGCACATGCGAGGACAAGCCCAATCAAGAAGAGAATGCAATACAACTGAGAAGTGAGATATTCTACCTTGAAGGCATGACTCATTAGGTATGTGGCTGAAATGAGAGATAGCACAAGAGATATTTTTCCTCTGAGATCCTAACATTGACTATGAAATTTTTTATTAAACGTTGAGGTTTCATAGTGACATGATTTTTCATAGGAGTCTAGCAGTTATTTGTATGTCAGAATGAGAGGTAGCTTGAAATTTTTAACAAGAATTGAGTTCATCGAAGTTTGGCCTAATCAAACAAGAGGCCTAGTATTGACTTGATTCTTATACTCTGAAAAACAAGGAGTATTGTTGTAGTACCATTATAAGAATGAAATGCTAAACTTGCCTGCAGTCCTAAAGCAGTCATTCAGACCTCCTTAAGGAAAAAAGGTTTTCTTTGATCTTGGATTGTTCATTTTGTATGCCTGTCACTTCAAGTGGGTATGCTCTGAAATATTTTGACCTTTGGAGAAGTAATAGTCCTATTGTGATGTGGGATTAATTAGATACATGAAGGTGTATTAAAGACTCTAAGGTCTCAGTCTACAGACATTTCTTGACAACTATTTGACACCTGACTATATGAGTCATAACTATACGTTGATGAGACTTCATGGCTGTCAGAGTTTCAATAATGACTTCAGCTCATGTTGATCCAAATTTCAAAGATTGCAAGCCATTCTTATCTGAGTTTTAATAGAAGATTACAGATCTAGGTACAACGGTTCTTTTGTCTAAGAGGATTTATTTAATCACTCTCTTCTGCCCTAGAAAAAAATGACCTGTCTTGCAGATTGTTCACTTGAAACAACCTCAATACAAACTGAGATTTATCTAGATTGAATTCTCTTAAATTTGATTTGAATTTCTGTACCAAATTACAGTTTTTTGTTGTTTAAGGTTCTCATAAGTAGTTGTTTTAAAGTTGTGGCCTCTCCTCTACTCTTTGAACAAGAATATTGAACATAAGTATGATAAATATTTGTTATTAGAACTAGGGCCTAAATAACAAAATTGTCATTGGCGTAACTCACTTAAGTTTCATGAATGAATATTTTACTATTTGAAAGGCTAGTTGTCTAAGTATACATATGATGTAGAATGAGTTCAAACTTGCAAGAATACTTCTCTAGTCCAAGGGTTTACAACAGAAGTCTTGATCAAGACTCGGTTCCCAGTAAGACCATCTCAAATGTTAGCTGTCCAAGGACTTGAATTGTGAGAAGTAACCTATTGTGACATCTCCAAAATTTTGATCTTCATAATGACAAGGCATACAACATACATCTTCATGACATCAAAGGTACATCAACTTAGTTTTATTTCTGTCTTTTCTCATTTGAAGGAATTGTCATCAGTTGAAGTAAGTGTGTTGTCACCTACAAAAGTAAAACCTTCATTATCATCAATTTCTTCATTGGATGGTAGAATGAATTTATTGAAACAATTGAGATAGTGTAAGGCTGGGTACAGGTCAGATTAGCGACGTCCAATTCATAGATCCTTTCAAGAATAGAAGTTTCACATTTCTTCACATTATAAGACATTCGTACTATAAAAGGTAGAAAAGCTAAGATATTGAACAACGTTCAAAATCCGTCATGATTGTCATGATCTAGTCAAGGACCTCTCCTTAATAATTTGTAGGGTGTTTGAAGTAAATCATTTGATTCTGAAAAGCGCAATATGCAAAGTAGTGATAAAAACACCTTCAGGCATCATGGGTACTGTTACAATAAGAGAATTAAGATTGTGTAAGTATATAATGGAAACACCCTTATTCGAGATTGACTATGAATCAAGCATTCTTGATCCTTAAAGAAAATGAGAGGAAAAAACACCTTATGATTTGAAACAATATTTTTTGTGGATAGTTAGCAGAGGAGATCAAAATGATGGTACTATATAACCTGGAAGTGACTTTTTCATAATGACAAATTTCTTCATGAACAAAGTTGTGTAGCAATAGATAAATTTTAAACATGATTATGACCTCTAGGAATAATATGTGGTCCTGGTAAGTCTAACCATATGTCATTATAGTAATAGTATGTGATAAGTAATTGGATAAATAATAAAAATTCTCGATGAAAATTCACTCTATTATGACTGCATCTACTAAAATCATGAGTGCTTGGTTACAGAGTTTACACTCTGAATAGAGAACAAGATTGTGTCATACATTTCAGCATTGCGTTTTACAAAGTAAATGAGATAGTTTTTTACAGCACATGAGCTTTTGAAATTCCAAATCCACTCTTTCTTGATTGCATTTTACTAAACTTGACAGGATTACAATGAAATTTCATTATCCTATCGCCCATCTCATGCAAATTCCACATATGACTTCAAATATGGTGTTCGTTTAGTTCAAGTATGCTTAAGCATGCCTATTTGCTGAGTAGTATGCCTCTCTTTAAACGCTTCTTGCTTTTGAAGATACAACTTAGTGATTTATGTGTTATAACTGCATTTCTTTAAAATGGAGGGAGGTGGCAGATCTTCAACACGAGAAACAATTGGAAGAGCAGCAGCTGGGGCTGTGGCAAAGAAGATACTTGACCTAAAAGTTGGGACTTAGGTATGGTCATACTACTTTCAATATTGCAATTTGCATAAATGTGTTGAGGCTTCTCTTATACGTTTTTTCTCTAGATGAACTAGACATTTTTAATTTCTGGGAACATTATTTCTCTACTACCTTAAATATATATTGCTGATCTTTAAATTTACCGAAAATAATATAGTGTGGAATACCTCATTTAATTGCAGAAATTTCGAATTATTGAAAGAAGTGTCGTGAATGCTATGTCAAATTGTTTTCTCTATTGGTATCTATGTGAAAATGGCTACAGATAATCATTGAAGGACTCATGATAGGCACATGGTAAACAATATCATGTATGCATATTGCTATTTCTAGGATGTAGGAATTTCCATTTTGTAGTTATTCATAGGATTTGAGAAAAATAATTGTTTCAAAATTGAAATTATGCCAAAGGATCTGAACTCATGAATTTTACCATGCCCAATTTTAGGCATGTGACTTGGGAAATAATAAATATTAATTTGGCTTTTGTTGACTCTTAAATTACAGAATTCAAAAATTTAGACATGTAAGTGCTCTAAAGTCATAAAATTCTAGCCATCCTCTAGTTAACCAACAAAATGAGCAATGGAAGATTAGTGGAAGTCATGAAAACTAATGAAAATGCATGTTATCAAAATGTCCAATCCGATAGTATGTGTTAAAATTTCTTTGAAACCACCATCCTAGAAATTTACCACCTATCAGATTACAAATCTATTGAATAAAGATACAACTAGGATGTTAAGTTATCCTAAAACCAACTATCTAAGCAAATAGATTAGATATCGTTACTTGCTGGAATTATTTACTCAAAAAACTTTGGGATGTAAAGGGGTAGTCAATCAACTAGTAAAAGAGAAAATCAAACCTGAAGTGATTATGCAAAACTTTTGGATGTACAGAAGTAGTCAATTAGCTAGTAAAAGACCATAGTTGCTGACAACCTCCTTTGACAAACTGTATGAGGCATCTTCAAATACCAGACTACACTAGCTCATAAATTTTCCCTATTAAGTAGCACTATCTACTCAATTCATATACCACACACTTCACAGTTTGTGTTGGAATTCTACAAAGCTTTTGTTTTTGAAAAAACAATAACCACACTAAATATGAATCTCCCTTTCCTTCAAAAGGCTCCCATCTACAATGTGAATGAAAGGAATTCTACCAAGTAACAAGGATAACAACTTTAGAGTACACAAATTCTTGACAAGTACTAAGGTTGTGATTGCAACCATTGATTGATCGGTTGCAACGAATAAGGGAACATCTAATGCATGCTAGCCTCCTACCAAATAATACATCAAATTTTTTTAAACCGTATTTTCCAGGAAGCTTGATCTTTTAACCTATTGAATGTTTTGGAAAATGATATTCAATGTTTGTATCTCCTTCTTGCATTTTCAAATGGCTAGTGCTATTCCCAGCCCTTGAACTTTTGTGGCCATCACCTCTTTTTAGCAGCCATAGTGTCATTTGTTGTAACTGAAGCACTGTAAGCATGCTCACAGCTATTACTACAACATTTTCCTGGTTTCAATATTTTGTGCAAGGAATACAATAAAATATTACCATTCAAACCTCCTCAACAAATTTATGCTAAAGATAGAAATAGGATGTTGAGAGCCCCTTTCTACTCCAAGAAAAATCATGAAAATATTTTAGAAAAAGACTACAATAATGCTCTCAATCAACCAGCTCCATGATACAAGTCAACGATAACATGATAATGGAGTTGTTTTTGCAACAATCCTCCAAAAATGGCACCATAAAGTACGGTTCCTCCTCCAAGTGGTTGACCATGTATCTACCTTCACGAACAATGAATGAATCCTCCTTAGAAGCATGTGTGGCCTCCTCCAAAGTGGATTCCTTCTTCAAAACTTGAATGAATGCAAAAAGACTATGCAAAACTCCAATAAAGTGGCACTTGTGGCATCATGAGTAGAAATTTCCATCAATATTCAATTCAAAAGGCTCCATTTGGAAAATTCCATTGTAGAAGTACAATCTACAAAGGAGAAGATGAAGTAATTATCAATGAGTGGACATCCTCATCATAATAGCTTGGAAATGTATGCAAGGTGACTTCCTCTCATATAAGGTGTCCTCCCCATTGACTAACAAATTCCTCAAAGGGGTAATGACCCTTAAAATATTTGTTGAAATTGTGAGTGCCTTATAATCATATGTTTGGCCAACATATCAATTGTTTTACTTGATGAACAAATTTGAAAAAGCTGTTTGAATTATCATTGGAGATGCATGTGAGACTTGAACACACTGAAATAGATTTGAGAGAAAGTTGTATATTCTTAACATAGGTAGAAAAATGGATCATGCAACACTCTGAATGCATGTGCAACTGCTACTATATTTCATGTTACCTTATTTTTTCTAAATTCTAATTATAGTTTGCTGGCAATTATCAACTATTCACTAGTGGCTTGGCCTCTTCAAGTGTGTAAAAAAACATCACACTGTTCTCAAATATTTTCTACAGGTTGTATAAATTTGTTGATTTGTAAGAAATGACGTGTTTATCTAGAAACAACCCTCATACAATATTTTAATTTCCACATCTGATGAAGTCAAAGTAGCATGGGGCTTCTTCATGTTGTTTTGGATTTCTTAGCCTACATGAACTTTGTCTTGCTTTTATTTCTTTTACTTTGAATTTTTTCATGAAATTTTCTTAAGTTATTTTTGTCAGAAATCATTAGGTTCTAGAAGATGTGCATAAATCTTCTCCTGCCATGCTTGAGAGTTAGTTTTGTCTATATAAAATTTCCAAAATTTGTCCAAAACTCTCTTTTCACAGCTTGCAGAAACTTATTTATATAGTACATTTAGGCCAATGACTTACTTATCTAGTGGACCATTCTATGTTTTGGGTGAAGGAGTCACACTTCTCAGTTTTGAGAGAGATTAATTTTAGATCTGGGCAACCAGACATGCTTCCTTAGCAACTAGGTTGGTCATGAATTCCTATTCGAGAAAATGGACTTTATGTAATTTTCCCGTGGCATACCTATTATCTGTTGCATCATTTGACGCAACTGAATTGAGCTTCACAGTTTCTATTGCTTTGTATAAAACATGCTTTGACATGTCCTTTACTGAATTTTATATCTACAACTCTCCAACACCTTTCTGTGAGCTTCCTACTTTCTCCAACTCGCCAGACAGTGTGGGTATTCTAACTGATGTTACAGGAGAGGTACACTAGAAAACATTTGCCTCTTGGATGTTGAAATTGCTGAATGGATGCCTTATCAAAACAAGACCTCAAGTAGAAGGCCTTATTAGCTCATCATTCATGTCTGCATCTTGTATTTTACTTTCTTAAGGAGACGGTACATTACAAAGGCCTTGTTTCGACTTTATACATTTAGCATCATCATCACTGGATGCGGAAATAATTCCTATCAAGAATCTTGTGCATTCAATGGACCATTATTTATGCTTTGACCATGGGTGCTTTCCTTCATACTTTAAATGCCATATGCCCTAGATGCATTGTTGAATGTGCAACTAAAGAGTTGCTCAATGCTAAGTGTGTTTTCTCAAAAAATTCAAAATACAAGCAACAGAGAAAGATTTGTGAAAACAAAAACACTTTTGTCAATTTTAAAACTTCCATGGTTGTTTTCTGATATTGACATTGAATCTGATATCATCAAGAAGACGAAGTGAATAATTATGAGTATGTTGCCTAAGGTAGGGATCAAAGTAACGAGTGAAAACATTTTTGAGGTTTTGGACTTAGCATTGCAAGATTAGATTGATGATGTCCAAGCTAAATATGTTGCATCTATGCCAATTATTGCATTAAATTCTAGCTATGATGTTATTACAACCATGTGTAGAAGATTGGAGGTATTTGTTGAAGACAAATTTGAGAAATTTTGTGAAATTTTAGCTCATGATATTGGATACATTGCATGTTTATCTGCTACTCCTTTAGCGACCGATTATGCAACCAACTTTCTGTGTCAAATCCACAAAAATGTTGGTTTGAAAGTGAATTTGGGAGACATACATGTTCTTATATCAGGATTCTTTTGTGCTTAGTGTGAGAATTTTTTTTTAGCTAACTCAGGGAAAAGTGACCTTGATGTAACTTTATATCATATATAAAGGGAATACATTCTTAATAATACAACTGTTAGAGTTTTCTTTCAGTATTTGTCAGTCTCTCTTTTATCAACTTATTTTTAGCGAATCGTTAGAGAAAGTTCTAATTGCTACTATGGGAAGAATTTCTCGTCTTGTATGCCATGTAATCAAAAGTGGCCTTTTGGGAACAAAACCTTTGTGGATAAAATACCTGGATATGCTTCCACTTTATGAGAAGAAGGTTGTGAGGAGATATTTTTTTTGAAAATACGTTAGTTCATTGAGAATAATGTAATTGATATTTTGTTTGAATATGATGACACATGCAACAAAACAAAAGAAGAAAATATGCTTGGAATATTGAAACATGCTTTGGAAGCCACTAAGGATCCAGATGTATTTGAGACTTTGTTGGAAACGGTAGCAGAAATTATGAAAATGGCTGATGTCCATGGATATATTTTTTTTTCTCATTTTCTTTATTGATTTATTATCTTAAAAATTCAAATAGTTGGGTAAGAGCAACAACTGGTAGGTTAATATATAAATATGCTAGTTTTAAATAGAAGGGAGGAATAAGATCAATCCTTTTCAAGTTTGGTGGAATTAGAGATGAGCTGTTTGAATACTTGAAAGAAAGGTTTGTCACATGCCTAGTTATGAGAATTGAATTTGCAGAGGTCATTTTGGGTATACCAAGTGTAGATCCTGTTCAGGAGATGGTCCCTGTGGTTCTTCCAAAGCTTGTAGTTTTACAACCGCAGAATTGCCGTGCATTAGCTACTTTGCATGAATTGGAAACATAGTTGAATACAATTTTTCCAGTTTTGTTGCTGGAATGGTGTCACAAGGCTCTATCGTTTCTGTTTCTTCACTCAGATAGAAAGGAACTGGTTACTGTAAAGCAATTTTATGAAGCCCAGACATGATCTAATACTAGAGATATTTTTACTAGAGTGTTGCCAGTTCTACTTGAGGAGTTTGTACATTTCCTTAGGGATGCACACATTGACAATACTGATGAAAGGCTATCAAAGGTTATAGTTATGATTTAAGAGGTGGATAGTCTTGTCATTGAATCAGATGATATTATAGGATTTTTAAGGAATTTCCATTTTTCTAATTTAGGGAACAATTCCTTGTAAGCAAGGAGGAAGAGGTGAGAGTAATACTAGGTGACAAGTGGCAAGTGGGAATGTATCGTAGTGTATTTGTAAAAATCTAATTGTAACACTCATGTTTAGGATACAAACAACCACCAATGACCCTATTGATTTCTCCATCAATTACTCCATTAATTAACGTCATTATATTTTGGATTTTATGTACTACAATATATCTACATTTATTGCATTCCTCTCGTGTAGGCTTCCTTTTATTTTTTAAATGCCACTTATATTACTTTAAGGAAATGGAGCAATTAAGAAAAGGAGAAATTAGTTACACTTGTGATATGTGTATGCACATATTTTCTCAAGATCCACATAGAAGAAGGTTTGAGAACTACGGAAAAATATTTATGATGTTACTTATTTACAAATTTGAGAAAGCCTCAAGGGTTACAATCAAAATCTAGAAATTTTGTTTCCTAGTGGAATGTGAGACATTCTTGGATTTGTATAATGCTTCAATGCTTGTTCAGGATCTAGGTAAGTGTGAATGAATAAAAGCCTTCTGTCATTGTTCTATATTGGATTCTCATTCGCTCTAATTTATCAAAGGCAAGTAAAAACTTGATTAGACTAATGGAAAACATATTCCATGAAGTAATATTTCCAACCCAGAGGATAAAGACTTGGCATGTCTAGGACATAGTGGTGTTATTTCTTGCCTGTATTTGTGTTTTATTAGTATTCCACCACTAATAACTTCATTACGTAGTTGTCTGTTTAGTAGAATATTACAACAGTGACTTGTTAAAGGAAAATGATTCTAGTTTGTTTGAATGTTATAAACTGGAAGGAAATCTAGCTTTGAATTAGAAAAATGGAATATATTATGAAAAATATGTTTTTTGATCAAATATAGGCTTGTTGCCTGATCATTTAAAAAAAAATAGTCACAACAATAAACAATGATTTTGGACACGATGGATTACATAACTCTCCAGCTCAAAATCAAGTTAGCATATTCAGTTTTGTGTGCATCAGATAAAAATGAATGAGTAACATTAAGTTTTGTTTGAATATTTATATAACCATTTTAGAGATTCTAAATGGAAATGGAGTGTGCTAATATTGCTCAATTAATTACAGGGAAAACAAGGGGCATACATAATTTGTTGGCTTATGGAAATTGGATTCCTTTTCCCTTGGAATAGTACATTGATAATTGAATATTACTATATTAAAGCTACATTCCTAGTTAGTATCACAATTTACAAAGTCTTGTTTTATTCTTTTTTAGTTTCTTGTTATAATATTGTGTCAGCGATACTTTTCTCCACCCATTAGATTTCTACTAACCAATTTTATTGTTGAAGTGTAACTTCTTCTTAGAGATAACTAGAGGAAAAGATACAAATACAAAAGTGGAGCATGAGACATTCTTAGTAGAAATTTCTAGCTCTGTTGTGTTTATTTGTGACATTTTATTTGCTTTGTTTATATAGGTCACCTAGTCACATAGTGGCCACTATTTCCCAACTAAAGAAAAATTGTTCAAGTTTCTTGCTTTTATGGGGAAAAATGACATTAACAATATTGCTGATGTTGAGGTATATAACGTATAAATCCTTTATAGTCTACTTTAGTTTATATTCCATTTTTCATTGACTTTCATGTCTTATACTCTTCATTGTAACTTTTTTTGTTTTGTTTTTGCAGAAAATGGACTCAATATTGATGTTAAGAAGCAAGGATTGAAGAAAGAGGGGAACAATAACACCAGAGTGAAAAAGAGAGATAAGTGTATTGGTCTAGTGGTACACGTAGAGCCAATATCCCACATAAGACACATAGATAAAGACTGATGGTCAAGTTTTCAGAGTTGGTGAATTCACTTGCAATTCCTTGGCAAGATAATGATAATGTTTTGAAGTGATGAACAATATTTTATCTGTAAATTGTACTCCAACCAATATTAAGTTGGAAAATCATATTGTAATACTTGACATTTTATATAATATAATTTTTGGTTTGAATTATTTATAGTTACACTTGATATTACTTGTTATTGTAATTAGCATATGTAACTTTGCGTTTTCATATTAGATGAACATGTAAATTGTATGACATGTTTTTAAAATTTAGTTGCAAAATCATACTAATTAATTTATGTTGATTAATAATGAACACATAAAATCAATCTAAAACTATTAAAATAATAGTTTATATTGATTAATGATCAAGAAAAATAAAATGAATATACAACTAAATTAGTCATTTATAATGATTATTAATGAAAGTAAATGAAATGAATATAAACTACTAAATTAGTCATTTATATAATGAATAAATGACCACTGCAAATGATAAATTTATGACTACAAATAACGACTAAATTTTGCATATATATGACTATTAGTAGCTAATTCACAGTATCTTATAACACGACTAAAATTTAGTCATATTTCTTTGGTCATTAATTGGTTTCAAATGATGACTAAAATTTGCATATATATGACTCTTAGTAACTAATTTACAGTATCTTATAACACGACCAATATTTTGGTCATATTTATTTGGTCATTAATGTGTTTTCTTGGGTGATGATATAGTGATATATTTTTTTGTATATTTGGTCATTAATTGTGACAATTAATGACCAAATCAAAGATTAAATCAATGACCAAATCAATGACCGAATTAATCACCAAATCAATTGCTTAATGATCAAATCAATGACTAAATTAATTACTAAATAAATGACTAAATTAATGACCAAATATACAACTAGACAAAATATTGAGATAACCAATTATTGACTAAGCTAAAAATGACCAAAAGTTGGTTGCGTTATAAGATACTGTAAATTAGCTACTATTGGTCACCGACTGAAAAATAGTTGTTTATATGCAAATTTTAGTCGTTTTTTTAGTAACTAATTAGGGTTTTTCTAATAGTGGTTGATGGAGGTGCCACAAAGTGTCAAGCTATCTATACCATTCTTGAAGACGAAGAACCTGAAGTAGTGGAAGTCACGGCGACTGCCGATGATGCGACAACCTCAAATTTATAGTTCAAAGATATTGCATGTTCTTTCCTCCATAGGATAGCAGCAAGAGCTACTCTTATTCCATATATTGACATGATTAAATGGGTGCTCGACAATTCAAAAATAAAAGACAGATAATCAAGAACCTTCAAGAGTGAGATTCTAGGTTCTTTCAGAGCTGAATATCTAAAAATCATGTATAAGCTGCCCGACCCGCAAGACATCTACAACAGTCAGTTTGTTGAAAATTTTGCTAAGAAGAATGAAGACCCATTCAAGGAAATTCAAAGTTGGAGGAAACTAGATAACAAGTTCAAATATGAGAAAACAGGTATGTATCCTATTGCGTCACTTGCAAATCCCTACAATTTTGCAGCAGCAATGTTATGCAGATTATATGGTCTACCTGATAATACCAAGTTCTCCATAAATTGGCTTCCCCTGATCGACTCCTGTGTTAATTCCATCATAATGAATTGGGCGACTATCCTTTCTGAGAATCTAGTTAAGGCAATTAATGAATATCTCCAAACAAGAACTTCCTCCTCCAAATCTGTTCCCCAATTTTTTATGAGCACGTATGTTTTTGACGCCATTTACTTTTCTACTAGTTTTCTGGTTATGGGTTGGAAATGGATTCCCAAGGATCCCACCCCTATACATTTGAGTCATAAAGAGATACGGGAGCATAATTATGCACCACATTTTCATAGGCTATGTTATGGAGTTGTACTACCATTACATCAATTTATGTTTGACAGAGTGAGCCATAGGTTCACTAAGGAAGCCCTTGCAGACCTTCAAATGATAGGTAGATGTTTTGTTGAAGAATAATTTTCATATATTAGAGTATTTGGAAGCTCTGATCCCCCACATATTCTTCCTTTGTATGTTTTTGATAAATTAATGGCGAGAAAAATCGCTTACCAAACTGTTGGTAATGGACTCACCAAACCTCTGAAGGATAGTAAAAAATCCTTATGGCCAAGTTTTCCACTTCAATGTGGTAAATTCACCCTTAGTAATTTCAATCATGCATTAAAATAATGTCAGAAGATTGAGCTCCTGAAGCTCCCCGTTTTACTCTCAAGGCAGTTCGACCCAGAGAAGATTGCTAACAAGTTTACTCAGTCAGTTAAAGGCAAACCTATCATACACACTGATGATAGATTTGAAGACATTTTGCAATCAGTTGGGACTTTTGAAGAAGTCCAAAATTTTGTTAAATCGAACCTAAATCCAGAAGAAATACAAAGATTCAACGAATACAGAGAACAAAGACTCGGACTTATCCCTGAAAATGTCTTTTTTACCAGTTATATGATTGAAGAAAGCAAAGAAGTCAGGACAGAACAAACAGATTCACAAAGTTAGAGTGAACTAGATAAAATTTGGACTCTAGTTAGCAACACATTAATAAATACCCCAGAGGTATCATCTTCACAAAATGATACAAAATTTCACACTCCAAAGGGACAAATATTTTCGACAAAATAAATCATTGAAAGTCCTGGGGTAACCTCCTAAGACACAGAAGTCATTCCTGTGTTTCCAACTGATGAAATTGTTCTGAAGGTAACTGATATCCCTCCACTGGATGTATTCTACAGCCCTCTCCATAAAGGTGTAGTAAGGAAACAAAGAAAAAGGAGAAGGATTGAAATTCCTCCAGGAAATGAAGTAATGGAATTTGTATGGAAATACACTCCTTCAAATCCAATTGAAAATATGACTTGGCTATCACAATTTGTAGGAGCATACACTACTACAACAATGGATAAGGAAACAAAAGTGTCCATCTTGGTTCAAGAAAAAGATGATAAGATCATGTAACTACAACAACAATTGGATGAAGAAAGGAGCAATTTGAATCAAGAGGTAGAGCAGCAACTCCTCAAATTTAAGCAAGATATGGAAATGCTTAAGATAAGTCATGAAAATGGCTTATCTAGAAAAATCACATTAATTAAAGAATTGAGAGAAGAGCTTACAAACTATGAAGGTATTCCTACTGCAGAGGAATTCATAAAATAAGCATTGGCATTGAATGCCTTACTCGCAAAAAACAAAACTTGTTTATTTTACAGATGTCAGATATAATCCCACACTTGGAAATCAGTGAACAGTTGACCAATACAATCATTGACCAGAGAATTGAGTTTAATGAAATCAATACTAAAATTTCTGATTATATTGAATGGCAAGATTCAGAGGAAGGGAGAAAGGTAAGTCTCCCAAAGATCAAAGAAAATTTCAAAGATATCCTTTTTACTGACTGGGATGCATAGAAAAAACAGACAGAATTGGCCATAACTAGAGAAACAAGTATATCAAAGAATATGATCAAAATGATTAACCATATGTTGCATACCTCTGGTTTGATTAAATAGGGAAATCACAAGTCAATTCCTGATATCAGAAATTTAGAGCAAGGTTGGAAAGGCATAGGTCAACTCGGGGAAGAAACGCTTGCACAGTTGAAGAAGAATGTTTGGGAATCATACTGGCAATTACAGGTTAAACCGCATAGTCAAGTAACGACATTGAGTTGTTCTCTGGATTCCATACAAAAAATGCAACCACTTTTACAGGATGCTATATTTGCTGGGAAAATGGAGACGCAGTTCAGAAAGCCGCCACAGGTTTAGCCGATGTCAGATATTTGTGAGCAAAAAAACAGAGTTGGCAGCAATCTGTCATCAGGCATGATTATAAGTTAGTTTGTTTTTAATAATTTTAATTTTAGAAAATAGGCACTAGGAATGAGGAAGGTTGTTTGAAACCACCTCATAAGATATTTTGTATAATCTGTTTTTTTGTAAGTAGTTAAAATAGTGTTTAACCCTTCTCATGCATTTAGAGAAGGGTCCAGAATTTTATTGAGAACATTTACAAAGAATGCTTTATTGTAAGTTTGTAAATGCCTCGATGAAACAATGGAACATGGCCTTTTCAGTTATACATCAATTTGCTAATCACTGTTGATGAAATTTTGTATTCTATAAAAGACTCATTGATAGAAGGATTGATTGTGGCCTATTATTGCTGATCGAATGAACATGACAATATACATCTGGTACTATTATCATGTATGCTAAATCTTGTTTTAAACATTAGTGATAAGTTCAACTTTTATGAATTATGTATGAAATCAATTGTTTTTGCTTGAAATATCAGTTGCACTATTGTACGATATAAAGATAGAAATTGATTTGTTTTATATATGATCATCAGAATATATGTGATATGTTTTACATTTTATTTTAATTAAATATTTCTCAAAATAATAATCTTACAAAGTATTAATCCTACTAAGTCTGTGATTGATTTAAATCATCAAAGACTGAATAGATATCGTTCTAAATCACTTAAAATTGGTATTATCTCGAGTTAGATTAGATTAGACTTAATTCAAAGTTTTGCATTCTAGAATAAATTTGTTTTATTTTTTAGTAATTCTTTGTGCAAATATTTTGAGAGAAATCCAATAATCATACAAAAACCCAAATATGGGAAACTGGTCCCATTACACCCAGTCGAAGCCACTATCCCAAATGGAAAAGGAACTATTTTAAGGTCCGGACCGGGTGGTTATCCCCCTTGTTGTTGCCACATATTTCTGAGGCCTCAAATTTTTTGGAGCTAGATGGAGGGCCTGAATATGAATGGAATATAAATCTAAACCTCAAACTAGAAGCTCACATAAGAGTCGATCTCCCCAGAAACATCCTACAACTTCTCGATCACATTCTAGATCACCAACTCAGAAATATGAAATTGTAGAAACGTTTCCCTCATCCCCTGAAATATCTCGACAGTCATCTGCTTCAAAATTCACTCCTGAGTCTCCCAAAGTTCAGGCTTTAATTCATAAATTAGAAGGAATATCAATTTCTGCAGAAAAGCCTGTTAATCCAGAAGCTTTTGAAGAAAGCGTTACTTCCTTATTTAAAGAAACCTGTATATTAACCAGATCCAAAAGTGAAAGACTTGGAATTCCTCCTTTTGAGTTTCCAATAGAATCACATCGCAAAAAAGTTTCTATATCCAGATCTAAGTCAAATACGAGTGATGTCACATCAAATTTCCCTTCACTTACTTCTTTGCATCCTCTTACTCAATCTACATCTTCTTATTCTTCCATTTCCTCTACTTAAACAATCAGTACTATCACAAGTAGTATTATTCCAGTTGTAAGTTCTTCATCCATTCCCCCTACTTCTGGATCTACTCTTATATCTTCACAAACTTCAAATCCAATTATGGCTAATTGGCCTTGGATGAATCTTGGTGCTGTATTAATAGAAAATCTAAATCCTCTTCCAGATCATCCAGAAAAATGGTTACCAAAATATAATCCAGATGATGGTCTTCCTGCCGAAGAATATATTAATAATTTTATGTTAGCCATGAATATGAACGGAGTTTCTCATGAAGACATTGTAGTTATATTTTTTCCTTATACTTTACAAGGATTTGCAGGATCTTGGTACTTTTCACTTCCAGCAGGATCGATTGCTGATTTGGCAACTTTTGAACAAGTTTTCTTGCAAAATTTGGAGATGATAAAACTATTGCATCTTTAATCAATGCCATTTCCAATCTAAAAAGAAATTAAGGTGAAAGGATCAAAGATTTCAACTGTATATTTAACAAGTTATTAAAAAAAATCCCAACCGCTTCCAAGCCTACTGTTGATGTACAAATAGAATGGTATATTTCTTCCTTACCTTCTAATATAGATATTTTTGTAGATACATTTGGTAAAGCTACCCTTTTAGAAAACATGAAAGAAGCTCTTGCTGTAGAGAAAGGAATCCTAGCATTAGAAAAAAGATCAAAGATAGAAGATATGAAATCAAAGAAAGCGACATTTAGTCAAGATTCTAAAAAGAAAGTCTTGAAAGATTCATTTGCTCTTGAAGGTCTTCAAAAAGTGTTAAAGACTATGTCAAATGACATGATTGACATAAAGAAACAAGTTTCTAAATCATCAGTACCAAGGAAATCATATCCCACATTTAAGAAAATTTCTTCTTCAAATTCTCAGCCTCCAAATGTTATTTCAAATGCCAAATCTAATCAAGATACTGAAGATCCCTCACCATCTGAACAGGAACCAGAGTTTGAGGAAGAAGTTGAACTGAATGGGTTATGGGATTTCATTCTCCCCTTAGAAGAAGAAAGAGAAGCTATATCTGTGTCTACTAGAAGCAAATCTTCTCTTGATTCAGCTATATTAAATCCGAAATAGAATTATCTCCCCACAAAGGAGAAAAAAACAGTCAAAAAATATAAAACTATCCAAACAGATTCTATTTCATCTGATCCTATTAAAACTTCCAAAACTTTGATAGTTTTAGATACATTGGAATACAATATAGTTGAAGATATGAAAAAGACCAAAGAAAATATTTCACTACATGAAATGACCAAACTCAAACAACAACATAAAATTTTACTTAGAGAACTCAAGGCAATCCCTGTAGATCCTATACAACCACCAATTATAGCCCAAGCTTCTAAAGATATGGGAAAACCTCCGCCATCGCTAAAAAAAGTAAATCCCAATGATCTAGTCTTAATTGGCGATAGATATATTTCTCACACTCCTCCTTTAATTTTGACTAATGATATTTTCAACAAAAATTTTCATAATTGTCTTATTGATTAAGGAGCTTCTTCAAACATCATGCCAAGAACAGTGTGTACAAAATTGAACATGACTCCTCAAAAATATGTTGTACATATAGTTCAATTAGATAGAACAAAAGTAGAAGTCATTGGAGAAATTCTGTCAGTATCCATTAGATTATCATCCAATATAAAGGTACTGAAAATAATTGATATTTTGGTCACAGACATCCCTTAATTTAATGGTCTTATTTTGTAATATCCTAAAATGGGAACTGTCATCAAGGCATGACTGGAAAACGAATTTTCCTGGAATGGCTGCTATATGATTTGAAACCAGGACCTGGATCCATTAGATCAATGTGTCTAAGTCCTAAATCCAAGAGGAGGCTCCAAATAAATCCCTCTAGGTGGGTTAAATAGGTCTCCCACACCTAGTTGTCTTGAGAAAGTGCCCGATGAAGGGACTGCAGCAATTGCAAGCACATATAATGGAATGACAATTTTATTTTATAGCCATGAACACATGAAGATAAAAATAGACAACCAATGTATAATATAGCAGAAAAAGAGTACAATTATTTGAGGAATCAATCACTCAAGCTAGGCAATGAGAGCCTCAATGGAACATGTACATGATAAATGGAAAATACTGCTACATGAAGGAAGCCATGGCTATATCAACGCAGCTTATAGGAGACATTGCAATAAAATAATAGATAAAAAAATGATATGACAATATCAGCTCAAGAAATGTGGGGGAGAAAGCTATCAACCCCTGAAAAAAATAGTACAACAATCCTTAAGAGGATTGGCTATAATATAGATACAAATGGAAAATCTGTAGAAATGCCAAAGTTGCTGGGTAGCAGCTGCAACTCAAAAAATAACTGGAGATGGTTGAGGATGATGCACAATCTAAAATAAACCTCTTCCAATAGATCCCTCAAGTGATCGGCTGATCCTATCCCTGAAGATCTCTTCCTCCAAGATGATGGTGCAAACCCCCACTGCAGGTACTCACTGAAATAATGTAGTCTAGAGAAGGGAATACGCTGTCTATGATGGGAGATACTTGGCCTAATGCCAAGATATGAAAATCAGCTCTGAAACTTTCCCCACTAACCTTCCCGAGGAATATAAGCTCCCTGCTCTAAAAGATGAGCCAAGGAATGGTGTTGTGGAACCCCTCACTGCAACACCTAGCAACACTACATTATACTTCAGCAGAAATAACGTAGTGACTGAAGAAGTGGCTTTGGTCTTGAGCCTAGATGTGGAGAAATGAAGTTCAATCCTTCAAGAGGCCTCTCAAGAGGGAGAGGAAATCCTAAACAGGAATCCCTTATGCTAAACATCACTACAACTCAGCTAAACAACCGGAGAATGCAAATAGTCTTCCAGACCAAAATTAGAATACTCAAACATGTCTCACTATGGCTGCCTCTTCCTCATTTTATGCAAGTGAATGCCTCTTTTCCCTATATCCCACACATTAGGGTTTCTACCACAAGAAATCTTTCTCTCTCTCAAACTGCATTGTCTTCCCAAGCAAGCCACACCCTCTTAGGCAATGCTGTTGACTTGGTAAAACTTGACCTTGTCCTCATGCAATTGCCCCTTTTCACACTGGAATATGTAAAATAAAGATACTCCATAGATCCATTTCACACTATGAGGGATTTTGTTCCTACTCATGGGTCTCCTCACCCATTTTATTCACCTCCTAGATGATATGAGAAAAATTAATGTTCCAATTAACTTCATGAAAATTTTGGAACATTACAGTCCTCCCCTCTGAAAGATTGCTTGTCCTCAAGCAAGTGCAAGGATAGAATAAGTTCTTTTCTCCTCCTCTCCCTATAGCATCCATGTATGATTATCTCCTCCAAGTGAAGTGATGCTATCTCATCAATCAAGCCTTCACATTTCTCCTCCTCAGCATGCAAGTCAGCTATCAAGCCATCATCATGTAAAGGTGAAATACTCAAGAGGATAGAAAAGTGATGTCTAGAGGTCCCCTTGAGGAATGGGATCTAAAATATAATGGGAACTATCTCTCCCATATGCATCCTCCATCCCCAAGCTATTATCCATGAAAAATGAGTCACCTCCCAACTAGGCAACTCCTAAAAACTGTCATCCACCTTTGGCTCCGGCAAAGTAGGTGGGATGAAAATCTACACATGGTAGAAAAAGTAGTTTACCCCACGCTGTCCTCATCTCCACTTAAGATAAGTGTAGAGTGTCTGCTAATCCTGGGCTGCAATAAGGTTGCCCTCAAGTGGCAAGATGAGGACTAGATCTCCAAGTACATCTCCTCCGACACTGCAAATCATGCTATCCCAAACATCTCCATATATGATGAGTTGGAAATCATCATCATATGGCTCACCACATAAGGAAATAAATGTGTTGCTCTAGTGGCCATACCATCTCCCATGCTCCCATTAGAACATATAGTGCAAAAAGTGTGAGGAATTTCTCCCTCAAAGTACACATCGATCCAATGTGTATCTCTCCCCAACATGCTCCTCATTAAGACAGAAACAATAGATACATAGGGAGAAAAAATGATAATCATGCTTGTTGCCATATGTAAGAAATGAGAAAAAAAATGGTCCCTCAAGTGCAACCAATGAAGTTTGACCCTCAACTGCAATAGAGATTGATAAAAGGTGTGGCTTCTCAACCACTTGATTGCTGCTCTAATATCCTCATAAGTATGGAGGAAGTGAATGATGCATGGTGTAGAATGAACATGTCCTCCATGATATATTTCTTTCCCAAGTCCTTCTAGGGAATGGCCATCAATCATGCTTATGGCCTCAAGTAGACCATGAAGCTCAAAAGAGAGAATGCTCCTCCTTGGAGCAACATCCTTCACATATATGGTTAAGGGATATATACATACATCATATAAATAATCATGTAAACAATCAATATCCTTACCATATGTTTTTCTTAGACAAAGGGAGTGGCTCATAAATGAGTCTCCTCTCATCCTCAAAGAGAAAAGAGGTGGTTGTGCTAACTCTTCCAAAGAGTTATGTCTCTCCTCTATCTCCACATGATACATGCATATCCTCATATGCTGATATATCTCCTCCTCAAAACCCTCCAAAAAATACCCCTCCATGATGGTGTGGTATGCTCTCATAGAACAAGTGCGGCTGAAAAAGAAATCCTCATGAGCTGCTTGTAGTAACTTCTCCTTGAGCTTGGAAGCTCTAGATAAGAAGGTCCTACCATGATAAAAGATGACCCCATCTCTGATTGAATACTCCTCCTCATGTAAATGACCATCCAATATCCTCCAAGCATGAAGATCCTTGGAATACTCCACCAACAACTGGGAGTTCCAATATGGATCTATCCTCCATAGTGACAGCGATGATGATCTCTCATGAAGAAAATCTGTCATATGGCTACCCTCTTATTTGACATCTCCCATCTCAAAGATGCAAGTTGGAAGGTTGCTATCCTTCCCCTACTGCTTCTACCATAACGTAGAATCTGAAATGTGAGTGTGTAAAAGTGATGTTGAGAGAATGCCTCTCTCCTCCTTGAGTCTACCCAAGACTCTCAACGATGTACCCAGCTCTCCCAAGGTCTCCACCCTCCTAAAATCAATGAGGGGTGCCCCAACATGTGAAGCATCCATCCTCCACTGCTGCTCCAGGGGTCTCCCTGGTGAAATGTCTCCATGCAATGAGACATCTTCATCAAGAGATGACTGCATATATGAATGGAAAAATCTGCCCATGCTCTCACTGCTCAATCCAGTCTCCCTCCTAGGTGTAACAACCTCTAGAAATGGATAGGGGTGTGTACTCCTCATCTCATGATGCTGGTTCTTCTCCCTACCTCCTCCTTATGTCTCCATGGTTCCACAACTCCTCAACAATGGCACATGAGTTGTGCCTTGATCTCCACACATGAGATCCTCGGGACTTCCTTGCAAAGATGCAAGTATCTCTCTACTAGGAGCAAGAGATCCTCCTTCCTCTGCATGAGGCACTAGATAATCTCTAGATGTGACAGCGCTGTTGCCCTCAATATCTGCAACAGGAATGGGAAACCTCCTAATGATTGGATCCATTTTTGAAAAAGAGATCTCCATGCTCCCTTGCTCAAAGGTGTGAGATGAAAGGCTTTCTTTCGGCAAGCTATGGTGCAAGTTTTCAGCCTCCTCCATGGTTTTCTGAAGTGGAATTGCATTTTAATGCAAGGGTTTTGTTTGAGTTCCCTTGTTTATCTCCACCATGTGTGTCTCATGAATCCTTCTATCAAATCTTTTCACTAATGTCTTAGTGAAACTTGCATAAGATGTAGTGTTTACATTCTTTAAAGTAAAGGATTCAAAGATCCACCAGGCATAGGCCTTACCTCTCATATGCAGCGCTACAACTTTGATGACTTCATCTTCAAGAATTTGGTGTTGCTGCAAGAAGGTATCTAACTCTTCCACCCAAGCTTTGGCTGAACATACAGGTGAAACTTCAAAGGTAGATAGATGAAATCTATCCTGCTGCTCTCTTCCCTTCACCTTGATCTTGAAAAACTCTGAAAAACTGAGATGATCTCGGAATTTCTGAGTTTGAGACTCATACTCCTTTAGGAAATCACTAAGATTTTTCCTCCTAGCAACCTCTTCTCCTCTTTCCATCTCTCTGCTGGCAATCCTGGGCATGTGACTGCACTGTGTACCATAGGGTGTGGTTGTATGCTCACACTCCTCATATATCAATCTAGAGTTTGCTTTAGACTAAAACCATTTTGTAGATTCTTCATACATCTCCCTCCTTATCTTCTTGAAATATTCATGAATATTATGTACATATTTAGGAAGAAGTCTTGTGAGCTTATCCCCTTTTTCTCCTCCAGAAGATGGAGTCTTTTTCCTACTTATTTCTCTATCTCCTTCATGATGAGAATAGGAAGTGCAGGGGCCTTCCTCTTCTATTTTCTTATCCTCCTTGGGGATGTTCTTCATGGATCTGAAATATGATGAGATAAAACCCATCCTCTTCAATCTTCTGATCTCTCTGGCTGAGACTCACTGGTTGAGCCAAGAAAGTTGCTTTGATACCACTGTAATATCCCAAAATGGGAACTGTCAGCAAGGCATGACTGGAAAACGCATTTTCCAGGAATGGCTACTACAGGATTTGAAACCAGGACCTGGATCCCTTAGATCAATGTATCTAAGTCCTAAATACAAGAGGAGGCTCCAAATAAATCCCTCTAGGTGGGTTAAATAGGTCTCCCACTCCTAGTTGTCTTGAGAAAATGCGTAATGAAGGGACTACAACAATTTTAAGCAAATATAATGGAATGAAAGTGTTATTTTATAGCCATGTTTTAGGACTCCATAGTTTAGTAGAGTGGCAAGACTAAACACTGCAGAGCCTACATCAAAACCACTTTGGGATTCTAGGATATAGCCCTCCTGAATCCAGAGAGGGATCTCTCTATAAGTGCAAAGATTGATTTATCTGTTAAGGTTTTTAGTATGATCTTAGGCTAGTTATTAAGTACAAGGGTTTCTGTTTGTTTGGTTGGGTATGATCTTTAATTGAATGGAATATCACAAAATGAAAGATTTTTGAAGAGTGAATATGCAAGTGTATTGAGAAGTGTTCAGCAGATAGGATTAGTATGAAGCAACCTTAAACCATTGGGAAATGGAGTCACAAAAGGGTTTAATTGTGAAACAATTTCAAGAGTGGTCCAAGGGGCAAGTAATCTATGTCAAAATATCCTTTAGACTAAATGATGGAGTGGAACATTAAAAGTGTTGAGAAAATGGAAAAATCCAATAATTTGAACAAGGATTTATCAACTTAGCATACAAGAAAAGCCTTTTTAAGCAACTGTTTGAAACCAGCCAAAGGACAGGGCTAACCATAGACTTCTTTGGACAAGATTGTATTAGAGCTAACTTATCAGACAAAAATCCAACAATATCACTAGACTACTTTTAGAAGGGATGAAAACATATAAGAAAACAAAGTGCGGCTTAAGATCAGGTCAAATATATTACTATCAGGACCTGCTTTTAGCATACTCTTAGGGAAACTTTCAAACAAATTTTGGAGAAAGAACCAGAAGACAGGGAAAACCATAAACTTTTCTAGTTTAACTCTACTTAGCATGTAATGAAAATATCATTCAAGAACTTCCTTTCAAGTTTTTCAAATTAAGACATGGACTAACCAACATTCCTTGATAATGGTTACACTTAATTTAAGTCATTCCCAAATATCACAATTAGCAGAAAACATATAGATAAATCTTATCAGTGAGAGTAGGGTAGTTTTAATAGTAAATCAGCTCTATGCTTTCTGCTCTTTATCAGAGAAAAGTGAACAAAATGGCATACATGAAAGGAAAATAATCACAGTAAGAGGTACTTCACCAATGATATAGACCAGGATCCAAAGAATCAGCTTGTATATTGATTGTCAATCCAATTACAAACTACATGTCCGATGTTTCACCATAGCTTCAAACTTCTCTCCTCATCCTATATTCTTCACTAACTTAGCAAAACTTCAGAGATTTAGAACTTATTTACATTCAACAATGATTCGATACAACAACTATTACATCAAAAGTCCAACAACCAACCAACAACCTCTCATCTTCTAAGGAAGTATTTATAGAAGAAAGAGGAGGTGGAATGAAAGGAAATGGCAATCTGTTCAATTAATACAAGTTAATGCTTCCTTGCCTTTGAGGGGTTCAATAGAGAATATTTATGATATTTTCTCTGTATTAATTGGTTTTCATTAAGTATTAAGCTACTTGGAAGATTTTGTTGACTTTAAAACTCTTTAGGCAGGCTGGCAATAACTCTGGCTGTCTTTGAACAAAATATCACTGATCAGGAGATAAATATGCCTTCTTTTAATTTATGAAAGTTGTAGGTGGCGCTTTTGGTAGCTAAAAGGATATTTTAGCCTATGATGTGGTAGTGGAGGCTTTTTTCCGACCGATATATCTCTTTGTTTTTTATAAGCATAGTGATTTATCCTTTGATTTGTATTTAGGCTTAATTAAACCTTGATCTTCATCTTCAAGTCATCATTCTTTGACATTGTCTTAATCTCTTTAACCCGTGGATTAAAAACCATGATCTTTTGGCTTAGGCATTAATCCATTTATCATTAATTTCTTCACTTTGATACACTTTATTTGTTCTTTGTTTATCAGGTGGCTTTCTACTGTTGGAGGGTTTCATCGGGGGTCAAAAATCATGATCCATTCATTAAACATGAGTTTTGAAACCCTACTGGTTCCTTTCTTCGTTGATAAAAACCGCAAAATCGTCACTTTGGGCTAAAAATGTCACCTGACTGTGACTGTGGAAATTCTTGGTACAACCACCATTAAACCCTGCAAAAAACACAACAAATTTTTAAGAAACCCCGCGGATATGGTAAACTGCGTTACAGAGGTTTGACGGAGGTGGTAGGAATGTTTGAGGATGAAGAAACATAGTGGTGGAGGACATATAACCAGGCATAAACAGCTAACTAGTTTCATTTTTGAATTTGGCGCGAAATTGGGGAAGGGTGGTTTCAGAAAACCAACAACGGTTATCGCGTGGGCTCTGGGCAGTAAGTGGTATATGGCTTTTGGAATGCAATACGATTCAACGATTGACATGTGGATTTTCAATATCAGCCATTTCGTAAAATTTTGGAGCTTTAAACCTCGAGTGCTGGAATTTTGCGATATGGAGTATAAGCCGTTGGATCATCGAAGGTAGATCGGACGGTGTAGATAGGACACAATAAGGGATAAGATGCATGGACGAGGAATGTAGTGGGGCCCTACGATGATGTTATTTTTGTTGCATAGCAGGAAAGTGTTGGTTTAAAGCACAAGGATCGGGTTTATTCTCGTCCGTTAGATCTGATGATTGAGTGGCGGGGATATAAAAGGAAAATGGATGGGAGGTATATGGGCGGGTGAACGAGCAGACAGAAGGTGGCCTGATGGCCATTGATTAGTTTATATCAATGGTCCAGATTTTCTCAGGACCATAACGTCGGGGAAAGGAAAATAGAGGAAAGGTAAGGTTATGACAGGGTTTTTAGGACTTTTAGTGCCCAATTGCGGGGCTTTAGGCCATATGAGGGAAGGGCTTAAGGTTATAGGCTCTTGGGGGATTAATTGCCTTATAGTGCAAAAGACCATTTTTAGGCTTAAAACATGGATTTTAAAGGCCTAATGAGAGTTCCGATAGATGAAAGAAGGGAATTTAAAACCAAATAAGGGGGAAATATAAGGTTTTAAGAGGGTTTTGATGCTTTTGGAGGTTAAAATGAAGGGGTTTAGAAGGGTTTGTGAAAGGGAAAAATGGGTGAAAATGGAGAAGTGAAATGATGGAAAATGGAGCCACATGAAAGAAAAAATTCTTTTGGTAAACAACAAGGTCCTTGAGGGCTTTAAAGTGAAACAACAGTGAAGATTAATACCAAGGATAAATGACATCATAAGACTTCAAGAGCTCACAATTTGGAAATGAATTGTTTCTTGAAGGCTAAAAAAGATTTAGCCACCATTTTATATAACATAATTTTATAGGTGGTTAATAGTGGCTCTGCATGGGGATGGCATCTTCTTGAAGGTGTCAAGAAATTTAGACAATTGTATCTGGAAGTTGATCAGTGCCTTACACTTTGATAATATTTTTTTATCAGCTGCTAACAAAAATGATTTAGACCTTGATATATCAGCAGAAAATTATTTCCCAAAAATCTACCTACACAACCTAATTCCTAACATTTTTCTTCAGAAGGTGCACTTGGACTTGCAAACCTTTTCATCAATCATTTTATTCTTTTATTGAAAACGTAAAACTAGTCTAAGTCTACTCTTATTTCTCTAGGAGTTTAGATTAAGCAGTGGAACTCCTAAGTTTCTCTACTTAACTACTATCTATCAGGATTAGACTGTCTGACAGACTTCATTCCCTATTTTCTAAAATAGAAATTTAAAAACAACCAAGCCAGGATTAAGCAATTTGACTTGTTGTGGCCTATGGCATAAAAAATAAGCTGCACATAGACTAAAATTTGCAGAAAATTTAAAACAAAATAGTGAAGGCTTAAGATCTGAAAACTGAAAAACATCGTTAATTATTTCTTCAGCTTTGGTTTTAGTCTTGTTTGAGATGCTTCCTCTTTCCTTTCTGGTTCAAGTTTTGAGCTTTTTAGAACCAGTTCTTCATCAATCTCATAGGTTTAGGATTTGAGCATGTTCAAACCTCTTTTTTTCTATCCTAATCTACCTTACTGATAAGCCAGGATTGAGATGTTTGGAAAATCTGATTCACTAACCAATCAGCAGTAAATTTAAACTTATCCAATCATGATTTGACTGTACAATTGAATAGAAAGTGTTTTTGGTGGTAGTGGCATTTAAGTTTGCACACTTTCAGATTTCATTTCTCTTTTTTGGTATGGGGTTGTACCTTTCTTGTTTTCATTCTGCCCTCTTTTCTATTTTTATTGTTTTTGTATCTTTCTTTTTCTAACTTTGAAAGCAGTGATAGATATGATATTTACAATGAGGGAAAATGAAAAAGCTTCAAACTGGTATAGTTAAGAAAAATAATGTTTGAGCATCCTGTCATTGACAGGACCCCCAAAAAGTTTAGTTCCATTCTCTTCCTGCAAGAAATAAGCATTATTACCAGCAGTAGAATGAATGAGATAAGGGTCTAGCCACAAGTTATCAAATTTTCCATGCTTTTCCTTATCTTCTCTCTTGGAATCCCACTTAAAAACTTTTTCACCAATGCTGAAATCACTGGCCTTTGTCCTCTTATCAAATAGCTTCTTGATGTTTTCTTGCTTGTGTAGTGCTCTGTTGTAGACTTCCTCCCTGGTTTGTTGAAGATGTATAGTCTGATTGATTCTTTTTGTCATATCATTATCTTCAGACTGTACTTCTTGGATCAGCTTCACGACTGGCACTCCTAGACTGGTTGGAAAAATTGCATCTGCTCCATAAACTAGCTGGTAGGGAGACACCCCAATTGATTTCTTAAGTGTTAATCTATCAGCCCATAGTGCATGTACTATCTTTGTGTGCCATGATTTCTTATTGTCTTCCAACAAATTTTTGATTATATTCACCAAAATTTTTTTTGAGGATTCTGCCAACTCATTACCTTGAGGGTAATAAGTATTAGAATGGCCCAATGTAATCTAATATTTGTGACAGAATTAAACCATCTTTTTGGATCCAAATTCAGCAGCATTGTCAATGATAATCTTCGTGGGACAACCAAATCTAGATAGGATATGATTTTCAAGGAATTTTATGATGACAAAGTTAGTGGCTTGCCTAGAAGGGATGGATTCTATCCATTTGGTAAAATAGTCTGTTGTAGTGAGGATCCATCTATGTTGGGCAGATGAGGCTAGATGGATTTCCCCAATGAAGTCTAGATCCCACTACTGAAAAGGAGCTTCAACAGTGATTGGATGCAAGGGTAAGGGAAGTAGTTTTCTTTTGCCTTCAAAGATTTGGCATTTGTGACAGACAATAATCATTTTGTGGACATCTTGAAATAGGGTGGGCCAATAGTAACCAGCTCTAAGGATTTTATTGGCAATTGTATTCCAATAGTGGTGGCCTCCACATTCTCCTTCATGTAATTCATGCTTGATCTTATCTGCATCATTCTCAGGCAAACATTTAAGCAATAATCCACAAGAATTTTTACAATATAGATATTTATCCAAAATGCAGTAATTAACAGCTTTCAACTTTAAAAATCTTTCCTTCGTTTTAGACAAACCAGGAGGTGTATTTAAATTGAGCAAAACATATAAATATCAGCATACCAAGATGAAAACAGAAAATGATCTTCAATAATGGGAGTTGACAACTCCTCTTGTTCATCTAATGCATCTAACATGTTTATATTAAGAGCTTGAAAATTAGACTCAACCATTAATCTTGCTAGTCCTTGGCCTTTTATGAGCTTAGTGGGCTTGATTTCTAAATCATATTCAAGTATCATAGAAATCCACTTTCCTCTTTTTCCATCTGGATCCTGGGATAAAATGTCCTTTAAAACTGAATTTGGCATAAATGCAATTATGTGGGAATGTAAAATGTAAACTTTGAAGTATTTTAAGGCTTTGAATAAGGCAAAGGCTTTTTTTTCCATGATATTGTACTTCAGAGGTGCATCTCTTAATGCTTTAATAAAGAATGCAATTGGCTGCTCTTGTCCCTTCAAGTTTTTCTGTAATAGGACAGTAGCCATTGTGTGTTCTGATGCAAATGAAAAAATAAAGAAATCCTTTGTAAAATCAAGACTAATGAGAACTGGCATTTTGGTTAATGCTTTTTTTACCAGTTTAAATGATTTCTTTGCTTCTAAGGTCCATTTAACTCCTTCTTCTCTTTTAAGCATATTGGTAATGTTTCTAAGGAGTTCAGCTAGATTGGGTATAAACCTTCTCAAGAAATTAATCTTCCCAATGAAATATTGAAGTTCCTTGATGTTTCTAAGATGGTTGATTTGCAATATACCATCAATCCTCTTTGGGTCTATCGCTATCCCTTCTTCTGATATGATATTTCCAAGTAGTTTGCCTTCTTTGAGACCAAACATTGTTTTCTTTGGATTTAAAGATAACCCATATTTTCTGCATTTCTCAAAGACTTTTCTCAAGTGTTCTAGGTGTTCTTCATCTGTTTTGGAAAAAACAATGACATCATCAAGGTAAATAATGATGAAGAAGCCTAATTCTTCTGAGAATGCAATATCCATGGCTCTCTGAAATGTAGCACCAACATTCATTAAACCAAAGAGAATTTTCACATACATGAAAGTACCCCAAGGTGTAGTAAAGGTTGTTTTGAGTTGATCACCAGGATGTACCAGAATTTGATTGTAACCTGAGAAGCCATCTAGCAAAGAAATTCTTCTAGAACTAACTACCTTTTGTAAAATGTGCTCCATCCTAGGTAAAGGGTAGTTTTCCTTTAATGAGGCTCTTTTTATGTTCCTAAAATCAATACAAAGCCTTATTTCTCCTGTCTTCTTCCTAACTGACACAAGATTAGATACCCAATCTGAATATCTAACAGGGACTATAATTCCAGCATCATACATTTTCTTAATTTCTTTTTCTACTAGAGGTAATGAAACAGGGTTAATTCTGTGCAATTTTTGTCTATAGGGCTTCTGGTTTTCCTTGAGGGGTATCTTATGCTGAATTATCTCTGTGTCATATGATTTTAGATCCTCATAACTCCATGCAAATACATCAGAAAATTCTCTTAACAACTTAATATATTCCAATTTGATACGAGTTGGCAATGTTTTAGATACTTTGATCATTTTTGGCTTTTGTTCAATTCCTATGTTACATTCTTCTACTCCAGTTTCAACATGTTCCAGTTTTGGTTTTTTGGCAACATCATTGAAATCAACCAATTCTTCTAATGGGACCAGTCGTTTTGGCAAGCTTTGAGTGTTAGCTTGCAGCATTTCTAAGTATTCTTTTTCTAAATCTGCACTAATTTGTGTGGTATGTTCGAGTTTATTAGATAACAGATTTATATCAATAATCTCTGGGGACTTTACTTCTTCATCAAGTGGATTTTCTTCAATAATACAGTCTTGGTCATACTTTGAATCTGAACTTGGCAGCTCAAATCCATTTCTGAACTGTAGCAAGTCTTCTATTTGTTTATCTCCTTCAAACACTTGCCAATATTTTTCATTGTTTGGGATGGATGGTTTGTATTTCTCTTGAATTGTGTGTTTTTTACTCTCACAAGGCCTTTTTCAAGTACTAGCAGAAATGGCCAGTGCATTGGCCAACATATTTTGGTTTTTGGGGACAAATGTAATTTCATACTCATCAAAAGTTTTGAGTAAATATGGGGTATCATTCCTATAGGCTCTCAGTCTGGGATGTTTTGTAGTGTATTCCCCATTAATCTACCTAATTATTAGTTCAGAGTCTCCATGAACAATTGTTCTTCGGGCTCCTAATTTTTTCAATAAATGCAAGCCTAGAAAGAGTGCCTCATATTCAGCTATGTTATTTGTGCATGGAAAGTTAAATTAGTATGAGTGTCTTTCAACATGATTTTTCTTTGTGTTGTGAAGCCACACTCCTGCACCCACACTATTATTACTTTGAGAACCATCAAAACTCATACTCCAAAGAGGACTAGTTTCAGATTTATTATTTTGAGTACCCTCCTCTTTATCTTGTGTGCTTTTAGATTGTTCTTGTAAGCCAGTACTATGTTGAATTTGGTTTAGTTCCTCATGCTCTTCATTATGTTGAGGACTCTTCTCTTGACTCTCAAGGTTGATAACCAATGGATGACTATTTTGTAGCCCTAGACCTGTGATTAGTTTGCTGTAATTTTCTGATTTGGCAAACTGTCTTGATGCTTTTGTCTTGTCTTCCTCCTTTTTTGTGTTTGCCACTATGTTAGAGCGAGGGTTGGCCAATAAGTCAGTTAAGGTTTCTTTCTCATTAAATGTTACATTATTGAAAAGAATAAATGAGTCAAGGCCTGTATGTATAGAATAAAGAGGAGAGTTTTCCACTCTCTCTTAGCTACTAACCATGTATTGCATGTGAGATTCCCTATAAAGTATTCTATTTTGATTAAAAACAGAGATGGTAGCAAATTTCATATCCATTTGCATTGTTCCTTGTAACTTAGCTACCCATGATCTTGATAACAACATACCATATTTGGGGGGTACGCCAGCCACTACAATATCCATCACTAAACACTTGGCTAGAATTTGAGCTAAGTTTACACAAAGGTATTTGATCAAACCTAAACATTTCACTCTACTGGAGTCAAAGGAATATAGATATTTGTATGGTTTGGTGATTTCAAGGCCTAGAATCTCCATTAATTCTTTGGGAATTAAGTTGTGAGAGGCCCTTGAGTCATGCATAGCATTGTGTAAAATTTTGTCATGAATTTTCAAACTAACATAAAATGGAGGAACTGGCCCTTCTTGGTATCTTCCTTCAATCTTAGGACCAAATAAGAGCTCTGGTTGGTCATCATTGAGGTTGACCATGTCATTATTTTCTCTTATTTTGAAAGCTTTCAAAATTTGTCATCTATAGACATCTTGGGTGACTAATTCAGTGAGGGGAACAATGATTTTAATCTTGGAAATTTCCTATTCCAAACTAAAAGGTAGCTGATTTTTTACAATGTTTGTTTCAGCCTTGGTAATCACCACTTTATCAGCAAAATCGGTTTGCTGATTTCCTCTATTTACATTGGTCAAAATTGTTTTAATAGGAGCACTAGCTGAAGTACTCATGCTGCTAAGGTTTGCACTCTGTTTTTAATTAATTTGAGTGCCTTTCTCTTTGTTTTGATCAGAACTTACATCCACTATTTTGTCCTTTTGTTTAATATTTTTGGGTTTTCTCATAGGGCTGTTTTTTGTAAAATTGTCAGAGGTTTTTTTCTTGGGAGCTTTCTGATTCTTTTTACTCCTACGGTCATATTCTTTTGGGGTCTATATGATGACATTTTATAGCTCTTGATAATAATGTTCATCCTCTATTCTTTCATCATCATAGGGTGTGTATAGACCTTGTTTTCTATTAATGGGAACATCAAAGTGGTCACTACCTACTCCCAACATGTTTATGTTATCTTCCTCTGTTTGTTCGATTGTTTCTTCAACCTCACTTACATATTTTTCTTGGAAAGGAGGTCTGATCTGTTGATCATCCTCTCTTTGTCTTTTTTGAGGTTGATTTCTCCTAAAGTTCTGATTTTGATTTTGAGACTAATTTTTGTTTTGGGGAGCTGATTGGTTTTCTCTAGATTGTTCTCTCTCCAGTATGCTCATCTTTTTCATCATCTCTTCCATCATCCTTTCCATTTTTGAGCTAGATGTGGAGGGTGCAGATTCCTCCCTAAATGATACTTTATTTTCATTCCTCATCCTCGCTCTTTTCTTGGTCAGATTTACTTCCACAACAAGAGCTCCCTTTTTCATGTTTTCCAAGGTTAAGGGATCTCTTTCTCTTAGCTAATATGCCATTTCAAGATCAAATCCTTCAGGAAATTTGGCCAAAGCTGAGCCTTGTGAAGGTTTCAATTCTGGGGGTAGTGCATTATAAACACTATTGAACCTAGTGCAATAATTTTGAACACTTTCCCTGGTGTTTCTTTTGAGGTTGTTGTAGTCTGAAAGTATTTGGAGAGGGTTTTTTCTAACTTCCCATTTTTTTAGGAATGATTGATGGAGGGCTTGGAGGTCATTAATACTATTAGGAGTTAAGCCTTTGAACCATTTTCTTTCTCCTCCCCCTAGACTTTGAGCAAACAATCTAAGTTTGACAGTTTTATCATCTCTATCATTTCTATAAAAATAGTCATTCATCTTGTCCACATGTTGTGAAGCAGTAGTAGCACCACTGGCATCATATAATGGTATCTTGGAATGATAGTCCTGTGGCAGATTGACTAAAGGTAAAGGAAGGACTAGAGGGGCATACCATGTTGCCATGATAGGAGGTTGTGGAAAAGTGGGGAGTTTATAGGTGGGAGATGTAAGATGGGAGGGGGTTGGTGGAATGGGGTAGTTTGAACTATGGGTGTATGGATAACAGAAGTGGATGGACCAACAAGAGGCTGTTGTGCATATCTAGGATGAGAAAAACCAAAATTATGAAGGAAATGCAAATCAGGTGGGGTAGTTTCTCTGCTACCAGGATGTTCACCTCTATCTTGGGATGAAGGTGGAGACTCAAAATCTATCTGATCTATATCATCAAGTGACCTAGTTTTGAATGGATTTCTTAAGTCAACTTTTGAATCTAGTAGAGATGTAAGGTTTTTAGGAACAAAATTAGCTCTATGGAGTGGCCTAACAATAGTTGAAGCTTGAGCCTTAGGAGATTTTCTAAGTATACTTTCAGGATTATCAAATATCTCAGGAGGGTTTGGGTCAGGATAGGATCTAGTATGAACTCTTCTAGAAGCCACTATGCTATGTTTTCAGACCCAATAACAAGAAAATTTTAACCAAATATGACAATATTTAGTAGGCTAACTGATCTTTAGCAAGGAAACTTTAATCCTCAAAGTCTTCTTTACTGAGTTTTAAATGATGTAATGATAAAGGGTTTCCCAGTGTATTCTTTGGAAAACCAAGGAAATTCAGTAGGCCTGCTGATCTTCAGTGGAGTTACCAGGTGAAGAGTTTTGACTTGATTTCAGGGCTTGGTTCATTTGTTAAAAATGGGATCATCTGAGTTGTGAAGTTATCTATTACTTCAGAAAGTTCCCCAGTATGGTCGCTAGCATGTTAGGCCTCTGTAGTTTAGTAGAGTGGCAAGAATAAACACTGCAAAGCCTACATCAAAACCACTTTGGGATTCTAGGATCTAGCCCTCCTGAATCCAGAGAGGGATCTCTCTATAAGTGCAAAGATTGATTTGTCTTTTAAGGTTTTTAGTATGATCTTAGGCTAGTTATTAAGTACATGGGTTTTTGTTTTTTTGGTTGGGTATGATCTTTAATTGAATGGAATATCACAAAATGAAAGAGTTCTGAAGAGTGAAGATGCAAGTGTATTGAGAAGTGTTCAGCAGATAGGATTAGTATGAGGAAACCTTAAACCATTGGGCAATGGAGTCACAAAATGGTTTAATTGTGCAACAATTTCAAGAGTGGTCCAAGGGGCAAGTCATCTATATCAAAAGATCCTTTATATTAAATGATGGAGTGGAACATTAAAAGTGTTGATAAAATGGAAAAAGCCAATAATTTCAACAAGGATTTATCAACTTAGCATACAAGAAAAGCCTTTTTAAGGAACTGTTTGAAACTAGCCAAAGGACAGGGCTAACCATAGACTTCTTTGGACAAGCTTGAATTAGAGATAACTTATCAGACAACAATCCAGCAATCTCACTAGACTACTTTCAGAAGGGATGAAAACAGATAAGCAAACAAAGTGCAGCATAAGATCAGGTCAAATATATTAATATCAGGACCTGCTTTTAGCATACTCTTAGGGAAACTTTCAAACAAATTTTGGAGAAAGAACCAAAAGACAGGGCAAACCATAAAATTTTCTAGTTTAACTCTACTTAGCATGTAATGAAAATATCATTCAAGAGCTTCCTTTCAAGTTTTTCACATCAAGACATGGACTAACCAACATTCCTTGATAATGTTTACACTTAATTTAAGTCATTCCCAAATATCACAATTAACAGAAAACATATAGATAAAGCTTATCAGTGAGAGTAGGGTACTTTTAATAGTAAATCCTAGCTCTATGCTTGCTTCTCTTTATCAGAGAAAAGTGAACAAAATGGCATACATGAAAGGAAAATAATCACAGTAAGAGGTACTTCACCAATGATATAGACCAAGATCCCAAGAATCAGCTTGTATATTGATTGTCAATCCAATTACAAACTACATGTCCGATGTTTCATCATAGCTTCAAACTTCTCTCCTTAGCCTATCTTCTTCAATAACTTAACAGAGCTTCAGAGCTTCAGAAATTATTTACATTCAACAATGATTCAATACGACAACTATTACATCAAAAGTCCAACAACCAACCAACAACCTCTCATCTTCTAAGGAAGTATTTATAGAAGAAAGAGGAGGTGGAATGAAAGGAAAGGGAAATTTGTTCAATTAATAAAAGTTAATGCTTCCCTGCCTTTGAGGGGTTCAATAGAGAATATTTCTGATATTTTCTTCATATTAATTTCTTTTCATTAGGTATTAAGCTACTTGGCAGATTTTGTTGACTTTGAAACTCTTTTGGTAGGCTGGCAATAACTCTGGCTATCTTTGAACAAAATATCACTGATCAGGCAATAACTATGCCTTCTTTTAATTTATGAAAGCTGCAAGTGGCACTTTTGGTAGCTGAAAGGATATTTTAGCCTCTGATGTGGCAGTGGAGTCTTTTTTTCGACCGATATATCTCTCTGTTTTTTATAAACATAGTGATTTATCCTTTGATCTGTATTTAGGCTTAATTAAACCTCGATCTTCGTCTTCAAGTCTTTATTCTTTAACACTGTCTTAATCGCTTTAACCTGTGGATTAAAAACCCTGATCTTCTGGATTAGGCATTAATCCCTTTATCATTAATTTCTTCACTTTGATACACTTTATTTGTTCTTTGTTTATACAGTTTGCTTTCTGCTATTGAAGGGTTTCATCGGGGGTCGAAAATCATGATTCATTCATTAAACATGAGTTTTGAAACCCTACTGGTTCCTTTCTTCGCTGATAAAAACCGCAGAATCATCACTCTGGGCCGAAAATGTCATCTGACTGTGACTGTGGAAATTCTTGGTACAACCACCATTAAAAACACAAAAAATTGTTAAGAAACCCTGCGGATATGGTAAAATGCATTATAGAGGTTCGACGGAGGTGGTAGGAATCTTTGAGGATGAAGAAACGCAGTGGTGGAGGACATAAAACCAGGCAAAAAAAACTAACCAGGTTCGTTTTTGAATTTGGCACGAAATTGGAGAAGGGTGGTTTCGGAAAATCGGCAGCGGTTTTCATGTGGGCTCTGGGCAGTAAGATGTACATGGCTTTTGGAATGCGATACGATTCAATGATTGACACGTGGATTTTCAATACCACCCATTTCGAAAAATTTTGGAACTTGAAACCTCGAGCGTTGGAATTTTGTGATATGGAGTATAAGCCATTGGATCATCGAAGGTAGATCGGATGGTGTGGATAGCACGTGATAAGGGATAAGATGCGCAGATGAGGAATGTAGTGGGGCCCTATGATGACGTTGTTTTTGTCGCGTAGCAGGAAAGTGTTGGTTTAAAGCACAAGGATCGGGTTTATTCTCGTCCGTTAGATCTGATGATCAAGCGGCGGGGATATAAAAGGAAAATGGATGGGAGGTATATGGGTGGGTGAACGGGCGGACGAAAGGTGACCCGATGGCCATTTATCAGTTTATATCAACGGTCCAGATTTACTTAGGACCATAACGTTGGGGAAAGGAAAATAGAGGAAAGGTAAGGTTATGATGGGGTTTTTATGCCTTTTATAGCCCGATTGCGGGGCTTTAGGCCATATGAGGGAAGGGCTTAAGGTTATAGGCTCTCGGGGGCTTAATTGCCTTATAGTGAAAAATGCCATTTTTACGCTTAAAACATGGATTTTAAAGGCCTAATGAGAGTTCCAACAAATGAAAGAAGGGAATTTAAAACCAAATAAGGGGAAATATAAGGTTTTAAGAGGGTTTTGATGCTTTTGGAGGTTAAAATGAAGGGGTTTAGAAGGGTTTGTGAAAGGGAAAAATGGGTGAAAATGGAGAAGTGAAATGATGGAAAATGGAGAATCATGAACAGTTTTTTCTTTTGGTAAACAACAAGGTCCTTGAGGGCTTTAAAGTGAAACAACAATGAAGATTAATACCAAGGATAAAGGACATCATAAGACTTCAAGAGCTCACAATTTGGAAATGATTGTTTCTTGAAGGCTAAAAAAGATTTAGCCACCATTTGATATAAATTTTTTTTATAGGTGGCTAACACCATGAACACATGAAGATACAAATAGAAATATAGCAACAAAAGAGTACAATGCTTTTAGGAATCAATCACTCAAGCTAGGCAGTGAGAGCCTCAATGGAACATGTACATGATAAATGGAAAATACTGCTACACGAAGGAAGCCGTGGCTATATTAGCGCATTTTATAGGAGAAACTGCGACAAAATAATAGATAATAGAATGATATGATAATATCAGCTCAAGAAATGTGGAGGAGCAAGCTCTCAACCCCTGAAAACAACAGTACAACAATCCTGAAGAGGATTGGCTATAATATAGATACAAGTGGAAAATATGCAGAAATGTCGGAGTTGCTGGGTAGCAGCTGCAACTCAGAAAATAATTGGAGATGGCTGAGGATGATGTAAAATATAAAATAAACCTCCTCCAATATATCTCTCAAGGGATAGGCTGATCCTAGCCTTGAAGATCTCTTCCTCCAAAATGATGGTGCAAACCCCCAATGCAGGTACTCACTGAAATAACGTAGTCTAAAGAAGGGACTGTGTTGTCTATGATGGGAGATGATTGGCCTTAAGCCAAGATATGCAAATTGGCTCTGAAACCTTACCCACTAACCTTCTTGAGGAATAGAAGCTCCCCGCTCTGAAATATGAGCCAAGGAATGGTGTTGTGGAACCCCCCCACTGCAACACCCAACAACACTACATTATACTTCAGCAGAAATAACGCAGTGACTGAAGAAGTGGCTTTGGTCTTGAGCCTAGATGTGGAGAAATGAAGTGCAATCCTTCAAGAGGCCTCTCAAGAAGGAGAGGAAATCATAATCAGGAATCCCTCGTGCTAAACATCACTACAACTCAACTAAACAGACGGAGAATGCAAATAGTCTTCCAGACTAAAATTAGAATACTCAAACATGTCTCACTATGGCTACCTCTTCCTCCTTTTATGCAAGTGAGTGTCTCTTTTCCCTGGAACCCACACATTAGGGTTTCTTCCACAAGGAATCCTTCTCCCTCTCAAACTGCACTGTCTTCCCAAGCAAGCCACACCCTCTTAGGCAGTGTTGTTGACTTGGTCAAACTTGACTTTGTCCTCATGCAATTTCCCCTTTTCACTCTGGAAGATGCAAAATAAAGCTACTCCATAGATCCCTTTCACACTACAAGGTTTTTTATTCCTACTCATGGGTGTCCTCACCCATTTTATTCACCTCCTAGATGATATGAGAAAAATTAATCTTCCAATTAACTTCATGAAAATTTTGGAACATTACATATTTTAAGCAGGGATTGGTCTGAGAAGTTACATGGATATTTTGTTACCGATTGGTCACACATGTTGTTACCATACAATGGTAAACCAAATCAAATGTGAGTTTATCGTTAAAAATTTATGAAACATACAGTCACTGAACTAGAAGAAACAAATGAGCCTGTAGCTTTCACCAATAATATTATTGAAAATTATTCAGCTAAATTGTTTCTTGGATCGTTCAATGCCAACAGTTCACCTTTTTCAACAAACACTACTATTTATCAAATTGAAAACTTTTCTCAAACATACACTTCTAGATGTGTTAATCTTGGCAATAAAATTTTGAAAAATTCTTTATTTTGGACTTCATACTTTGATGGTTCAAAATTTGAAGATGGTGCAGGAGCAGGTTGCATTTTAATCAATCCACAAGGAGAGAAAACAATGCTAGCTTGCAGACTCAAATTTCAATGCAAAAATAATACGACTGGATATGAAGCATTGATACAAGGTCTGTAAAAAGCTATTAGTTTAAATGTTAAATATTTGCAGGTATATGGAGATTCTGAAATAATTGTTAGACAAGTCAGAAATACATTCATTATATTCCTGGACATTTGAAACACTATTAGACTTTAGCCCAAAACCTTACATCCCATTTTTCTACATTTAATATCTCCACAGTTCCTAGATTACAAAATGAAAGCGCTGATTTACTTGCTAATGTAGCATCTAAACTTATACCATTCGAAGAATTTAGCCCAAACAAATTTAATCTAGGAGATATTAAATCTTGGTACACCAGAAAAACCTTAAAACATCAACTTAGGTCTTGGTTTAAAACCTGAAGAAAGGATGTGATTCATTAAGTTGTTGAAAACATATAAAGATATCTTTGCATGGGATTCTTCAGATCTTAAGACATATGATACTTACATAATTCAACATACCATACCTATGACCTTAGATGATTAACTATTTCTCAAAATAATCATCTTACAAATTATTAATCCTATTAAGTCTGTGATTGTTATAAATCATCACAGACTGAATAGATATCATTCTAAATCGCATAAATTTGGTATTATCCTGCGTTATATTAGATTGGAATTAATTCAAAGTTTTTCATTCTAGAATAAATTTGTTTTAGATTTTAGTAATTATTTGTGGAAATATTTTGAGAGAAATCCAATAATCATACAAAAACCCAAATATGGGAAATTGGTCCTATTACACCCAGTTAGAGCCACTATCCCAAATGGAAAAGGAAATGTTTTAAGGTTTGGACTAGGTGGTTATCCCCCTTGTTGTTGCCATATATTTCTGAGGCCTCAATAATGGTATAAACATCCAAACTCTACGTAGATCAGGTCATATTTCAATGCAATCTGGAGGGCAGCTTCTTCGATCTGAGGGAAATGAGATGCGACATATTTTCCAATAGCAGGAAAAAGGGATCTGAGAAACCAATCCATGTAGACATGGTATTCGAAGATAGGGGCTTGAAATAGGCTCTTTCTTCTCCACCATTCCTTGACATGATCAGATAGGCGGGTTGCAGACGATTGACGGAAAGAGGTCAAAATTTTGGTATGAGTGTCGTAACAAAGGGGAAGCTAGAAGTAATACAGAGAAACCCTGGAAAGAGTCGCAAAATTAGTATGAGAGGAGGAGGCCTGGTTGACATACCACTTAGAAGCTTCTCCATTAAGCATACGCTGGAACAACCGAAGATGGACAGAGTCATTGGTGATAGAGTTAGATGAACACCACATGTGGAAATAACGAACATCGTTTGTAGGATCATCTCCAGAAAGACCTTCAAACTTGGGGATGTATGACGGGAGTTTGGTTGGTATAGAAAGCCAACTAGGATCATGGTGTATGGGGTCATTGATCAACTGGTTAAAATTGAGAAGACTGAGGCCTTCCATATAAGGGAGCAAGGGAGCAACGGGGATAGTTCTTGTTGTAGTCCCACTAGTAGTATTCCAAGAATTAGGGTCGGGGCTACCACCAGCGTTAGGTCTTGAACCAGACATAGTGAAGGTGACAGGAGGAGAGATGGGGTTAGAACCAAAAGGGGAACTTGATGAACCAGAAGAAAAGTCAAAATGGGGACTCAGTGGAGGACTAACGACGAACCCTACATGGAGGAGTAAGTCTTCCTAACGAAAACTAAGGATGAAGACCAAGAAGTCTCCTGGATAAACGCCTTGGGGGCGTAATGATGGAAAACAAAAAAAAATCACAGAAGGAAGAGAGACCAAAAAGGGAAAGGAGGTACAGGCTCAAATGATTACAATGTCGAAACAAGGGTGGGGAGGTGTAGGATCAATTGATTACAATGTTATAGTCTTGGCCTGGCGGTGTAAACCAGACGCTCTTTGCTTAGGGTGTGCATGTATGTGATAAGTGTGTTAATTTTAATTAAACCCATATGTGTGTAGAGAAAAAACAAAAAAGGTGTTGTATAACTGTAAATCAATCTGAAAATAACAGTAAAGTAAACTGAATATGAAAAAAAATAAACAACTAAGGATGCATCAATTTAAACTCAAGGAGGAGGGATTCCCAACAACTAGTCTATGGGTGGGAAAAATTTAGTCAAAACAAACAAAATAGCCAATGGATCTAAATTCGGGAGAGACGGGGATCTAAAGGTAAGATCTGCTAGAAATAGGTTTAGAAAACAACAAAAAACTAGAGGGAAAAGTGTTGCAAAAAAGGTGGCGAAAGGCTACAACCTGAAGGGAAACGAAGGGGACCCTAAAGGAGGAGCAAACAAAACTGAAAAAAGGTGTTTTGTATAGATGAGTAACCAATATTCAATGGATCCTAATGTACAGGATCATATTTGAAAAATTTCTGAACACACTGAAATCTCAGACGACCTGCTTCAGCTAAACTTCTCATAAAAGGGTGGCAGCGTACTGAAGCCCTAAGGGGCTTGGTTCCTGCTTCGACAAGTAAAATAGAGCAAGTACAGGTCCAAGAAGGGTGGAGAGGGAGGTTAGACAACCCTGAATAGTAGCCCAGACAAACCAAGAAAAATCATAGAAAATTTCCCACAAAAAGTTCAGGTCGCAATTTCTGACCTTTTTTCCATAGAGGTCACAGTTTTTTGGTAGTTTTCTGCTACCTGAGAGCCGAGGTCATAGTTTTTGGCCCAAAAAGTGTGACCTGCACTTCCAACTATCTCGGGAGTAGGTTTCAGAAAAGAGTGTCGTCTCAGATGTGGCTGATACCTGTTACCTGTGCAATAGGCCCAGAAACACACAGAAGTTAGAATTTTTTCTGTTTTAGGGTTTTAAATGTTAAAAACAACATCAAGAAAAGAAAAATAAGGAGTTGATGAAAAAACCTATGGGTTGAAGCCACTGGTCATGCAGGGATCTGAAAAACAACAACGGTCGTAATTATAAACCCTTTTGGAGTCGCCAGTTGTTAGTGTGAATTCTAATCACAAGCATATGAAAAAATCTCACTTTAGCTATGTATAAAAAACAACCCTAACATCAAAGATGGTTATCAATTTCCTTAGATTTGCAGTTAGTTGATCAGAATAAATGCTACAAAATCCAGATCTATGTAGTTAAAGACATTAAACAACAAATAAAAGCAAGAGTTTCTCCATGCATCCAATAGACAAGACAAGAATGTTTTTAAAGACTTTTGTGTTTATGACACTTGTGAAGGGAACATAGCAATATGTTACCAGTCCCCCTCAATGGGATGAGTTCTTGTATGTCCTCAGCGCTTCAGATCTAAGATATCTCTCTCTTGATGGTGTAGAAAACCCAGACAATGGAACTCAAGGGGAGTTCACAAACAAAAAGATAGAAAAATATGACAATGATGGAGGATCAAAGTCAGACCAAATGTATAGATCTAGAGTGATCTTTAGGCAAAAAAAGGTAGTGAATGAATGGAAAAACACTTCTATTTATAAAAAAATATTGAGTTAGTCTAGATATTGGTGCATAATTAAAATATTATTAACCAAATCTAGATCCAACTTTTATGGAATATTTTATTATTTTTTTTGGAGGGAAAAAGAATTTGAATTTGGTTAAATCCCTTTATTTGTAAATAATAAATAAATAAATGATTTACTTATTATTTTAAGAATGTGGTTGAGTAATAATTAAATAAATGATGATTTATTCAATTATTTATAAATGATTTAGTCAAATTTAACAAGGAATATTTTTAAAATAATGTTTTAAATAATTATTCCTAGAAAATAATAAGATAAATAGTGATTTATCTAATTAATTTTCCTGTTTTGGGTTAAATATGATCAAGAAAATTAATTACACTACTATTTAATTAATTGTCCCTTGAGGAAAATCAAACAAATAGGGATTTATTCAATATTTCCTCATGGGGTTTCCTATTTAGACCATAAACAACTTAATAATTATGGATTACTAAGTTATTTTTCATATCGAAAGAAATTTTACTAGGGTAAAATTGGTTTTACATGGTGTACTTTGGTCCATCTAATAGTAACAAGTTAGATGACCAAAAATTGGTGTAACAACAGTACATATGACCAATTATGAAATCAGACTTCTAGTTCTTAGAGTAGGTCGTTGTCAAAATTTTGTTGAGATTCAACAAGATGATGAGCTTAGTGAAAATCAGTCACCTTCACTAAGTGGGCCCACAGGCTATTTTTAGGTGTAAATCTATTTTTAGATATGGTGATCATATTTCAGAAGTTGCAAGATGCTATTTGTGGATGGTTGGTCAAGTTGGAAAAACAGATGAAATTCTATTTTTAGAATATTGGGTGCATTCTATTTATAGATCGTTGATCTAAAAATAGAAGTGTCAATTATTATTAGCTCTTAATAAAAATCCGACAATAAACATCAAATTATCTCTTGGAGCACTTAATTTTACTATACAGATTTAGAAAATCAGTGGATTGAAGGAATTACGCAATTCCTAGGGTTTATTGGTGGTTCATGCATGGAAGAATCAGTTAGAACTAAAGTGGAAAAGTTATGACATAGTTGGAAGAGTAGTTCATGGAGTTGTTATTCAGTTTAACTTAGTTAATGGAGTTAAACTCAGTTGAGCTAGTTGTATCTAGTCTAACTAAATGATACACTAGTGAGAGTGGAGTGAATTAATTAGTTAATTAATTCACAAATAATAACTCATTAATCAAATAAACAAATATAGCAGTTAACTACAATGCATGTTAGGTCTAGTGGAGACCCAGTGGAGAGATAGGTGAAAGGGCAAGATGGACTATCCATTGTAACTATAGTGATGCATTGATTGCATCACACACACATTGGAGTTGCCAATGAGGATTGTGCAGTCAAGGCAAGGTAGATTTGAATTCATTTAGGGGTCTTCTTCAGTAGGGATTGCACAGTGGAGGCAGGCTATCATGTGGCAAGAAATCAATGCATGGATTTGCATATTTCTTCTTATTAGTGTGTGACGATTAATTGTACTGAGAGCTTGATGCACTAAAATTTGTATGAGATTGTTACATGATCTTAATGATACATAATATATGATAGTTGGGTTTTTCAACTTCAGGCTTTCCCATTTAACAATTGTGTTATGTGCAATTGGTTTTATTGCTTCATGTGTTTACAACTGATTTTAAATTTCTGCAAAAGATTAACAATGACAGGATTTTGTATTTAGTAAGAAGATAAATATTGTTAGATTAGGAGAATATGGATATATATATATATATGAATATTATATATAATTTCTACATGGTATCAGAGGAGTTTTAATTCTTGAATATTGCAATAGTGAAGAATTGCTGAGTTTGTGTTGGTGAGCAATTCGAATTTGCTGTAGAAATTTCTTGGTGCGACAGTTGAGTATATATTGAAATGTATTTCAATGGGTTGCAATTGGAGTATGCCCTTGATGGAAGCTTTAATTACATAGCCTGGAAGGATAGGATGGAGGCAGTGCTAGAATATAATGGACTGAAGGAGTTCATCAATAGTGATGTTCCTAAGCCAGGATCTAGTGATGCTGCATTACTTGACGCATGGAAAAAAAAGTTAGCAAAGACAAGAAAAATTCTGTTGGAAGGTGTGAAGGACCATATTATGTCCATCCTTCATGGGAAATCCACTCCATTTGCAATGTGGAAGGCTTTGATAGATTTTTTCCAAAGCAGTAGCGACCAGAGGAAGTTGGCGCTGAAAGATAAGCTTAGAAAAATAAAAATGGAGAAGGGTGACAGTATTCCAAAATATCTCACGAAGTTTGTTCACTGTAGGGATGAACTGGGAAGTGTGGGGATAACTGTTTATGATTAAGACTTGGTGAGATTGGATCTCCTTGGGCTTCTGAAGAGTTGGCATAGCTACGAAGACTCAGTCAATGGATGGGAGAAACTGCTAGGTTGGGAGCGACTTTGGTCGGATCTTGTGCAGGAGGAGATAAGGCGAAGTAACAGGGATGGCTCTTCATCTAAGAATGAAGATGAAGAGAACTGTGCTTTAGCTGCCAAAGCAAGGAAAGGGAGGGGGAAGAAATTTCCTTCAAAATATGAAGCTAAAAGCAAGAAGCAGGATTTGTCCAAGGTGTAGTGTTTTCACTGTCACGAACATGGGCATTTCACCACTAACTGCCCACAGAAAAAGAGGAACAAGAAGGCTATTGTAGCTACAGCTAGAAAGGCCTTAGCCTCACAATTTGAACTTGATTCTCTTTGATCGCATGCTTTGTTTCAAGCTCAATGGGATCGGTGTGCTATCTTGATAGTGGTGCGTCTTTCCATATGACAGGAGACAAGGAGTTGTTTAGTGACTTGGAGGAGAAGGACCTTCAAATGCATATAGAGATGGGCGACAATGGTTGATATAGTGCGACTGGCATTGGGACCATTACATTTGAGATTGAGTCAGGTAATCCATTTCTGTTGAAAGATGTTATGCATGTTCCAGGTTTGAAGAAGAACTTGATCTCGGTCACAATGTTTGAAGACAAAGGTTATGACGTTGTTTTCAGCGAGGGAAAATATTTCCTGCAACATAAAACAACAGGTCAAACCAAGAGGATAGGGATTCGAGTTAAGAATCTCTACAAGCTGGAGGAAGATGGTTGCGCTGCAATGATGGGCAAAGCAGAAGAAGTGGTGAGCCAGGATGACGGCGAATTATGGCACAAGAGATTGGGCCATCTTCACCATGGCTCTTTGAAGATTTTGTAGTAGATTTATACTGGACTTCCCAAGGGTACTCTTGCGGAGTCAGATCAGTGCAAGAGATGTACTATGGGTCAGTTTGTGAATACCACCTTTCATGAGAAGGAGAACCGTGCTTCGGTGATTATGGAGAGAATTCATACAGAAGTGTGTGGAACTTTCTCGGTTACTTCAACAACAAAACACAGGTATTATGTTATATTTGTTGATAACTATTCTCGTAGATGTTGGATCTTCTTCATACAGAAGAAGAGAAAAACGTTCTCAAAGTTTTGTGAGTTTAAAGCATTGGCGGAGAAGGAGTCAGGGAAGCAAGTGAAAGCTCTATGGAGCGATAATGGTGGTGAATACATCTTGGGAGAATTTAAAGACTTCTGTAGCAAAGAAGGAATTCGAAGAGAAATCATACCACCTCATAACCCACAGTAGAATGGGGTCACGGAGAGGAAGAATAGAACGATCATGGGTGATGCACGAGCTATGCTGCATGACCAGGGCCTACCGATGCACTTGTGGGCTGAAGCATGTAAAACTATGGTTTATGTGCAAAACCATTGTCCTCATAGATTACTTGGCATGGGTACACCTGAAGAAGCTTTTACTGGTAAGAAGCCTGATATTTCTCATTTGAAGATTTTTGGCTCATCTGTTTAAATTCATGTGGCAAAGGACGTCAGGAAGAAGCTGGAGCCAACTGCAGAAGTTGGGATATATGTGGGGTACACAGAAACACCCCATAATTATTGTGTGTATTTTCTAGGTAGTCGGATGACTATGGTGCGTTGGGATATAAAATTCACTAAGGTGAAAGCCATGAAGTTGTTTCTTGAGAGGGAGCTACACTTGCATGCAGAGGAGGAACTTATTGTTCCCAAAGATGAGCCTCTAGATGTGGATCAGCCACAGGAGGAGATTCATGGAGTGGAGGAGTCCACTCATGCAGAACCAAATATCAGACAAGGAAGAAAGCGTACCACAGAAGCTGAGAGACTGAAGGTTGATGCGGCACATAATGTAGGAGTCCCTACATCACAGTGCAGATAGAGACAATCACCTAACCAATTTACTGGATACATGGCTCTTATGAGCAAGTGTATCGTGATAGAGCCATCTTCTTTTGAAGAAGAAATGTAGGAGCCCACGTGGGTAGATGCCATGGTGGAGGAGTATGACTCCATTGTCAGAAACAGTGCTTGGGAGATTGTTCCAAGGCTGGTGGGGAAATCAGTTGTAGGATCAAGATGGATCTACAAGGTGAAGCAAGCTGCTGATGGGAGTTTCGAGAAGTATAAGGAAATATTTTTTTCCTGGGGCTTCTTATAGATTGAGGGGATTGATTATGAGGAAACCTTTTCACCTGTCGCACATTATTATTCCATAAGGACCATCCTTTCTCTCCCAGTGCAGATGGGTTGGCACATTCATTAGATGGATGTGAAGATTGTGTTCGTTAATGGGATCATTGAGGAAGAGGTGTACATTGAGTAGCCTGAAGGATTTGATATATTTAGCAATGAGTCACATGTGTGCAGGCTCAAAAGAGCGCTGTATGGGTTGAAATAAGCACCCCGTGCTTGGTACACATGGATCGAAAACTATTTCACTAGACTTGGCCTCACCAAGAGTGAGGCGGATGAAAACCTGTACCAAATTGTGGTGGAGGGTAAGATTTTAATCATTTTTATTTATGCTGATGATTTAATACTAATGGGTGATAAGCAGTTGATACACTCATGCAAGGAAGATCTTGCAAAGGAGTTTGAGATGAAGGATTTGGGCCTCCTTCATTATTTCCTTGGATTGGAAATATGGCAGCGGGAAGGTGAACTGTTTGTGTCTCAAGGAAAGTATGCCTGGGAGATACTGGAGAAGTTTCACATGCAAGGCTGCAAGCCTATCGACACTCCTCTTCCAGGAAATTGGAAGAAAGAGGATGCTACATCGGCACAGGTAGTGGATGCCACTGTTTATCGACAGTTGGTGGGTTCGCTCATGTATTTAGTCAATACAAGACCAGACATATGCTATGCAGTGAACCAGCTTTCACAAGTGATGGTTAAGCCTACCAAGCTCTTTTAGAAGGTAGGCAAGCATGTCTGAGGTATCTCAGGGGCACATATGATTATGGCTTATGGTACAAAAAATCAGATGAGGTGAAGTTGCATGGCTTCACAGATGCAGATTGGGCATGCAGCCCAACGGACAGAAAGAGCACATCAAGAGGGGTTTTCAGTATCAGATCTACAACATTTTCTTGGTACAACAGGAAAAAAATATCCGTGGCACTCAGTTTAATGGAAGTAGAATACATGGCAGCAAGTCAAGCTGCATGTCAAGCTATCTGGATGAGGAAGATCTTGGTCAGTTTGTTTGGTTCACATTTAGATCCTACAGTGATACATTGTGATAATCAAAGTTGCATTAAACTCTCGATTAATACTGTGTTTCATGATAGAACTAAACATATTGATATCTTGTATCATAATATCAGAGATTGTGTGTAGCAGAAGATCATGTTTCTTCAGTACATTCCTACGGAAGATCAGGATGTAGACATTTTGACAAAGGCGCACACCAGGAGAAAATTTGAATACCATAAAGGCAGGATCGGGGTGAAGGATAATCCCTATCTTGTTGAGAGGGAGTGTTGAGATTCAACAAGATGATGAGCTTAGTGAAAATCAACCACCTTCACTAAGTGGGCCCACAGGCTATTTTTAGGTGTAAGTCTATTTTTATACATGGTGATCATATTTCAGAAGTTGCAGGATGTTATTTGTGGATGGTTGGTCACATTGGAAAAATAGATGAAATTCTATTTTTAGAATATTGGGCGAATTCTATTTATGGATCATCGATCTAAAAATAGAAGTGTCGATTATTATTAGCTCTTAATAATAATCCGACAATAAACATCAACTTATTCTCTTGGAGAACTTAATTTCAGTATATAGATTTGGAAAATAAGTGAGCTGAAGGAATTACGCAATTTATAAGGTTTAGTGGTGGTTCATGCATGGAGGACTCAGTTAGAACTGAAGTGGAAATGTTATGACAGAGTTGGAAGAGTAGTTCATGGAGTTGTTATTCAGTTTAACTCGGTTAATGGATTTAAACTCATTTGAGCTAATTGTATCTAGTCTAACTGAATGATACACTAGTGAGAGTGGAGTGAATTAATTAGTTAATTAATTCACAAATAATAACTCATTGATCAACTAAACAAATACAACAATTAACTACAGTGCATGTCAGTTCCAGTGGAGACCCAGTGGACAGATAGGCAAAAGGGAAAGATGGACTATCCGTTGTGACTATAGTGATGCATTGATTGCATCACACACACATTGGATTTTCCAATTAGGATTGCTTAGTCAATGCAAGGTATTTTCGAATTCATTTAGGGGTCTTCTTCAATAGAGATTGCGTAGTGGAGGTAGGTTATCAGGTGGCAAGAAATCAGTGCATGGATTTGCAGAGTTCTTCTGATTAGTGTGTGACGATTGATTTTACTGAGAGCTTGATGTACTAAGCATTTTATGAGGTTGTTACATGATATCCATGATACACAATATATGATATTTGGGGTTTTCAGCTTTAGGATTTCCCGTTAAACAATTGTTTTATGTGCGATTGTTTTTATTGCTTCAGGTGTTTGCAATTGATTTTAAATTTCTGCAAAAGATTAATAGTGGAAGGATTATGTATTTAGCAAGAAGATAAATATTGTTATATCAGGAGAATATGGATATATACATGCATCTTGTATATAATTCCACAAATTTGACTATGAGAAAGGTAAAATTCAAATGGCATTTCTTGAGGCACAAATTTCACAGCTCAAGACAACACTTGATTATAAGAAAACTTCATTTGATTTTGATATCAAAGAAATTCATCCCATTGATCAAAAGGAGATGCACAAGAAAACAGGTGAAATGATTTCCTCTACCTTAACTAATACAACCATGAGTTTATATAAATTGCAGGTTTCCTTGGCAAACATTCAGTCATAACTAAAGATGGAGAAAATATCCTCTCTTGCAAAAGATACAAGGATAAAATATTTGGAGGACTTGGTAGTCAAGATAGGATATTACCCCTCTAACATGAATCTTGCAGAAGAAATAATAAAGAAGAAGAATGTTGACATAACAACATTGAGGAAACAACTAAATTTCTTAGCCACATAAGACCCTCTCACCAAAGATATTGAAGAAACAAATTCTCAAAAGTTAGATATGATGAAGCTCATCATGGAGAAAAATGATCAGTTGAGACAGATGGAGATAGAAATGGAAAAAATTATCAAGGAGAGGGAGCAGGCTGCAAAACTTTCCATGGTTCCTTTGGAGGTTGTACCTCTTACAATCATCCTCATAGGTACAAATTATACAACAAACAGAACAGATGGTGTAGAACAATTGAAAAATGTAGTGGAGAATTTTTCTATCTAGATAGAGGAAATCAAGAAGTTTCAAGATCAAGTGAAAATGTTGCAAGACCAGAGATCAAGAAGATAAGTTTCTTATGTAGCTGAAGCATAAAGAGCTCATAAACTGATAGAGAGGTTGTAGAAGTCAGAGAGAGAATCATCCATTAGATAGACTTTGGGTCAAGTTAAAGAAATCATCTGGACATATATCATTGAATCCATTAATGTATCTGGCCCTGCATCCAAATCATTTTTGAGAAAAAGGAATTGATTGAGAAAGAAAATGATGCCATCACACCTATCAAAGAAGAGCTTGGAGATATTCCTATTACAGCAAATAACATCATCAAACTATTAAAATTCAAGAATAGATATGAGCTAGATGACTTGGGAGTGGATGACAGAACAGAGACCATTTTAGAAGTGAAAAATATTCTTACTAATAAGAATCTGATTGTTCAGCTAGAAGAGAAATGCCACAGATTAGAGATAGCAATGAACATGTTTTTCAATAGGTTAGAGCCTTTAACACAAAAGGGTCTAACTTATTTGTTTGCGATTAATGATAAGATGATAACCCGTGAAGACTATGTGAAGAAGCTAAGATAAATGTCCAAGGACACTGCCAAATTCTCCAATATCAAAGGCACCATGATAGGTAAAGCATTCTTGGAAGCAATGAGCAGTGATATTTTCATTCAACATGAGTTAAACCACATTTTAGTGGTAAAACCTACTTTCTCCAGATATACTGAAATGGATGAAAGTTTCCGAAAGGTAATCAATTTAACTATCCTAGATGAAGATCGATGGGATAAACTGCGTGAACTACAGGAGTGAAAATTAAATGAGAAATGTCAGTTGCAGCCAACACATCAGCCAACACAACAGTCAATGCAACACACAAATAGGTCCACTTAGCAATTGTTTCCTCTAAAATAGTGCCAGAGTTCCAGATCACCTCCACCAAGCCTATTTTTTGTCACAGTTAGAGTTTATTATTCATTTTTTGCTAATAATACAGTATCTGTCGAGACAACATTAATGTAATAAGTTTGGTAAAGGATTAGTATAAATACTTCACTGTTCGAAGTATTCTAGGTTGGTTATTGAATAAATTTTTCCTACTAAGCATTGTAACTTTCCATATTTTTCTAGAGCATCAATAATGCAAGCACTTATTATAGGATTCATGTCGTGTATTCATTGTTCAAGTTCTTCTACTGTAACTGTGTTTTTTCATTGTGTTTCCTTTCTCTATAAACATATGATCAATATTAATTGTAAAAAAGAAAGTGTGATGAATAGGACATGTTAATTAGAACACCTTATTCTCGTTTATTTTACAATTTATATGTTTTCCACTGTAGTCAGATTGAAGAATACTTAATTTCTTTTCAATCTCTATTGAATTCAATATTTCTTCACTTTCATTATTCATTAAAAATCTAAAAAAATCCAGTATGTACAACCTAGATTGCCCTGTGATAACTCTTTTATGTATTGATGCAGTATCTAGTTTTATATTTTGACTCCATTTCCCAACAGGAATATAGAAATTTAATCAACCAAACCAATCAAAATCAAACAAACAACCAAGTACAATCATAACTAGTCTAATATCCACTAAAAACAAAGTTAAATTATACAGAGAGATCCCTCTCTGAAGCTGGCAGGTGCTATATCCCAGCTTCCAAAGTGGTTTTGATGTTGTCCTCTGTGTTTATTCTTGCAATATTTTAAATTACAGAACAATAACATAGTGGCGACCATACTAGGGAAAAATTGAAAAAATTGTAATTTATTTTGAATTCATAACCCTGGTTAAAACATTGTATGATAGGAATACTCCAAGAATATTGGTTTCCTTTTCATTTTTGTAAATAAAAAGTGTGTGTGTGCCTTAGATCATAACTCTAGCTCCTAAAAGAGCTTACACTAGATCTCACCCTGATCTAAAGCCTGTAGTAATTGTAGATGACCCTGAAAAACTGATGAGAAGAAAAAGCATAACAAAGAGCCAATGAAGTAGTAGCTCTCCCCATAGATCATATTCACTCCCAAAAGACTTTGTAACTCTACAAGACATTGAGTTTGACTTACATTTTGAACAAATTTTATTCATAACTAAGTGAGCCAATTGGGTAGATCAAATATTGGTAGACCAAGATACATTAAAGCGCCATTCTTTTGAAGCACAGTATGCTCCCTCTGATATAGACCTTCAAATTATCCAGGATTCTGGTAAATTGCAAGGTTTAGTTTTAGGTCTTTTTTTTTGTTCATGATGCTTATGTCCAACAATATGTAGAACTCTCTGCCCCCACTTTCTTTACAGCTTCATCCACTTCATCACAATCTATGCGTCCTAGACCAACAAGTCCTACACCTTCTATAGTATCTACAACTACTCCAGTACTTTCTCATCAAGAAACTCAAACTCCTTCTTCTCCTAAATCCTCAACCACAATACCACCTTCATCTCCACCAAAACCCTAGGTTTCAGTTCAGCCTTTATCCATGATTCAACCTCCAACTTTCATCCAAAACTACCTGTGATCAATCCACAAATTTTTCATCCTCATATTCCTATAATGGTAGCCAGATATGCTCCTCTTGTGCTTCATGCTCCTTTGGAAAACATGCCAGAAGATTATCATATGAGGATTCCACAATTTGAAGGAACTATACCTATCACTTCCCAACAACATGTAGATAGGATGAGTGATAGTTTTGACCTTCAGGAGGTAGATGAGAAAAACGTAAAAATGAGGTTTTTTGCAAAAAGTCTAACTGGAGAGGTGAGGAAATGGTTTAAAAAATTACCTGCTACTAGCATTAATGATCTCCCTGCATTCCATCAAACATTCCTTAATAGGTGGGAAATTAAAAATAACCCTCTTCATATTTTATCTGAGTATTAAAGCATTAGGAGGGCACCAGGGGAAAGTGTTCAGGACTATTGCACTAGAGTTAACAATGTATACAATGAAATTACTGCTAACATTAAACCACCACAAGGTTTAGCCTTAATGAAATTCCTAGATGGATTTGAGGAAGACATCTCTTACCAGCTTAGAGAAAGAAATTCATCAACATTAGTCGAAATGCGAAGGGATGCAGTAGAAGCAAATCTGTTAGGAAAGAGAGCTAAAATTAGGAATGAAAGGAGAGTAACCATAAAAGAAGAACCCTCAACTTCTTCTGTTGATGCTAAAATTGATTCAGTAGTTAGAATATTAGAAAGAATGATGGAAAGGATTAATCTAAATGAGAGGGCCGCTCCCAGAGGAAATCAACATACGCCTCAAAATTGTAATCAAAATCTCAGGAGGAATCCTCCCCAAATCAAACAAAGAGAATAGAGGGGCCCTAATAAGAAAATTAGGCCTCCATTTCAGGATAGTTATGCTAATGATGATGGGGATGTGGTTGAAGAGGTAGAAGAGAACCAAATTAATTTGATGGGTATTAATTATGATGAAACTATGTTTCTTACTCAGGAAGAACAAGAACTATTTCAATTATCCCATACTAAACTCAATTCTGAATAATCAGATGGCTACAAGCAGGGATTTGAAAACACTATTATGGAAGTCAATAGAAAATATAATCTTAGGAGTAAGAAAAACATCCGATGCCTCAAATAAAAAGAATAATGAAAATCCTGTCAAGAAAACGTCTGACACCATTACAAAGAAAACTCCAGAAAATGTTGCTAAGAAAACTGCTGATATTTCTAGCAAAAAGACCATAGAAATTCCTGCCAAAAAGATTGTTGAGAGTACCTCCAAAAATAATCAAACCGATATTCCAACTACCAGTCATAAAAAAGAACCTATGTCAAAATAAATTTATGATAAATCTGACTTTCTAAACTTAAATAAATTCCAAACATAATTCAATATTGAAAATGCACTAGAAAAGCTAAAAGTTCCTATCCTCTTAACATAGTTAATGAACAAAAATTTGTACAAAACTTAGGTTATGAAGGCTATAAATATAGGGGAAAAAACTGACACTGTAATATGAATGATGATCATGTAATTTTCCTAAATTAGCTTGCAGCTAATTGGAATATTAAGGTTTTGTTTTGTCATTTAGATAGGTGAATAAGTGGGTAGGGAGACCCATAAATCTCTTTATGAAGAATAAAATCACTTCTCATGTGAAAGTGGATCATCTCTTTAGCTTAATAAATCACCCTAAGGTGTGAATAGCGGCTGGAGCACTTTGACTGGGTCAACTTTGACCAAATCAACAAAGCTGTCATGGAGGAGTGGACATTAATGGAGGGACAACGTAGTTTTAGATGGAGACACATTACATGGAAGTAGTGTCATTAATGGACGGGGCTTAGAGTTTTGAATCTCATTTATTATATAAGGAAGAGGATGGCAGCCATATTATGCATGTTGATATATGTTTATGTTTTGATATATGGTCTGTTTAGACATATAGCTTTCTTCAGCTGTTTAGCTAAGATTGCAGTGTTGTTTAGCACAGGGTGTTGTTGATCGAAAATCCCACCTCTTTCCTTAAGTGGCTTCTTGGAAGAGTTTGAACTATACTTCCTCATTCAGGCATTTGGCCAAGCTTGAGTCTCATGTACAACACAGTTCTATTTAGAGTTGGGTTGTGTTGCATGGGTGTAGTAGTGGAGGAGAGAGATCTCCAATTTCTGAGCTAGTTTTCCATTGGAGGGATCATCCTTTCATCCGGAAGCTTGTGAGGAAGTTCTTAGGGCTTCATTTCATATTTTGGCACTAGGCCAAGTAACAGTCATAAGATACAGCGTAGTTTCCCTCAAGGACTACATTATTTTAGAGAGCAACTGCAGTAGTGGGTTTATTTCCCTATCTGGAGTGTTTGAATTTCCTGTGTGGGGATCAAACCTTCATTTAGGAGATTTGTTGGAGGAGGATCAACCATCTTGTATATCAGATCAGCCATCTCCCATCAATGATTTAGTTGCAGAGATTATTCAGCCCTAGGGCCAAATCTGCTATATTTTGTATAGCGTATATTTTTGAAAACCTTTTTTGGGTTGTCCTGGAAATTTGTTTTGGAGCATGGATCTCTAGCCTTAGCATTTTTGGAGCATTATATTAGCAGCAATATATTTTTCTATCTTTCAGCTACTATTCTCCCATATACAATGTAGTTTTCTACATCCTGTATTTCATGTATTAACAACATTTTAGATCTAGGTGTATGCTTTCATGGAAAGCTTGTTTGCCCAACTTGAGTGATATTTTCCTCAAGTTATTGTACCTATTTTGCTGTTATATTCATAATGGAATGGATCTACTATTGTCTCATGCTTTGATCTAGTGATATTTCTGCCTATTTCCATGTTGATGTGCTATATTGCTGCTTTCCCCATTTGGGAATATTACAGTGGTATCATAGCATAATCTTGGCTTAGCCTATTTACTTCATCCATTATGTCATTTAAGGAGGCTTCTCATAGAAAGGAGAATATCTATAGAAGAGATGAAGGAAAAACTCCATTATCAGGTGAAATAGGAGGGAAGGAATTCTCAAAACTTCTTCAAACTATGCAGGGCATTAACAAAGACATCATAGAGATGAGGATGGAGAGACATAGAGATTCTCCAAGAGAGCTTGTACATAAAGAAAGCTCCATTTTTTCACCTTGTGGGTGTGAACATTCAGCTACACCATCAGATCTACAACATGGTACCATGCCTACATTCTTGGCAAGAGAAGAAGGGGAAGGAGAAACACCAAAGGAGGAGACTCTTGGTGACTATCTCCAAGAATATGAATCTCAGTCTAGAAGATTCAAGGGGCATCTAAACTTCCAAGGGTTTTATCAACTCAAAGAAGATATAAGACCCAACAACCACAATAGAAGGAGAGGGTGCATGCAACACACTTTGGGTGGATTTTTTCTACCTACTTTTGATGGGTCACCCAAGAGCATAGCCAAAGCTTGGGTAAATAAGCTAGACACATTTTTTTAGCTGCATCAAGTTTAAGAAGAGGAAGCCATTAGAGTAGTAGCGCTACATCTTGAAGGTAAGGCTCATGATTGGTAGTTTTGTGAATTTTATTCATTGAATCATGTAAATGAAATTACTTATGCAAATTTCACTATGAGGTTAGTGAAAATATTTGATCAAAAACATTCTCAAACTTCTTTGGGTGAGCTAGACAAACCCAAGAAATCAAAACTTTTGCATGAGTTGGAAGGATCCATGAAACCAACTCCATTTCAGAACATTGTTGAGGGGGTTAAAGATTTGCAACATGATTTGCCAAGGGAAAATGCCCCACTTAATGATGAGGTATTCTCCAATGACGAGGAGAATGAAGAGGAAGAGTTAGAAAGAGCCTCTAGTGTTGTAAAAGCAGGAGGAGATCTACCACCATTTGGAGATGGAGATGAAGCAATTGATTCAACTAGAGGAATTCTTGTATCCTTGCAAGAAGTTCCAAAGGATATTACATATGAAGATCAGGAGCAACATGTGTCTATGTTGATAGGCAATGAGACAAAACAATGGAGGAAGTGTGTTCCAACATTGAATATATTCTTGGGGATACACACTATAGATCATTCCCTTGTGATCAAGACTTTTGACACCAATGAGATGTTGGGTGTACATGGGTTGATTAAATTTGAAGAAGATACCTTAGATTATGAGATATTGGAGGAGGTAGGAGAAGATGAGAAGGAGGTCTAGCATCAAGTGATTGGGAACATACACACCAATCCTTTTCAGGAGGTTTATGCACAGAAGCAGGAAGATTATTTGTGCATTGAGAGTAGGGAAAAATTAGTCCACTCACATATAAAACTTGCTCTAGGCCTCAATGTTTCATTACATGGAGGCATTCCACTAGGGAGACCCCCTGATTGGAAGATGATGAAAGAGTTCTCTCAACATGGTGCACCATTGATAGAATTGCTAAAGAAGGAGCCTTGGGAGGAGCTAGCACAGTGCAGAGAACCTTTGATGGGTTCAAAGGAAGGATGAGCAATTTTCTGATATGGACATTGCCATCTCCCATTCAACTATTTGCGCTGAAAGATGATGATTCATGAGTATGTGATGGAACAAGCATGGTGTCTGTTGTTGTTCCTAGAGACAGCCTTGAGTTGTGAAATACCAGTGCCTAGGACATCTTATATAGAAAGGAGCATATGGTATAACCAGGAAAGTTATCAATAAAAGGCTCTCATGCTATCTCCTGAAAACAAGAAATATTAATTTGAATGGGACCAAAATATTCATAAACTAGATATAGGGAGAGTAATACTGCAGAGGCAAGGTGCAAAACTCCAATATAAAAGCATCAGAAAATTTAGAGGCAGCTTACTGTAAAGAGGGCCAATTCAAAAGATATGTCACAGAAATAAACTATCAGAAGGTGTTTTCTGTGTATGAAATATTAAGAGAATACTAGCTGTCATTGAGATGATATCCAGATACACAATATCACCAGGTAATGGGCTTACCAATTTAATAATCCATACATAATAATAGCATTTTAAAAATAACCTCCCAAAGAAACTAATACAACAGAAATATGGTTGAAGTGAATGGTGAAATAGTATATCATGCCTGAGCCATATTTAAAGTGCTTGATTGATTCGAGCATGGGTATCAACTAGGATAAATCCATACCAAAAACCAGTGAGCCACTCACATTCCAGAAACATGATACGAGAAAGGCGGATGAACGAAATGATTAATTAAAATAGCACATATGAGAGAAGGTTACACACTGCGAGACACCAAAGACCAGAATCCTCTTTAAAGACGGAACTCCTCCTCACTGAAACCAAAAGGGCTCTGTACATTCATATGATATTTTTTACAAAATGCATAAAAAAATTCTCTCACCGCATAATTTTCTGATAAAATCTAGAACCCCTGAAAATATGTTCTTCGGGGGTTTTATAGCAGAAAAAGAAAACCTAGTAAAGAAAGTTTATGATGAACATTTAATTTTCCTCATTAAGATAGGATGGCGAAAATGTGCACACCCATACTGGTTGATGACTCTATAGTGCTGTATGTACTCTATGGCCTGCTTTCTGAAATAAATGCACTGGGTGGAAGTCTCTTCAGGAACACGGTATAGAAATAAAAACCACATGGGCAGTCCGTCCTTTCCTGGAAAGAAAATTCTGCTGAAATGCAACCTTGAGGGTATTGTTTTATGTGCATAGACCTTATGAGTGATCTACGGGGTCTTCGATCTGGTACTCTACCTTCAAATGGTTAGGTTAAGGCTCCAAAATCTTCAATTACATGCCTTTAACTCTCTACCTTCCACTGATACTCTTTGTCTGCAATATTAATGTCTCTGATCGTGAAATCTGTGCTTTGAATGACTCTGGAGGGATTGATAGAGTTTAACTCTGCTTCTTTAATGGAGGTCATGTCGTAACAGCTTCCCAGGCCTTTTTCCATAATTCTAGCCTTTGAAAAATGGTCCTTTACGGTGTTATCTGTTACTGTAACTAAGACTGTGAATCATGGCGGATCACCGCCGCTCGTACCCTGCAAAATACACAAAATTGTTAAGAAAACAAGTGCACGGGAAGGTGGATGCAGCGGGGGTAATGAGGATGACAGCGCAACATGGTGAAATGGTGGAAAATGTAGTATGATGGAGGAAAAATGATCTGGTGAAGGTTGGCGGAATATAGAAATTTGAATGCAAAACCTTTGAATTTTGACCCTTTGAATATATAAAGAGAAACGGGCGAAATACGATAAACTAAGTGGAAAGGGTGACATGGCAGAGGACACATGTCGATGGTGGGCAGACAAGCAATCTGGATCGTCCGATCTCAGGAGGAGATCGACGACTGAGGGCGCATCAGAGGGAGATGGATTGGCGGGCCAGGGGTACGGATACCTTGGGTTAAATTCTGCGCATCTTCGGAGTGCGAAGACTGTTGGATGGAGAGCCCCAAATCGGACGGTTATTATTCATATAGTGCCGAATCAAATGCCGAACAATAACGCATGATGGGGGGGGGGGGGCAGTTTTGAAATAGTGACGGAGCCACGTGTCATACGTTGAGTGGAATCGATTCGAAATGGAAAATACTGCCCGCCCTCCAAAGGTGGTGCGATGGATACCACCGGTTTATGAACAATGTTTTTGGGCGCGGGGGCCACAAAGGCAGGTGAGCTGTGGACCGTTGATTTATGATTTGATCAGACGGTGGATAGGCAATCGGAGTGGTAAACGAGTTGGGCCATGAGTGTGACGCTGATCAATGAAGGTCATCTGATCTGTACAGATCAATGGATAATATTGTGCCCGATACCCCTCCTGCGATAAGCGCTCTCTAGGCTACAACTTGTTCTAGCGCCCAGGTTATATGGAGAAAAAGACTGAGGGAATAGGGCCGAAAGGTGCCAAACCTTATATATTTTCAAATGTGGGTTTTTTTCCCTTTTTAATGCAATTTTGAGTTTAGAGGAGGGGAACGATAGGCGATTTTTTTTTTTTTAGCCCAAACAGATGAGGTTTAAAGGGGATTGCTTGTCAGAATTTAACAGAATTTAACAGAATGCTGACGTGATCAACATTGGCTCCACCTGGGGATGGCAGGTTCATTCTTGGGCATGTCGAGAACTTCTTAGACCATAGGTAAATCTTCTATGCAGACATTGCTCTTCAACACTTCTACTCTCCTTTTCATAATTCATCACAACACCCACATTATTCAAACAAGGATGAAAACAAGAAACTAATGTACAGTATGATACACCAGGCCATCTATGCCTGAATCAGAACTGGAATTAGGGTTTAAGGAACTGACCATTTACAGGGGCATCGTCCAAGTCTCCTTGTAAATTCTCCAACCTGAAAGTGTTGTTACCCCCTTGTTCTATGATTTTAAAAGGGCCAAACTAGAGTGGGTCGAATTTGCCATGTTTTCCCTTTTCAGCTCTCCGGATATCCCACCTGAGCACTAAATCACCAATCTGCAAATTCCTGTCCTTACCATGCTGATCAAAAAGGTACTTCATCTTCTCTTGATATTCAGTCAGCCTTTGACTTACCTGGTTCCGTGTTTCCTCCAATTCCACCAGCTGATTTATTCTCCTGGTCACATCATCAGGCTCTTCTTGAATTTCTTGCATGAATCGGGCTACTGGTAGGGATAACTGAATAGGGAATACTACCGCCCTCCAATATAATAATTCATATGGGGATTTTCCAGTTTTCTCTTGCTGGTAATTCTATTGGCCCACAGAGCGAATTTCAACTAGGAATCCCAGTTTTTCTAATAGCCTTCACCAGGGTTTTATTTGAAGACTCTGCTTAGTGCCCTCACCAGGGTTTTATTTGAAGACTCTGCTAAGACATTTCCTTGTGGGTAATAGGCTGTAGAGTGACTAAGTGTAATGTTATACTGCTGGCAGAAACTCACAAACTTTGTAGACTTGAAGGCCTAGGCGTTATCAGTTACTATTCTGGCAGGGCAGCCAAACCTGGATATGATGTTTTCTTCCATGAAATTTATTATCACAATATCTGTTGTGTTCCTCGCAGGTATGGCTTCCACCTATTTTGTGAAATAATCAGTGGCAGTTAAAATCCACTTATGCTGACCACTCGATGGAGGATGTATTTCACCTATAAAGTCGATACCCCATTGCCTGAATGGTTCGTCCACATGAACGGGAATCATGGGCAGAGGTGCCAACTTCTGTCTTTCAGCAAATTTCTGACATTTCTCACAAGCTCTAACTCGGGAAAAAACATCTCCAAAGAGCTTGGGCCAATAGAAACCAGCCTTCAGGATTTTGTGAGCAGTGGCCCTCCAGCTGTTGTGACCCCCACAAATTCCTTCATGAAATTCAGCTATAATATTCTCTACCTCATCCTATGTGAGACACAGGAGTAGGATGCCTGAGGGATCTCACCAGTATAGCTGGCCATTGGCGACTATGTACTTATGTGATTTCAATCTTAGCGTTTTGTATTTAGCTTTATCACAGCTTGGAGGGCAGCTACGTGTGAGGAGATATTCTACTATCTCTTTGTACCATTGACTGGTGAGGTACTTTATCTTTGTTTCCAGAGTAGTTATCTCTACTCCCTGTAGCTCTTCTTTCTTCTCAGATTCCTCACTTGCTATTATGGAAAAATTTATACCCAAATCTTGATAGTTTGATTCAGATAAGATTTTGGCTAGCCCTTGTCCTTTGATCAACTTGGTAGGGTGGATGTCTAATTCATACTCCTATATTTTGGCAATCCACTTCCCCCTTTTTCCTTCACTATCCCCTTGGATAGAATATCTTTTACAGCAGCTGTAGGCAAAAATGCAGTGATGTGGGATTGTAGGACATACATGCGGAATGCTTTAAGGGATTTCACTAGGGCGCATGATTTCTTTTCTAATATGTTATATTTTAATTCTGCATCATGAAGCACCTGACTGAAGAAGGCGATGGGCTGCTCGTACCCTTCCTCATTTTTCTACAATAAAACTCCTACTATTGTATGAGGTGATGCAAAAGAAAAGATCATGAATGGTTTAGCATAATCTGGTCCAGCTAGCACGGGGGCTTCTGCAAAAGCATTTTTTATTCTGGTAAAGGCCTCTCGTGATTCCTCGGACCACTTAACTTCATTATTTTTCTTCAGCATGTCAGTTATATATCTAACTATTTCAGTATAGTTAGGAATAAAACTTCTCAGAAAATTAATGTTCCCTAGGAACATCTACACCTCCTTCTTGTTTCTAGGAAGAGAAATACCATTTATAACCTCTACCCTCTTAGGATCTATATTTACCCCATATTTGGTTACAATATGTCCCAAAATCTTGCCTTCTTCTAATGCAAATAAAGACTTTTGTGGATTGAGAGAAAGACCATACCTCTTGTATTTCTCAAAATTTATACGCAAATGCTCAATGTGATCAGTATCATCCTTTGAAAATACAGTGATATCATCGAGGTAGACTACCAAAAACTTATCTTGCTCCCCAACAAAAGCAATTTCCATGGCCCTTTGAAAAGTGGCCCCTGCATTAATCAACCCGAAAGGAATCCTGGCATACGTAAATGTACCCCATGGTGTGGTGAAAGCAGTTTTATTTTGATCTTCTGGAAGTACAACCACCTAATTATAACCAGAGAATCCATCCATCATTGACATCGTAGAAGCTCCAACCACCTTCTGCAGGATATGATCCATCTTAGGCAGTGGGTAATTATCCTTTAAGGATGCTCTATTTAAATTTCGGAAATCAACACACAACCTTATTTCTCCATTCTTCTTTTGGACAGGGACTAGGTTTTCCACCCATTCAGAGTATCTCAATGGCACAATTATTTTGGCCTTTAACAACTTCTTAATTTCCTTCTCAAAGGAGGGAAGCAGTAAGGGATTTATCTGTCTGAGCTTCTGCTTATGAGGTTTTGCATCTCCCTTTAGTGGAATTTTGTGCTGCATTATACTGATGTCAAAATATTTTAGGTCCTGATAAGACCATGCAAACACATCTTTGTAAGACTGAAATAACTTCTGGTATAGCTTTTTATATTCTTCTGGGACCTTCTTGGATAATTTTACAATTTTGGGGTCAGCATCAGTACCAAGATTCAGGTCTTCTACCTAATTTTCTTCCGTGACTCTGTTTGGCTACAATGGGACGTCGTTCTTGTCAAACAATCTTTCTAGAGGCACCAGCCCTCTAGGTATAATGTTTCCCTTCAATTGCAACACTTTATTACTTGCCATTTTCTTCTCCCAATTTATTTCTGAAGTGTCTTCAGTCTCTTCTTCTTCATACGCATCAATCTCCATATTGGAGAATTCCCCTACTTTTTCCAGGAATCTCTTCACCTGCTCTTCATCCTCAAATACCTGCCAGTGCTTGATGTTATCTAGGATTGATGGTCGATAGCGTACCTCAATTTCATACCTTAAGAGAGGGTTTTGAGGTGGACGAAATGTACTAGCAGCCACAGCAAGGGAATCAACCATCCTATTCTGTTCTTGGGGCATGAACTAGATATTGAATGCCAAAAAAAAATTCTCTACCATGTCCCAAACTTCATTCCTATAAGCCCTCAGCCAAGGATGTTTGGTTTGACACTGATTCCTGACTTGTCTAACCACTAGCTCTGAATCTCCCAGAACTTTTAAAATTTGTATATTCATGCTCCTGGTTGTCTGCAATCCTAACAGAAGTGCTTCATATTTAGCCACATTATTATTGGCTTCATATTCTAGCTTGAAAGACAATGGTACCCATTTTCCTGTAGGAGAAATCAATAATATTCCAGCTCCATTACCTTCTCTTGAATTTTCTCCATCAAAATGAAGTGTCTAGATTCCTGCTTCATGGCTCTCTGAGGGATGCTCAGTATTGATCTGGCAGAAGGATGGTTCATGAGCATAATCTTGATCCTATTCCAGTATCAAGCATAAAAAATTTCCTTCTTTACTGTAGACTGGTGAATTAACAGAGTTGTCAGCCTTAGTAACCATCTTGACAAATCTAGTTTCCCTGTACAATCTCCTCTCTTGGCCACCAAAAACTGGGATAGTGGCATATGTTAAGTCCAACTTGATTGAACCACCAATTTTTGTTCCCCAGGACCTTGACATCAACATGTCAAAGCGAGCTAGGATGTCAGCCACCACGATGTCCATTACCACAATTTTTGCTGGGATTTGGGACAAATTGACCACCAAATCCTTGATCATCCCCAAGCATTTAACTCTTTTGGAATCAAATGAATAGAGGTCTTTATATGGACGGGTGATTTTTAATCCTAGTTTCTCCATGACTGACAGAGGCAGAAGATTATGGGAAGCTCCAGAATCTAACATACAGTTATGTAAAAACAGGTCATGAATCACTAGAGACACATAGAAGGGAGGAGTAGAAGCATCTAATTCCTCAACATGTGGGCCAAAGACAACCGTGGGTCTTTCTTCTTGAAGGTTGAGACTATATGGGATGAGTGCTGCTTTTGGAGGGAGCATGAAAGAGGTGACTTGGGATTGATATGCAGGTTGTTTCAACAGTTCAGTCAAGGGAACTGGGATTTTTACCTTCTCAAGTTCTTTTTGCAGACTGAAAACAGGAGGGGACTTCTCTATTACAACCTCTTTTGCTATTTATTTTCAGTTGAGGGTTTGACTTCTTTTGACACATAATTGGTATTAGGGGGGAAGAATACTTTTGAAGAGGAAGGAATTTGATCATTAGACTGCAAAGGTTTGTTTAGAGGCCCCTTACCTTTGTCTGTGACTTTCTGCATTGTTGGCTCCTTTTGAGCAGGTGATTCCTTTTGGGGTAGCTCTTCTTCTTGATCTTGAGTATGAGTCCTCTTCCTAGAAGATCTGAGATCATATCTTCTATTGAACTGTGCTTGCATGAAATCAACAAATTGCTTACAATAGTGATCAATTTCTGAGTCTTCTGTGTCTCTAGCCTTTTCTTCTTCTTGCAATGAGCACTCGGTTCCATTACTTCCTTGCAAGGAGCATTATTCTCCATCACTATTTGAGAAAGCAAGATTTGTATCCTCCAGTCCATAGGCAGTGTCTTCAGTAGGATCATCTACTTGAACTTCCAAGTACAATGGGTGTGGTACCTGATCTTGTTGTTCCCTTTGCAATATTTGTAGGGGTGGTTTCCTATACTGAGGATTGTAACCTTTGTTTGGAGCATTGTGGAAATTATTGGAGGTTGAATTCTTGGTATCCAATTCAAGCTTGAACAACTTACTAGAAAGGTTCTTAATCATTTTTTTCATTTCTTCAATTTTATCATTAGATGAGTCTCTGTCTTGGTTAGAGGTAGATACCTCCTCTTTGCCCCTTCTTCTAGTATCTTGTTTAGATTTTCCCTTTGATTTACCAGTGGAGGAAAAATTTGCCTCCAACTCTAGTGCATCTGTCTGAGCATCATCCAGAGTGGCAGGCTTTCTTTCTCTCATAGAGAAATCGAATTTTGAATCAAAGGCTGCTACAAAAACAACTTTAGCAATAGTTTGATGAGGCTTCATATCAGCAAAAAGACTCAAATACAATTTATTAAATCTCTTGATAAATTCTGACACCCCTTCATTATGTCTTTTCTTGAGTGTGTTAAACTCAGTAAGACAATGTCCATGATCTTTCTTCTCTTCCCATTTCCTGAGAAGAGTATCTTCCATTATTTCCCAAGTGGTAACAGAAAGGTCTGCCAATGTCTTAAACCATTTTTGAGCTTCACCATCAAGAGATTGGACAAACAACCTTAAGACTACATCTAAATGTTCCACATTAAAATTCTCTGCAAAAGAATAGAAGAACTCAAGATGTTTTTGAGCATCAATCTCATTTTCCCCATTGAATCAGGGTAAAATATTTAGATAATCCTGTGGCATATCATTCAACACTTGAGGTAATGCTAGGGGGGCATATTTATTTAACAAGAAGCCTGAAACATTGGCCATTGGAGGGGGTGGAGGTAGTGCAATAGTTTGATGAGTAAAAGGAGAAGGAAGAGGAGGAGGAAGTGGAGTATGAATAAAAATAGGAATGTAATGAACATCAGCTTGAGGTGTTGAGGGGAACAACGGTCTGTTAATAGCAGATACTTCGGTGACTTCCTTGACCTCTTCGACCTCAGGAGTAGGGTGAAAATTGTCTTTAATTCCGATACCTCCCCGGGGTGGACTATCTAAATAGTAATCGGTATCTCCCACAATGGAGTCGAGAACTAGCACTTGGGCTACTTGAGAAGAAGAGGATGGAAAGTTTTCTACAGACAATTCAGGAATTTCAGTGTGGACTGATTTTCTTTCCTTCCAATTTCTCCTATGTATGATCTTCTCTAGGTCAGACACTGAAGGTGTCTTTGGCTGTGATGCATCTGACCTCAGGTGTGGCTTACGAGGAGCTAGGACTGCAAGTGAATTTATCTAATAAACGAATGTGGAGTCGCCAAGGTGATGGATCTACAACTCTCAACTCTCCATACTCACCTACTTGAAGAGTGAATTAGGTTTTGTTGAGGCCCAGGGATTTAAATTTTCTCAACTTCGTTCCCCAACAACGGCTCCAAAAAGATGTTTTTTTCCTAGAGACAACCTTGAGTTGTGAAAGACCAGTGCCTAGGAAATATTATATAGCAAGGAGCATATTGTATAACCAGGAAAGTTATCAATAAAATGCTCTCATGCTATCTCCTGAAAACAAGAAATATTAATTTGAATGGGACCAAAATATTCAGAAACTAGATACAGGGAGAGTAACTCTGTAGAGGCAAGGTGCAAAACTCCAATATAAAAACATCAGACAATTCAGATGCAGCTTACTGTAAAGAGGGCCAATTCAAAAGATATTTCACAGAAATAAATTATCAGAAGGTGTTTGCTGTGTATGAAATATTAAGAGAATAATAGCTGTCATTGAGATGATATCTAGATACACAATATCACCAGGTAATGGGCTTACCAAATTAAGAATCCATACATAATAATTTGTCCTTTCCTGGAAAGAAAATTCTGCTGAAATGCAACCTTGAGGGTATTTTTTTCTGTGCATATACCTTTTGAGTGATCTACGGGGTCTTCGATCTAGTACTCTGCCTTCAAATGGTTAGGTTAAGGCTCCAAAATCTTCAATTACACGCCTTTAACTCTCTACCTTCCAATGATACTCTTTGTCTGCAATATTAATGTTTCCGATCTCGAAATCGGTGCTTTGAATGACTCTGGAGGGCTTGACAGAGTTTAACTCTACTTCTTTAATGGAGGTCATGTCGTAACAGCTTCCCAAGCCTTTTTGTATAATTCTAGCCTCTGAAAAATGGTCCTTTACGGTGTTCTCTGTTACTGTAACTGAGACTGTGAATCATGGTGGATCACCTCCGCTCTTACCATGAAAAATACACAAAATCGTCAAGAAAACAAGTGCACGGGAAGGTGGATGCAGCGGGGGTAATGAGGATGACAGCGCAACATGGTGAAATGGTGGAAAATGCAGTATGATGGAGGAAAAATTCTCTAGTGAAGGTTGGCGGAATAGATAAATTTGAATGCAAAACCTTTGAATTTTGACCCTTTGAATATATAAAGAGAGAGGGGCGAAATACGATAAACTACGTGGAAAGGGTGACGTGGTAGAGGACACGTGTCGATGGCGGGCAGGAAAGCAATCTGGACTATCCGATCTCAGGAGGAGATCGATGGCGGAGGGCACGTCAGAGGGTGATGGAATGGCAGGCCAGGGGTATGGATACCTGGGGTTAAATTCCGCACATCTTCGAAGTGTGAAGACCATTGGATGGAGAGCCCCAGATCGGAAGGTTATTATGCATATCGCGCCGGATCAAATGCCGAACATTAACGCGCGATGGGGGGTGGTTTTGAAATAGTGACAGAGCCACGTGTCATACGCTAAGTGGAATCGCTCTGAAATGGAAAATATCGCCTGCCCTCCAAAGGTGGTGCGATGGATACCACCGGTTTATGAACAGTGTTTTTGGGTGCGGGGGCCACAAAGGCAGTTGAGCTGTGGACCGTTGATTTATGATTTGATCAAACGGTGGACAGGCGATCAAAGTGATAAATGGGTTGGGCCACGAGTGTGACGCTGATCAATGAAGGCCGTCCGATCTGTACAGATCGATGGATAATACTGCGCCTAATACCCCTCCTGCGATAAGTGCTCTCCGAGCTACAACTTGGTCTAGTGCCCAGGTTATATGGAGAAAAAGACTGAGGGGCTAGGGTTGAAAGGTGCCAAACCTTATATATTTTTAAATGTGGGTTTTTGGCCCTTTTTAATGCAATTTTGAGTTTAGAGGAGGGGAACGATAGGTGGAAAAACAATTTTTTAGGCCAAACAGAGGAGGTTTAAAGGGGGTCGCTTGTCAGAATTTAACAGAATTTAACAGAATGTTGACGTGATCAACAGTGTCAAATGGCTACTCCATCTTCTTGGGGTAGCAAATGATGCTTCCACAGATGAGGCAAATTTCTAAATATGAGAAGCAGTTATTAACACTCTTGCATGCATTGGAAAAACTATGGAAGTTTTGGATGGGAAATACCTTCCAAGAGGAGGTTGACCTCCATGTACTTCAATATTTTCTTGGGCAAGATCAGCTGGAAGGGAGGTAGAAAAAGTGGGGTAACAGTACTCCAACATGTGGCTTTGGCATTGAGCATGTCAAAGAGGAGATTTATGATGTGACAGGTGCTTCATTTCAGATTTCAATAGTGTTGTCATTGTTGGGAAGCCTAGATCCATATTGGGAGTCCCAACTATTGGTGGAATATTCCAAGAACCTCTTCACATGTAAGGTTCTTGATGGACAAGAGATAGATGGGAGGTATAGAGTGGTTGATGGATTCATCTATTTCCATGATCAGATCTACTTGACTAAAGACTCCAAGCTCAAGAAGGAGATACTACATGTAGCTTTTGAAGCACTCTTTTCAGGACATGTAGGTTCGATTGAGTCTTATCACACCATCATGGAGGGATTCTATTGGGAGGATCTCAAAGAATATGTGCACCAACATATTTGGAGATATGTAGCTTGGTTGATGTATGAAGAGGAGAGCAGCCACCTTGCAAGGTTGTTTCAATCATTTCCCCTTTTGATGGAGAGATGGGAAGGCTCATCTATGGACCTCTTCACCAACTTGTCTACAAAATATGGTAAAGATTATGTTTTGATGCTTATTGATGAACTAAAAATGTATGTACACTTCTTTACCACATATTTGTAGCACATTTCTCCACAAGAGAGCAAACCTCTCTTTGGATTTCATGGTCCTTCTGGGACTACATTTAGTGAGGAGAATGACCACCTTACAGAGGACTTTGGGCAAGACATGTTTTTATTGGTTCACATTTAGCCAACACCTAATGTCCTCTACTATTTTCAATCTTTTGAGAAGATTATGGCAGCAAGCAAGTGGTTGGATGGCCACTTATCATATCATGTTTGGAGACAACAAGAAGAAACACAATGCTAGTCTCACTTGAGGGACTATTAGCACCATCCAGTATGTCATGTGACACTTAGTCCATGTTTCCTTTGGAGCCCATATGACGATGAAACTCTATTCACTATATGTGGGATGGATTGGGCTCAAGAGGCTCCTAGAACCAAAGAGTGGGATCATGAGATTCAAAGTACCTTTTGGCTTCTTCATGACCATATTTTTGCATCCCAAGATTAGCAGCTCCAAATTTATCATAAATGAAGAGAGAGACAACATGATTTTAATAACTTGATCTCTCATTTTCAGCCATGCAACCCCCATACGTTGCAGAAGCAGGGGATTGGTGATTGTTCCTATGAGTTACCAAGGATGGCTCATTTCGTTTGGATGATAGCATGGAGAGTGAAGTTTCTCATTGGGATTGAGGCACCCAACATTTACCAACTCTCATGCCTTGAGGAGGCCAATGGACAACATATGAGTCTTTCCATATATCTTCCACTTCTTCATGATAAGAGATATTTGGTATATCTACTAAAAGATAATCTGTACACTTGGGAGGAGACATATCCATTGGAGGTTTTGCATTATCCTTGCAGTTTCTTGAGGAAAAGAAACGTCTTGGAGGGGAGGACTCTAATATTCCTAAATTAGCTTGCAGCTAATTGGAATATTAAATTTTTTTTTTGTCACTTAGATAGGTGAATAAGTGGGTAGAAAGATCCATAAATCCATTCATGAAGAATAAAAACACTTCTCATGTGAAAGTGGATCATATTTTCAGCTTAATAAAGCACCCTAAGGTGTGAACAGGTGTTACAGGACAAAATACCTCCTCATCAGCTCAGAGGAGAAGGTAACATGGAAGGAAGAAAATGACGTAGACAAGACCCATTTTTTCCAAGGCAACACACCCTAGAAACAACTAGGCAGAGTTATAACGCACCTGAGCCATGCAAAGGGAGCGTTAATGCCTAGGGTGACACTCTATCTTTCCCAAGGGGTAGCATTATCCGTGTTTGAATGTGAAAAGGGAAATATCTTGCAGAAAACTGACTGGCATTTCCAACTTTTTCTGAAAGAGAGTCAGTTCAAAATGGAAACTAAATGTAACAAAACTTTTATTAGGAATTTCCAAAAACAAATGAACTCCTATGGAAGGTTAAAGAAAGGAAAAACAAGGACACATCTAGATATTTCTTGATTTGAACTGGTTGAAATAGTTGGAAAGGTTTGCTCTCTCCATCTCCTATAAATTGGAGCTGTGGACTCTTGCTTTAAGGTCGAAGGTTTTACTATATGTGGAGTAGAATTTCAATGTTGTAGTGTGAGGCTTGAATATCAGCAAAGTTCACTGAGAGCTTTCTACCTTGAACATCATCACACTCATAGATAGAGAAAGAGAGAGAGGAATTGAAAGATTGAGGAGGGCTTGGTGCAACTGAGGGTTGTAATCCTCCTTTTCATAAATCAATAGAACTATATCTGTTTTGTCCATTCGATGCATCAGTGTCACAATTGTTGTTCAATCTTCTATGTAGCATGATATGAGTGGCTTATATTTTCATTGTTTTATGTTTGTTATATGCTAGTTTAATTGATAGAAAGCTATGCTATTGTAGAGATTAGATGGGTGCTTTGATTGATTGCAGGATTTGGACTTGGATCCAGTGAAGAAGGACCTCTAAGTCGCTGCTTGGTGTTATCCATAGGATTTGATATTCACAAAGAGGTATTCTTTTCCATCTCTCTTTGTCAATTATATATATTAGTATGAACATGTATGTAGTACCTTTGGAACTAATATGACAGTCTGCCTTGGGCACCAGAAAGCCTTGAGAGGGAAACCCAATAACCACCACCCAAGCATATTACTCTATAGAAGAAATGGTGACTCTACTGGGGAGTAAACCCCAAGTTTCCGGGTTGTTCCTATGACTTTTCCTCTTTTCCTCTATTCACATATCCTTCTGACCAGTTTATATGCTCAGTAATCATCTCAGAAGCTCACAAAGTCCAGATTAGACCCTTCTTAGCCATATGTGCAACTTTACCCTGAGTAATGCTTCCTATGAGAGTGTTTCAGTGAGTTATAACGTTTCTTAGGCTCAGATAAAGTGCATTAGTCTCAATATTAACGCTTTGTAGCCTCTTCTTTCCTGTGTTACCCAGCCAAAATCTGTTGTTTACACCTCTGCTGTGTTTTCTTTTTTGTTGTGGAGTTATTGGCCATCAGATTAGATTCCTTTGTTGGATCCCTGTGCTTGATTACCAGTTAGATTTTTTGTCTTAATTTTTGTTTTAAAAGTTAATGTTAGTAGCATCTACTTTTTGAAGAAGTATCTTTTTTTTTTTAGTTTTCTGAACTTAGCTGAATTAATTCTGAATTTTTTTTGGTTAAAAAGTTGTTAAGAGAAGATAGATAGATGCCCGAATCTTTAAATTTGAACTGTGTTATTTGAATATTGGTGCATGGATGTTGAAAGAATCTCTCCTTGTAGAATAAACTATTCATTGAATTGAATATTTAGGGCATGTTTATGTATGGTTTTTTAAGTCAGAGTCTCATCACATTTCATACGTCCACTCCCCCTCTCTAAGAATAATAATCAAGTTCACTAAGAATCAAGCGATAATAAAATTAATCATACAAATTTTTCAGAACTCACACCAACAGTAGTTCAGGATAGGATCTTGGCATAGGAGAAGTGATAAAAACACCCAACATCTCAAAAGTTGAAACTAGAGTCATTAAAAAGTGAAATCCTGCTGCACTCATATTATTGGGACAACTCCGCTACCACCAGAGTTAAGCATGAGACAACACCAGGGTGCATGAGAAGGTAGCCTACCTTCGAGTGCATTTAGTGGGAATGCTATATATTGGGGTTCCCTTTGGGGATGTCAAAAATATATCGAGGATCTAGGTGTTCTGCCCATATAGCATGTTGTCTACGACCGTGACCCCCCTGATGATGTATGTGATTTGAGGTATCTTTTAGTTGCCAGAATTTTTAGGGACTTACACGAGGTGACTGGGACGGGCTGTCCTAGTACCTAAAATAGACAAACCTACTCTATCTTCTATCTTTGGGAGGGTACTTGTCTTCACGAGAGTGGTTAAACCTATTGTCTAATGTTCGGGTGAAGCTCTGGAGTAACCGTAAATATGTTAACGACCAAACCTCTCTGTATGCTATTGTGATACTGGGTTTCATATCCAGCAAACGATAGTACTCAGACAGGGCCACCCTGTTCTGGCTGCTTGTTGATTGATTTTAGAGAGTCTTTTTTCCTTTTTCATTTTTAGGTCTGTGGTTACTATCATCAGGACTTTATAATACATCACAAATAATTAAAATTTTCTAAAAATAAACAGGTCACCATGGCATCCTTCGACCCTCGTCGTCTGTCTCAATGACAACGAGGTCTCCCTCCATTGACACCAGAGGAGGAGTCAAGTCTCAGTGAGCTAGTGCCTTCTTCGGAGGAGCAGTATCCAGTGACAACCACTGATTTTCACATAGCCCCATATCATATGGAGTTTCCAGAGGATCCATTTATGGAAGGAGTCATAAATCCTTGCAATTCTCCTCTCACTGACCCGTCAGCGCCAGTGTTAGTTCAGGTTACACCAAACCAAGATATGTTTTTGGCTGCACCGACATCCATTTCACAACTGGCACCCATGGTGTTGATGCCAATGGTAACCAACTCTGGTTCACCACCATCTTCCTCGCTGGTTGTCAGTTGTACGCCAATGATTGAAAACCCTAGTAGCCAATTTATACCTGGTCCCAACAATCCAGTCACCACAACTGTCAGTGGGCCTCTAAATCCTTCAGGATCTGCTCCTATTGTGATTGCGCCGAGACCCACGGTTTCCGCTCCCGCTAGCGGGGCTACTTCGGTTCCTTATAGCAACCCTTTTGGTTGGAACCCTTTGTTGAGTTCAAACCCCTTGGAAATCATGCCAGGGGGTAGTTCCATCAACACATATATGCTAGGGGGCACCTCGGTACCCTTACAGACATTGGAACAAACAGGATAACCTATTGTTAACGTTGTTCCTTTGAGTGGTCAAAATTCAGGTGTAGGGTCTATGTCGTTGCTTAAATATGAAAATAGCAGTATGCCTTTGGCTAAATATATCACATCCATATGGGCGAACCAACCCCAAAGTCAATTTGGGCAAGGAGGTAACTTCTACACTAGGAAACGAACAATTTGCCCCCCAGTATAACATACCCTACGGACAAAAACCATACACCCATACACCCCCACCCACAGGGAAATTTTATCGACAAAGTCCTACTTATCCCATTGGTAACACATTGATGGGTGGACCCTACAGCCCGAACGGTCAGCCAATAATTCCTTGGCTAGATCTGGGGGAAAACACGCAATTGCCATTTTTGGTAGCTCTATACGTCCCCGACATCTAAAAACTGTCCAATGATCCCATCAACCACAACCCAATCAGGCCTCCAGTACCGCAAAAGATTCTGTCTGACATCCCTAAATTCGATAGGAAACAAGGGGACAATCCGGCTACGCACATCACCACCTTTCATCTATGGTCTGTTTCTAACTCCATGGTGGATGATAGTATCCGGCTTCAACTTTTCCCCTGCACTCTTATAGGAAACGCCGCCAAATGGTACATTGAGTTACCATGTGGGGCCGTCAACACTTTTGGCGCCTTAGCTACGGAATTTCGTAAAAACTTCCAATTACCTATTAGATACGAAACTGACATGTAACTCTTAACCTTGTTGTGCCAAGACACCGGCACCCACATCTTCGATCACATTTATGAATGGAGACGTAGGAGGAGGCTTGTCAAAGTGCCAATCCCAGATCATCTCTTATCCAACTAGTTTTGTAAGTCACTCTTACCACCCATTGCTAAAGACATTTATTTGTCCGGTGCAGTCACGGAAAACCAATCCATTCATCGTGCATAGCATTTATATTTGATCTATTCAAAATCTAGCACACTATATGATTTACTCCCCCATGCCCCTGGCAGTCTGAATCCTCCTAATACTCAGAAACCCGGAGCGCACATTGATGACCTCTTTGGTGCAATCTCTGGTGTAGCAATACAATAGCCTAGTGGGCAAACCTCCCAGCCATCTTCGACTGCCACTACCCATAACCAATCGACTACTCTTCCTACCGCTGAGGTAAATTCTATGCAATTTTCACAAAAACCTAGTGGCAAGAACAAGAAGAACAAGAAAAATACCTCTTCTTATGAAAAGTAGTCAGATACTCAGAATAATCCCAATAAGAAAAACACTGCTAAGAACGAAAAAGGAAAGAATAAACCCATGAAATTTCCTTGCAGAATTTGTGCAGAGGACCACTTGACATACAAATGTCCTCGGCTATAGGAATGCATAGATTTTATCACAAAAAAGGACTCTGGGAGGACACATGGAATTCTTGATAGTGCTTTCCCTAATCCATAGTAGAAACAAAAACACTTGGTTGCAAACCCATCACAACCCTCGCAAAGGGGCAACAGTGGTACACATCTTTTCGGTGAAGGATCATTCGCCATTTATGGCATTGAAAGTGTTGAACACCAAACACGAACCAAACTCCATGGAAATCCTATCATTGATGCTTAGGAACCTGGTACCAATTTGAATCCAATGCCACCCAACTATTTGAATATTGAAAGGCCTACTGTTGACCCTGTGATTCATCCCCCCAAAGGGACACTTCGATGCACGAATCATAACACCTCTGCACGTGCTACCCAAAACTAAAATATTGCAGAAAATTTGGTGCAAGAACCATCAGCCATGTCTGCACTCGAAGTATTTCAAACTTGTCCAACATGAAGGAAAGATTTACTTTCGGCCGTTGGTGGAATCGAACCCCAGGATTCTACGCTAGCCATCTTTGACATGGAGAAATCTAAACCTCGCCTCATACACCAACTTGCGTTCCAGGTGAAAGTTGTGTCGAAAGGGAGGCCAATCCATCACACTGTCTTAGATGAAGGTGCTTCAACCTGTGTTATGTCAACTGCTTGCTGGCTCGCTTTGGGTTCTCCTACTTTGTCTCTGCCGTTGAATTCCCTTAAAGATTTCGATGGCCACACTTTTCTCCCAAAAGGCTACCTTGCTAGCTTTCCCATTTTTCTTAGTGGGAAAATGATAATAGTGAACATAGAAGTCATAGATCGTCATCTCGACTATAATATATGTTGTTGGGTCACAGTTGGTCTTACACAATGAATACCATTGTCTCTTCGGTCTTATGACTTATCCTCTTTCCATTGGATGGGAAAATAGTCACAATGGATTAGTTATCCTTTTGCACCCCTGATTATTCCACGTTACCAAGTAGCACTGTACCCCTAGTAGGAAGCATTCCTGAGTCGTACATCAACATTGGTACCAGTCTTCTGAAGGCATATTCCCTGATGGGTTTCTTTCCTCTCCCACCGCCTGAGGTTCCACATACGATTGCAATGATATCCACCATTTCAGATGGCTCAATCAATCCATGGATCCTACAGGCGCCTTCAGAAATTAATTCCTATGGAGATCAGATGCCGCTATCACCAGTAGAGTTGGCTTATCAAGCCATCCAAATTGCATCTGAACGCTCCACTACTTTGGTCTCGACCAATGGTGCCACCCTCCCACCCATCATGGTTCTTTCTAAAGATCTCCTCGATGAAGTCCTGCCTACGGACGAAGCTATCTGAGAGGTCATTTCTGTAGAAGAACGACCTTGGGGAGAGTTCCATCATCACGATTCGATGTTCGATTCAGATGCAATAACTATTCAAATCCCATATTTTGACCCACCTGATATCGTTCCCTCCACTTACACGACTGTTCAAACTATTGATTCAGAAGGGAACATGGGTAATATTCTAAGACTATGCTCATAGATATATTGGTCAAAACGGGTATCGTGGAAAACATTCAGATTGGAGCCGATTACAATCCCGAGGAAATTGCATGCTTCACATCCCATTTTAAGGAATTTCATGATGTGTTTGCTTGGTCTGACGAAGAAATTCCCGACATAGATCCATATATTGTTGACCACGAAATAATAGTTTATGACAATGCCAAGCCTGTTCGACAAAGAATTCGACCCGTCCACCCTCGCAAAGTAGCTCCCGTAGACAAAGACTTCAATCCCGTTCCTTTAACGGAATGGGTTTCCATTATGATTCCCGTAGATAAAAAAAGGCACCATTATGTTGACTATCACGATCTCAACACTGCTTGTCCAAAAGACAATTATCCTACGCCGTTTATTGATCAGATTCTCGACTATTGTGCCATATGTGAATCTTTCTCCTTCATGGATGGCTTCTCGGGCTACAACCAGATTGCGATTAAAAAATATGAACAACATAAAACTGCCTTCATTTGTCCTTGGGGCACATTTGCGTATCATAAACTCCCATTTGGTCTGAAGAATGCAGGAAAAAATTTTCAAAGGGCTATGAACTATTCCTTTCATGATATTAAAAACATTGCACAAGCTTACTTGGATGACCTTCCAGCTCACTCCAAGAAGTGAACCCAACACCTTGCACATATGAAACAAATCTTCACTCGGTGTAGGTTCTAGAATATACGTCTGAATCCACATAAGTGCATATTTTTTGTCGAGTCTAGATGTCTTCTAGGCTTTATTGTCTCCAAGCATGAGATTAGGGTTGATCTCGATATGTTTAAGGTGATCATTGAATTACCCGCACCATAATCCATTCTGCAACTCCTGCGTTTGCATGGGAAGGCAAAATTTTTACGTTGTTTCATAGTAAACTATGCCAAGATGACGAAAGGATTTATGCATTTACTAAATAGAGGAACACTATATTTTTGGGATGATCAAGCTCAACTACTGTTTGATGCCTTGCAACGAGCACTCGTTTCCGCCCTATTTCTTAGTGCCCCCAAATACTCATGCGGCTTTCTCCTCTACCTGGCAGCCTCACCATCCTCATTAGCAATGGTTTTGGTTCAAGTTCACGATGACGATAGTGAACATGTGATATATTATTTGTAAAAAGGTCTCATTGGACCTGAACTACGATATTTGCATGTGGAGAAACTATCTCTCACAGCGGTCTTCGCTGTCACCTGACTCTGACACTATATATTACTGTGGCAGACTACTGTAATTGCTTTGGAGAATCCCATGCGACACATTCTGTGTCGACAAGTTATTGGAGGAAAGTATTCCAAATGGATTGTAATCCCCCAACAATTCAATTTGGTTTTCACTGCTACTAAAGCAAAGAAATCTCTAGTCTTCGCCGAATTGTTGTCGGAGCTTCCTAGAATTGACCCAGAAGATGTAGTTCAGGATCCATTTCCTAATGAATCTATCTACCTAGTCGATTCTTCTGATCCTTGGTATGGAGACATTTTGGTCTACCTCCAAACTCAACGTTTCCACCGAAATCTCACGTCAAACGACCGTCATCATATTCATCACCAGGAGAAACACTACCTCATGCTAAACGATACTCTATATTTTCATGGTGTCGATACTATTTTTCGGTGTTGTCTCACTCTTGATGAGGCGGAACACATTTGACAATAATGTCACGCAGGGACATGCGGTGGTCATCTTTATGGCATAGCTACTACCCAGAAAATCTTGCACGCAAGATACAATTTTCCCAATTTGTTTAAAGAGTGCATCACAATGGTCCAGAAGTGCCATCTGTGTCATATTTTCACAAATAAAATGTGCGCCCATATTCCCTCTTCATCCAGTTGTCTCCGTTGGTCCTTTCGCTAAATGGGGAATAGATTTCGTTACATGCAATCCTACTTCTGTGGATGGGCACAATTACATTGTAGTTGTGGAAAAATATTTCGTGAAATGGGCAGAAGCCATTCCCACTTTTAAGGCCGATGGAGAAACCACCACTCTACTCCTGTTCAATCAGGTCATCTGCTGTTTTAGCGCACCCTTCTCAATTTTCACAGATCATGAGTCACATTTTCAGAACCATATGATGACGGAATTGACTTCCATGCTAGGTTTTCGACAAGATCAGTATTTGTCCTACTATCCACAAGAAAATGGTCAATTTGAAGTCATAAATGGCATCCTCAAAACCATTACTCGTCGGTTAGTAGGAAACCATAAAAACACATGGAATCAGAAGTTATATTCTGCATTATGGGCATACCGAACGTGAGTAAAAATTGTTACAAGCTTCACGCCATTCCAACTCACATTTGGCCTGGAAGAAGTACTCCCAATCGAGTGTGAGATTCCATCACTAAAGCTCACCGTTGAACTCCTACTTGGCACCACTACCGAAGAAGAGCACCTGCTCTCGCTCAATCAATTAGACGAAACTCGTCGAGATGCCATGCTGGCAGTCGAAGCTCACAAGTGTCGAGTAAAAGCTTAGTATGACAAATCTGTCAAGCCTCATTATTTCCAGGAGGGTGATCTCATTCTACTCTATGATCAGAGACACGACCTCTTGGGGGCAGGAACACTCTAACCATTATGGCTTGGTCCTTATGTTGTCACGAAAATCCTTTGAAAAGGCACTTATGAACTTCAGGATTGTAATGGAATTTCGCTCATGGAGCCTTGCTGTAATATTACTAAATTATCATGCAACTAATAGGGATATTATTTTTTCTTTAAAAAATCTAGTTATAAGAATAAATGTGCAAAGGAGGTTAATCAAACTCCTAATGAAGAATAAATCAATGCCAAATATGAAAAAGGATAAATATTGGCTATGTAAATAAAAACCATTAGGTGTGAAAGGGGCTAATCATTTTGGCTGGGTCAACCTTGACCAAATCTACATCGCTGTATTGGAGGAGTGCTCATCAATAAGGCACAACATAATTCTAGTTGAAGATCTCTTGTGTGAAAGGGATGAGTCCATTGAAGGTGGTTTAGGGTTTTGAAAAATATCATATTATAAAAGGAAGGGGAAGGTAGCATGAGGAGGTTGTTCATGATTATGATTTTCTGAAGATATTTTCTGTTTAGACATTTCTTATTCTCTTGTTGTTTAGCTGAGAATAGTGTTGTTTAGCACTAGGTTGTTCCTGATTGGGAATTCCACCTCTTCCATTGAGTAGAACTTAGAGGAGTCTTGCTGATCTTGTCCACTATCATGCATTTGGCCAAGCTACATCTTCCAACTGCAACGTAGATCCTGTTGAGGGTTTGGTTGTCCTTGTAAGCTGCAACAAGCGAAGGCTAGATCTATTCAGATCTAGGCCATTCTGGTGCCTCTTTTCAGTGGGAGAGCCTTCTATCCTCCCGATAAGAGAGTATTAGATCCTTGGAGTTGCATAATCAGATATTGGCATTAGGCCAAACCATTTATAGACTCAACAGCATAGTTTATCTCCAAAACTGTGTTATTTGCAAGAAGGAAGTTGCAATGAGTTTTGGCATACTTTTTGAGGAGAGATCTCTGGTGTTTTGGGTTCTTCCCTTCACTGTGGTGATCCATGGATTAGATTTCTGATCCATTTCATGATTCAGATCTGATCTGACTTCTATTTTATTTACTGCAACATTTCTAAATATTACTGTAGATCTGCAACCTTAGATCTCAGATCTACTCTTTATATCTCATGTTTTGCTGAAAACCCCAAAGGGAATGTGTAGAAGAAATCTTCTAGTGTACAGATCTGATATGGATATAATATTTTGTACACAGATATGTTCTAGATTTTATATGTAATTTATAGCTACTTCAGCTCATAATATAACACTGTCAATCCTTCTTACATCTAATACATTGTTGCAACACCTCATTCTTGAGGGTTTCTTCATCAAAGTTCTCCATTTTTCTCTTGTAAATTGTATGGGCCCTATTATAAACCTTATTTTCTGATTTATAAGTGATTAATGAACCATTATATCGATCTCCTACATATATTGGGTTGAACTGCGTTATTTTCTGGGCAGAGTTATTTTGCATTGCTACAACCCCTTCTTTGGGCATTTTCCAACTGCATTAGGTGTGGGGAGACCTGTTTAACCCACCTAGAAGGATTTTTTTTTGAATCCCTCTTGGATTCAGGTCTTAGATTGTCATATATAAGGGATCCAAGGGTTGGTTTTCAATCCTGTAGTAGCCATTTCTGAAAAAATCATTTTTCAGACATGCCTAGCTAGCAGTCCCAATTTCGGGATATTACAGTGGTATCAGAGCAACTATCTTGGCACAGCCTATGCTTGCTTATTGAAGAGCCAATATATATTTTCATGAAAGGAAAATACCAATGAATAAATTTGGTTACATTGAGGACACAAAAGAAAAGGGTAAGATCCCTTTAACTGGAAGTTTGCAAAGAGAAGAGTTCTCTAAAACTCTTTCTCAAGATTTGAATGAACTAAAAGAAGAAATCCGGGGAATGAAGAATGAAAGACAAAAATATATTTTGAGTTTTTCACATGAAGGAATCCCCACAACCTCATATGATGGGTGTGAGCATTCAACCACATCATCAGATTTACAATGCTCTATCAACCACTTTTCATGAAGAAAAGGAGGAAGAAAGGAGATGTGCGAAAAAGGGAGACTCTTGGTGATTATTTGCAGGAGTATGAGGCTCAATATAAGGATTTCAAAGATCACTTGAAATTCCAAAGGTTTTGAAAGATCAAGGAGGAAGGAAGAAACAAGAAGCATGGTGTGAGTATATTCTTCTTATCTACTTTTGATGGATCACCTAAATGTCCAGCTAGGGCTTGGGTGAAGGAGCTAGACACCTATGTGCAACAACATCAAGTCTCAGAAAATGAAGCCATCAAAGTAGTAGTGCTGCATCTTGAGTGTAAGGCTTATGCTTGGTGGTTGTTTAAGTCCTTTTCCTTAAAGAATGAAAATACATCTACCTATGCAAGGTTCATTAAGAGAGTAGTGGAAAGTTTTGATGAAGGATCTTAAGAAACACCTTCTATGGAGTCTACCAAACCAAATCAAACAAAAATTTTGCATGGATTGGAAGGGTCCTTAAAGTTAGATCCATTTCAAGGGGATGGAAACTTGTATGATGTTTTTCCAAGGGCAATTTTACGATTGAATGAAGGTCTTTCTTCTCAAGAAGAAGACATGGAGATTCCTCCTTCAAAGGAAGACCAAGATTTAAGGTCTCCTATTGATGAGGAGGCATTTTCAACTATGGAAGAGAAGGCTGGAGATGATAACAGCACATCAAGTACCTCATTAAGAGGAAGATGGAGCACTTGCTCCAAGGAGAGAAACCCTTGCACCCTTGCAAGGAATCTCACATATGGAGATTGTGGCACAATCCATGTGCAACATGTGCCATCATCATGAAAAGGTGAGATATTGAAGATAGAAGAAGGAAAAGAGGAGGGAAAGAATCACATGATGAGGAGCATATAACCCTCTCTGTTTCAGAAGTTTGATGCACAAAGAAGGCAAGATAATATATGCAAGGAAGGCAAGGACAAATCTTTCCACACACACACACATCATGCTCTATGCCTTGATGTCTCTTTATATGGAGGCATTCCATCGAGGAGACCTCCTGATGGAAGGAAAACTAAAGTGTTCTCTCAACTATGGGCACAATATTCTTACTTGGCTAAGGAGGGAGCTTTGGGATACACTAGCACAGTGCAGAGAATCTTTCATGGATTCAAAAGAGAGATCAACAATTTTCTGAATTGGACATTGCTATCTCCCTCTCAGTTAGTTGCGCTAAAGAAGGAGAATTCAGAAGTCTATGATGACATGGACATGATGTCATATGGAAACTCCATATCTTTGGGCAACCAATGATATTATCATTCACAAAAGAGATTTCTGAACATGACAAGAGGGTATAAACACTCTTGCATGCATGTGCCACATTGAGGAAGTTTTGGAAGATAAGGAATTTCCAAGGGGAGGTTGACTTCCATCTACTTAAATCTTGTCTTGAGCAAGATCAACTACTAAGGAGGCAGAAAAATGAAGTTTATATTACTGCAACATGTGAATTTGACATCAAGCATGTCAAAGAGGAGAGCCATGCTATGACAGGGGCTTCATTTCATATTTCTACAATGATGTCATTGTTGGGGAGCCTAGATCCTTAGTGGGATTCCAAACTCTTGATGGAATAATACGAGGAACTTTACACATGTAACGTTCTTGATGGGAAAGTGATGGATGGGAGGTATGAATTAGTTGAGGGAGTCATTTTTTCCCAAGATCAGATCTATTTGGATCATTTGCTAGTTGAGGAGGAACATAGCTCTTGGGCAGAGTTATCATTACCGCCTCTTTATTCATTGGGTGTGAGAGGGAGCTCATCCATGAGCTACCTTTCTGATTTAAAACAAGTGTATGATAAAAATTGTATTGTTGAACATAACGATATATTTATTATATACTTGCATTTTCTTAACACTCATGTGTAGGTCTTGGCTCCAAGAGGGGGCACCTTTTCTTATGGGTTTCATGAGCCACTTGGGGCCATGAATAATGGTGATGTTGGCCATTCCTTGGGAGATCTTGGAGAGATGATGTACTCTTCATGGTTTCATTCATTAACAAAAACCATCATACACCCTCACCAAGCATGCAAGAAGGATGTGGCGGCAAACAAATGTTGGGGAAAACACTTGTCATATCATATTCTATGGTAGTTAGGAGTAAAACTGTGCTGGTTGCACATGAGGGACCATTTTCCTTCTCCTTTATTGCATATGGCAGCTATCATGACCTTAATTATGATCCCATATGCTGAATATGTTCTTATATTTGTTGGGAACATGGTTGGAAGAGAGACACATTTGTTGGATGTGTCCTTGGGGAAAGGAATTTCCTACATTTTTTGCACTACATTTTCTAAGGGGAGCATGGGAAACTATATGGCCACTATAGTAGATCACTTGTTTCTTTATGATGTGGAACATATGATTGATTGGAGCACTTGGGGCATGCCTCTCATGAGCAATTGGGAGGAGCTTTACTATGAATTGCCAAGCTAGGAGGTGATTCATTTCATTTGGATGATAGCATGGAGGTGGGAGTCCTTCATTGATGATGAAATTCCCCATGATTGTCATCACTTATATCTTGAGGAGGCCATTTATTAGAAAATAGGTTTCCATATAGACCTTCCTTTCTTTCATGATGAGAGCCATTTGGTTTATCTACCAAAGGCCAACTTGCACACTTGGGAGGAACCATTGGGAGATAGAATTATTGCAGAAAATCTGAAGCAATGGGGGAGAATTTTGAATAAGGAGGCCACAAGAAGAGGAGGGGAGATATTGCAGCAACCTTGGAGTTGCTTGAGGACAAGCAACATTTGGGAGGGGAAGACTGTAATATTCCTAAATTAGCATGCAGCTAATAGGGATATTATTTTTGCTTTAAAAAATCTAGTTAGAAGAATAAATGTGCAAAGGAGGTTAATCAAACTCCTAATGAAGAATAAATCAATGCCAAATATGAAAAAGGATAAATCTTGGCTATGTAAATAAGCACCCTTAGGTGTGAAAGGGGCTAATCATCTTGACCGGGTCAACCTTGACCAAATCTACAGCGCTGTATTGGAGGAGTGCTTATCAATAAGGCACAACGTAATTCTAGTTGAAGATCTCTTGTGTGAAAGGGATGAGTCCATTGCAGGTGGTTTAGGGTTTTGCACACTCTCATCTTACAAAAGGAAGGGGAAGGCACCATGAGGAGGTTGTTCATGATTATGATTTTCTAAATATATTGTCTGTTTAGACATTTCTTATTCTCTTGCTACTTAGATGAGAATAGTGTTGTTTAGCACTAGGGTGTTCCTGATCGAGAATCCCACCTCTTCCATTGAGTAGCTCTTGGAGGAGTCTTGTTGATATTTTCCACTATCAAGCATTTGGCCAAGATACATCTTCCAATTACAACGTATATCCTATTGAGGGTTTGGTTGTCCTTGTAAGCTGCAACAAGTGGAGGCTAGATCTATTCAGATCTAGGCCATTCTGGTGCCTCTTTTCCATGGGAGAGCCTTCTATCCTCATGATAAGAGAGTATTAGATCCTTGGAGCTGCATAATAAGATCTTGGAATTAGGCCAAACCATTTCTAGACTCAATAGCGTAGTTTATCTCCCATAACTGCATTATTTGCAAGAAGGAAGTTGCAGGGAGTTTTGGCATACTTTTTGAGGAGAGATCGCTGGTGTTTAGGGTTCTTCCCTTCACTGTGGTGATCCATGGATTAGATTTCTGATCCATGTCATGATTCAGATCTGATATGACTTCTATTGTATTTACTGGAGCATATCTGAATATTACTGCAGATCTGCAACCTTAGATCTTAGATCTACTCTTTATATCTCATGTTTTGCTCAAAACCCGAAGGGGAATGTGTAGAAGAACTCTGATATGGATCTAATATTTTGTACATAGATCTGTTCTAGATCTAATATGTAATGTATAGCTACTTCAGCTCATAATATAATGCTATCAAGCCTTCTTACAACTAATACATTGTTGCAGCACCTCATTCTTGAGGGTTTCTTCATCAAAGTTCTCCATTTTTCTCTTGTACATTGTATGGGCCCTATTATAAACCTGATTTGCTGATGTATAAGTTATTAATGAACCATTATATTGATATCCTACATATATTGGGCTGAAATATGTTATTTTCTCGGCAGAGTTATTTTGTATTGCTGCAGTCCCTTCTTTGGGCATTTTCCAACTGCACTATGTGTAGGGAGACCTGTTTAACCCACCTAGAAGGATTTTTTTTTGAATCCCTCTTGGATTCAAGTCTTATATTGTCATATATAAGGGATCCAAGGTTTGGTTTCCAATCCTGTAGCAGCCATTTCTAAAAAATTCGTTTTTCAGACATGCCTAGCCAGCAGTCCCAATTTGGGGTTATTACACCCGCAACGGGCTATATCTGAAGAAGTATTTCGCCTAGTGTTCCACTAGGAATATGCTTTATAATTTTATGTATATCATTTATTTTTTTGTTTGATGTGTTTGGATATTTTGGGTTTTTGAGTGTTTTTCTGATAAAAACTTTTTCTTTTTACACAGATGTTGTTGTCATCCTTATCATATGTTGGATACGCGGATGGTGCCAGTTGACATACTCAGCACATTATGTTGGCTGCTTGGGTCCTTTACACACCTGAGGTAGAGCTCCTTGGTTCCCGGCGAATCTTCCTGGGCAATTCCACCAACAATATTGCTGGATACATGTCAGTGATACAACTCCTCACGGAAGTTGCATCTTGTGACATCTCCAATCTGGTGTCAGGTTAGATTCCCAACTCATAGTTATGCAGTTAAGAAATTTTTATCACATCCATCATCCAGTATTATTACGTTATTACTTAAGGGTATGACTTTTTTGAAGATTGCAACAAGAAATAGTGAAAGTGGCATCCAGAAACATCATTCCTTGATCCTAGTGAAAAATAATCCCTAAACTAGGTGGGGCCCACACATGCTATTTTTAGGTGTATGTCTATTTTTATAATGGTGAGCATTTTCTAAAATTAGCAGGATGTTGATTCTAGATGGTTGAGAAAATTCTATCTTTGGAGAATTTCTATTTTTATAAGATGGGCGAAGTCTATTTATAGATCTCTAATCTAAAAATAGAATGCATGTCGGTTATTATTAGCCCTTAATAATAATCAGACAATAAATAGTAACTTATTCTCTTGGAGCACTTTATTTCAGTGAACAAATGTGGCACATCAGTAGGCTATAGGAATTATGCAATTCATGGGGTGGTTGGTGACTCATGCATGGAGAACTTTTTTATAACTGATTGTGGCAAGTTATAACAAAGTTGGAAGAGTATTTATGTGAGTTTTTATTTAGTTTAACTCGGTTTAGTGAGTTAAACTCATTTGTGATAGTTGTAACTGAACATACACTAGTGATAGATGAGTGAATTAATTATTTAATTAATTCACAAGCAGTGTCTTACTTGAAACTGAAGAAATACAACAGTTAACTACTTGCATGTTAGATCCAGTGGAGACCTAGTGAAGAGATAGGTGAAAGGGTGAGATGGACTATCAGTTATGATTATAGTGATGAATTCAATGCATCTACACACACATTTGAGATGCTTATGAGGATTGCATAGTCAAGGCAAGGTAAGGTTGAATTCATTTAGGGGTCTTCTTCAGCAGGGATTGCGCAATGGAGGCAGGTTGTCAGGAGGTAAGAAATTGGTGCATGGAGGTTCAAATTGTTGCATGACAGTGTGTGACGGTTTTTAATATTACCAATTAGCCCAAGCTAATGGGAATATTAAATTTTTTTTTTGCTTTTCTGTTTCATGAATAAAATTGTAAAGGAGGATCATAAAACTCCAAAACAATGAATAAATCAATGCCACATGCGAACAAATCTAAATCTGGGCTATGTAAATAAGCACCCTTAGGTGTGAAAGGGGCTAGATGTTTTGACTGGGTCAACCATGACCAAATGAACAATGTTGTCTTGGTGGAGTGGCCATCAATGATGCACAACGCAGTTTTAGATGGAGATGGTTCATGTGGAAGGAGCCATTTCAATGAAGGTGGTTTAGGGTTTGCAAGCTCTAAAATTATAAAAGGAAGAGGATGGCAACATGAGAAGGTTGTTAATGATTATCAAATTTTTGAAGATTTTATCTGTTTAGAAATTTATTATTCTCTTGGTTGTTTAGCAGATAATAGTGCTGTTTAGCATTGGGTGTTCTTGATTAGGAATCCCACCTCCTTCCTTGAGAGGCCTCTTGGAGGAGTCTTGCATTTCTTGTCCACTATCAGGCATCTGGCTAAGATCTTCTTCCAACTACAATGCAGATCCTCTTGAGGGTTTGGTTGTATTTGTAAGCTGCAGCAAGTGGAGGCTATATCTACTCAGATCTAGGCCATTCTAGTGCCTCTTTTCAGTGGGAAAGTATTCTATCCCATTGGAAAGAGAGTATTGGATGATTGGAGCACTGATTTCAGATCTTGGCTTGAGGCCATACATGTTCTAGATCCTACAATGTAGTTTTCATTCCAGTACTACGTTATTTGCAAGTGTATAGTTGCAGGGTGTTTTGGCACACTTTTGGAGGAGTGTAATATTCCCAAATTTGAACATCACATTTGGAATATTAGAGTCCTTGATATTCTTAATAAATTAAGTAAATAAAAGGGTGGAGGGACCCAAAAAGACCAAAGGTGAATAATATCCACTTTTATGTATGTACGTGGACATTTTTGATCTAGATCTAGAATCATAGAGTAGTGGAGCAACTCCATTAATGGAGATCATGTCTCATTTGTGAGATAGATTATGGAGGGTGAAACAGTCAAAGAAGATCATGTATATTAAATATTAAATCACATGGATCCTTGATAAGGTCAACTAAGATCATGATACATTCAAAGGAGATCAAGCATGATAAGGTAGTGGAGGAAGTGGTGCATTCAATGCATGCATGATGGAGAGGGTGATCACCATGTGAACATGATGGAGGGCATGGATCAACAGCTCAGTCAAACATGGAGAATTTTTCCACATGTACAACACAATATTGGAGTTGGCATAGGGTATGAAAGGCTCATTCATATAATGAAGGTGAAGGCACAATGGAAGGAATGATTTGGATTATGCAACTCTTGATCTGTTTAGATCTAGATTTGTCTTAGGACATTTCTATGCAAGCTTAGGATTTTTAGCAGAGTTTGCGGGGTGTTCCCGGGCGGGAATCCCACCTCTTTATTTGAGTTATCTCTAAGGAAGAGGATTGTTACTCATTCCATATCAGGCATTGGTGCCATCTTTAGGAGGTTGTTTCTAGTATTCAACTAGAAAACCAGTGGAGGATTCATCCTACCACTTTGTTCTTCATATTCAGTCTTCCAGAGCATCAGATGTATATCTGGAATTCAGGCCTTGGGGTTTTTCCTCCTTGCTACAACAGTCCCTTCAAGGAATGCGCAGTTCAGTCTTGAAGCTCTATTGGAGGAAGGAAGTTTCCATCATCTCAGCTGGAAATCCTGTGAGGGATAACCTCCTCACATTGGATCTATTGTTTTCATCACCCAGGAGCTGATCTGACATATTTTTCTAAGGGGAAAGGAGCCTCCCTCTCTCACAGTGCAGTTTTTTGAAGCTATTGTTCATTCTGCATTGATTTTTAGTGGAGGATATTGGAGGAGCTAGATCTTGAGCTTCTAGCCTTAGGATCTAGTGAAGGGATCAACCCTTCTTGCTTAGATCTCTTTCTACATCATTGTAGCCATCATATTGTCAAATATAGCTTCAGATCTGAATTCCCAACAACATATTCATGGAGCCCTAGGGATAAGGCTGTCTTAGACTTACAGATCTGAGAAATCCTTCCAAGGTTACCTTGGGAATCCATCATAGAGCCCAGATCTACAATTTCAGCATCATCGGAGCTCCTGTTCTGCCTAGATCTGACTTTCTATCTTATAGGCAGTTGTAGTCCCTACATCTGTAGTAGGGACAACACAGTATACCTTCTAGTAGAGTAGCAGTTACATAGTCCCTCTTGGGATATGATTACAGGGTCATTCTAGGCTACTTTTTTGGCTTGAGTGTCTCATATTTTGGGCACTATTTTATTTTCATTTTGCACCTCCAAATATTAATAAAATGGCTCAACTATTTTTGCATATTTTGATGTGTATTTAGATCTGTTGTTTACTTATTTGTAGTCCTCATATTGTGTTTTAATATTTCCAGATCTACAATCTAGGGATATCATAAGATATTCACAAACTTGTTGATTTTCCCTATTTTGGGATATTACAGTGATATTAGAGCATGATCTTTTGCTCAGCTTGTGGACACTTCATCTTTTACATTGAAAGAAGAATAGATAGATGAGATGTATCATGGAGGATGTGAAATCTATGACTCCTTTCTTTAGATCCATGCAAGATCTCTCCAAGGAGGTCAATCAAATGACGAAGGAAGGACAGAGAGAAGATCCAAGAAGAAGTTCTGATGAGGAAAGCACTCCCTATCAGCAGAGAAGAAGACAGGATAATCTTAGATCTCCTCATAGATCCACTATGTCCACTTTCTTTGAAGATGGTGAGAGGTATAGAAATTAAGAAAGGAATGAACCTAAGACTCATGAGACTCTCAGTATGTATCTTGAAGAGTTCAAAGCACAGTCTAGAGCATTCAAGGAGAAGCTAACTCTCCAACAATTCTTCTATATTAAAGAAGAAAGAGGATCCTATTGCAACAATAGAAGAAAGAGGCATAATAGATTTTATTTGCCTACATTTGATGGATCTTCCTCAAGCAATGCCAAGGCTTGGAGAAGAGAGTTAGATTAATTGTTGGAACTACATCTTGTGGTTTAAGAAGAGGATGTTCAAATTGCAACACTTCATCTCTTAGATGAAGCAGAAGATTGGTGGTTTGGGCAAATAGAGCATGCAATGGTGACCAAGTATTCATATTTCTTTCACAAGTTGAGGAAGAAGTTTGATGAGAAGAAGACAGAAATGAGATACAAAGAGACATCTCCCAAGGAAACCAAGGAGGATGTCAATCTTGTCACTCTGGACAAGAGGTCACTACTTTCACCACCTGATGCAGAAGTACTTGTATCTAGAGAAGGGACACTTGCATCCTTGCAAGGTAGTCTTGATCTCTTTACATATGGAGTCCCATGCATGGATCAGGAGATGCATGAGGGAGAGGGGGAAGATACCAGCACTGGTACACTTGAAGAAAATAGGCCATCAATTTTACCAGCAGTTGGAAACATTATTGTCCCAGTTGGAGGAACTCTTGTGTTTTGTCAAGAGGTTCCCACATATCACTTGATCTGAGGTATGCATAAAATTTCAGCACATATTGTTTCAAGGTCAATGCATAACCAAGGGTTAGAACAAAATCCTCATTTGAAGCAGAGACATATCACAGCGCAGAGGACCCTTGATCTAATCAAGGAGGAGACTGAAAACTATCCATGTTCATCATTTTTGAGCTACATTCAACCCTCTGAGTTGAGATGTAGAGTTTCAGAAAATGGGATTAGCATTATCCTATGTATAATGGATGATTATGAGATCAGTATTGTGCCTTACTTTGAGACAACATATGTATTACCCTGCAGATCTACAACATTGTCACTTAGTAGCTGTGACAAAGAAAGGGCTTCATCATTCTTGGATAATTCTGGAGGTAGCTTCACTCATGAAGCAATGGAAGCAAAGATGACAAATGGTAGACATCTTGAAATGAGAAAAATTTTCTCCCTTCTCGATGAACCTTTCTCAATGAGAATCTCACTGCTCAAAGAGAAACTTCTACTTGTAGAAAATCCAATTTTTTTTTGGTTTTGGAGGTCCTTTGATGGAGAGAGAATCTCATTAAGAAATCTCATTAGAGATGCATTTCAGCATTTCATGAAGTGAAAATTTCTTCAACAATTTGGGGGAGATGGTATTCTACAAAGGGAGGATACCATGATTTTGCAGCACATCACTCATCTTCCATATTGGGGTGAATGGATGAGTGTTACAAATCATTTTGTCACTGTCCCTCCAATCCCCAACTTGCACATTGGAGGGTCATTTCTGTGACCAATGCACAGTGTCATGCTTTGTAAATTACATCTTTGCATCCCTTTTGATGAAGGCAACATTCTTCATGTTGACATTTCCTTAAACAGAGCCGTGGAAATCCCTATTTTTGACTTGGCGCGAGTAGCCTTTTACCTCCTCGTGACGACTTGGGAATTTTACACTAAGCCCGCGCCACTTGGCACTCTGTCCCAGTGTGATGCCCATGCCAAGCTATTTATGAAATTTAAAAAAAAATAGAGGTGGAGGTTCCATTCCAACCACCTCGGGGATGAGTCATTGGGAGTGGTTGAACTGAAACAACCACATGCCTCCTCCTTTAGCTATTAATTTCCACCTCCCTTGGAGCACTCTTAAAGGATAGGTGTCCCTTCCACATTTGTAGGGATCCCAACCTCCTCCTTTTCCTCTATATAAACAGGCCTTATCTCTTTATGAAAACTAGCTGAACGAGCTGAATCTGAATAGCTATAGTTGAACTAGTTGAAGTGTTGAACTTGAGAGACTAAGCTATAGTTGTATAATCGAGTTATGAGAAGGCAGAACAAGGAGAAATCCATCGAGAGGTCCCTTATCCCGTCTGAATTCCCAGACGAGCTTTGAGACGTGCTTCACCCGAGCCCCGCTGGAGGAGATCGCAACGTCAGAGCATGGTTGTATCTCTTCTTTCTACCTTTTAATATAAGTCACTATTGTCTGGCTCCCATCTTGTGTTTTATCTTTATTGAATGCAATATGCTAGTATTCTCTGATTGACTAGTAGATTTTCGATGAAATTAGTATGTGGGATTTGGTTGTCGTTTTCTGATCTTTGTGCAAGTGTCCAATTGCGATAAGCGAAGGGATTGTGACTTTTTGAATCTGGAGCGAGCAATGCTCAACACCACTACAATTGCCGACAACATCATTGGACCATAGGTAGGCTATCTTTTCACGTCCTATTTCATTCAAATATCTAGGAACCTACACCTTAACATGATTCCTTGTTACTAGACCCACCCTAGGGCTAGAGGGATCGTCTTTGTCCGCAAAGAGGATTTACCTACATAACAAGTTGGCGACTCCACTGGGGATTAGTGTGAGATTGTCTTTGATCTTGTTGGGTCATTTTTGGGTTTTTGGTCTTGTTTTTTACCTTTCTGGTTGTTTAACCGTGCTTCAAAACCTTGTTTAGCCCCAAAGTGTCAAGATTGACCTCTGCTCTGTTGTGTTTTTTCCCTTTTCATTGGTTAACTGGCTTGGCGCAGTTTTCCCATGAATAGTCGCGCCAATTGGCGCATGTTTCTTTTGTAGCACTCGCGCCATCGCCTGTTTGGTGCTGAATACTGCCTCACAGTCGCGTTGACCCCTGTGAGTTTTTGGTCAGTTTTCTTTTTTTCTGGGTTATTCTTGAGAGTAATTGAAGTGTTTTGGAATGTCTTTGATTGATGGAAGCTCATTTTCTGTGGTTGTTTGTCCATTTCTTATCAATGTGACTTGAGGTCTTAGGGTTTATGAGTGCCTTGATGCACTGAGCCTTCTGTTTGGAGATTGAGTTTCTGGATAGTTGTCGAATTCGTTCCCTGTTTAATTGCTCTTGGTCTCTTTGATCATGTTGAGTATGTTCATTGGTTGAATGATAATTCCTTTGCTTCTTTGATTTTTCTTCCTCTTACTCCAAGCACCGATTACATTGCTTGTATGGGTCATTTTCGAGATTTCTCTTTGATTTGAAAAGTTTGTAGCATTGGTTTGGGTCTTTTTGTGTTTGTTTTATGTTGGAGAAGTCATTCCGTTCCAACTTTCCCATTCGCTCTCTCAAACTAGTGTTTAGTTTAGTTTTTTTTTGTCATTTAATGCATTGTTTTCTCTATTGCATTGAAAAAACAAAAATACTGCTTTTATTTTGCTTTGAAAATGAATCGTTCTTTCACATAACTAGCATTGCATTGGCTAGGAGTAGTTTTCTGTAAGATTGCATTAGATGCATTAGTGGATGTTTTCGCATGATTTCAGTATTCACTATTGCTTGAAAGTTTTATTTCCTTCTTGTAGATAGCTTTCATTGAATGAAAATGGTATCCTTCTTCATATAGTTTAGCATTTAGGAAGTTTTCATATCTAACATACGTTAAGGCCTAGAAATTGAAACTTAATCCAAGATCAACGTTAAAATTTATTTCAATTAACCTAATGCAACATTGAAACCTAACGAAACATTCTAGTGGTCTAAGTTAGAGACGTGTTACGGTGTCTTAAAACCTAGTAGCTGTCGTTCGCCATCTCGCTTCAGACAGCGCTAGTACAAGCTTGTGCTCCTTGTACCGTCGAGTATATAAAGGGAGAACCCTCTAGGTTACAATCCTTTTATCCATAGGAAGCCGATTCTGCCACCTTGTAACCGTGATACACTGAACACAACATCTGGGGAGACTACCTACACGTACGTCAAGTCCTTGATAATTTCTCTTTCATTTGATCACCAAGGTGTATATGGCAGTTCATAGAAACCTGGCATACCCTCTTGCTTAGATTACTTGAGCAGTCATTTTTTATCTTTACTGACTCCTTAAATTTGAAAAGATCATCGAGCACTTGTCCTTTCATGCTCGTTCAACATTGAAAGTGACTAGAGTCATCCTTTGCCTATATCTTGACTCTTAAAACATGAAATAGCAAAGTTTGGTTTCAGTGTCATAAAATTAACTACCCACAATCACACACCCATAAAAGTTTTAACACTTGGCTTATTTTTTTTGCCTTGGTTTTTTGAGTCTTTACTCGGATTTTTCTTTTTCCTTCTTGTTGAGAAGCAGTCACGGTGGCGGAACCACCAGTTTCGTCATCCTTGCTCCCTTCTAGAGGTAGTCCTTTATCGGAAAATTCATTTCAAACTCCTCAATCCTCTGGGTCTACCGAGCTTCAACAATATATTCTCCCGTGAATCTTACCCCTTGCTACCCAGTCTCCCGCTGACGAGCCAGTTGAGTTCAATTGGCCTCCTGCAGGCGCTTGCTCTAGTTTTGGGGACGAGGAACAATTCCCTCCTCTTACGTCAGGATCATCATTTTTATCTGCTGCTATACCTCCTAGTCCTCATAGTATTTTCGAAGATCTTACGGAGGAGTGAAACATGGACACATCAGGTCCTACTGGCAGTGATGGAATTCCTGTTCTACAGAAGAGTATCAACTTTTCCTTGAAAACACCACTCAGGTGTCTACTCAATCTTCATCATTGATGTCACTTCCAGCTGGATATAGGTCTTTGGGTTAGATTATTGTTGGTGTTTCCTCCATGGCAGCATCAAATCCGTTCAGGAGTCCAGTCCTTCCATCATTAGGATCGTCACCGATGACACCTGCTTCATCGATTGTGGTTACATCTGTCCCAGTTCAACCTACTGTCTGTGCGGCTGCGTTTACGCCAGTCACTCAGTCACGAGTGGCCTCAACTGAGATACCTAGTGGCCTCACTTTTGAAGGGTATCTATTTTCTATTCATCAAAAGAACTCTCCAGCACACCATTATGATGAATATGGTAATCCTGTTTATTTGCCCTATATTACTCCTCATCACTATGATGCTGTCGGTAACCCCATCTATTCGTTTCCTAGTCCCCATCATTATGATGAGCACGACGTTCCTATTTATGAGCACTATGAAATCATTCTCGAGATAGGGAGGACTTATCAGGCGCAACCCCTTGGCCCACAAGGACAACCCTTTCAGGCACAACCTTCAGCTCAGTCAGGATTCGCATACGGTCCAACAAGGAAAACCTCACGGGCCTTCTGGTCAACCTTTGTATCAACCAGAACCTTCTTATGGTCCTGGGGGGTAAATATATTCACCTTAGGGACAACATTTTGTCCAACAACCGGTATCATATACTCAAACTGGTCTTAACGGTGGGCAACAAGGACAACCCTCTGGTACTCCTCCAAGGAAATCTAGTTCATCGCAGCCATCAGGCCAACCTGCTCAGCCAAGGAAACCTGGTAGATCTCAACATATAGTTCAATCTACTCCACAGGGGAAACCTACTCAACCGGCCCAATAGCCGGCTGAGTCTTCTGAAAAAGAACTCTACTCTACTTCACAACAGGGTCTTACTTTTCAGCAGCCTATTCAGTCTGCTCAACAGCGGGTTACCCTATTTATTCAGCTCAACAGGGACCCACTTATCAACACCCAACTCAACCCCAAGGAATTTATTATTCTCATGGTCAATATCGACCAGTATATAGTGCGCCTCAAGGTTTTACTTATCACCCTCAATCTCAGTTACTGTATAATCAAACGCAAGGCCATACTTACATTCCACTGCAAAATCCTCAACAAGGACCTCGATGGTATACTCAGAATCAGTATCCTCAATATCAACAGACTTATTCGTCTTATCCCCCATATCATCCGAATCCTTCGGGACAAAACCCATGGGGGCATAATTTTTCTCAAACAGGATGGAATGGAAGTTCGAGTTCTTATCAAGGACCTGCTATGCCTTTCAACCCCCAACTACCATTTCTCACTACGTTGGAGTTACCAGATGCGTCAAAGTTGATGAATGATCCTATTCTTCACAACCCGTATTGGCCTCCAGTTCTGACTAATATTCCTGGTGATTGTCCCAAATTTGAGGGAAAGTCCGGAGAAGACCCCCAAGCACATGTTATAACTTACCACTTGTGGTGTTCCTCTAACTCTTGGGTTGATGATTCCATTCGACTTCATATTTTCCAACGAAATCTTACTAGTGCTAATTCTAAGTGGTATATCGAGCTCTCTCGCGGTATGTTTCAAGATTTCAACTCTCTCTCTATGGTGTTCCTTACTCATTTTCAATTACTGGTTCATTATGAAGCTGGGACGCATCTCCTCACCTCCTTGAAACAGGACCGAGCTACTCATATCTCAAACCATATTCATGAATGGAGACGTCGTCGTCACTTGATCAAGTTTGAAATTCCTATTCATCTTCTTACTCATTGGTTCACTACCTCTTTTGCCAATCAGATTGCGAAAGACATTGCCATGGGGGCATGTGTAACCGAGGAACAGGCCATTGCTCATGCCCAGTACCTTGATCTTGTGTACTGTTAGTCGGGCATATTGTATGATATTTTGACTGATGCCCCTTGACCTGGAACTTCTACAACACCATCGACCCCATCCATTGACGATATTATTGGTTCTGTGTCTCAGACTTCGCGTAAGTCTTCTTCCTCTAACTCTGGGAAGCAAAAGTCTACTTCTTCCAATGATATTGCTCCTCAGTCTAGTTTGAATCCTGGTAAAACCTCAGAGGTCAATTCCATTCAGGCCAATCCTGTGGATAAGACATCTAAAGGGAAAAACAAAAGTAAAGGCCAGACCAAGGCCAATGCCCCGAAACTATATTTTTCCAAACCTTATGCTTATGATGGTTCACAACGTAAGCTGAAGTATCCCTGTCTGATTTGTGATGAAGACCACTACACCAAGGAATATCCTCGATGATCCGAAGTGAGTAAGTTGCTCAAAGGAAATTAGGGTACTCATGCTGTTCTTAAAGAACCTTTTCAGTCTCAATAGACCCAGATGGTCGAGCAACCTCAATCATCTATTCCATCTGGCTCTCAAGTGTTCATGATGAATGGTTCTGCATCCATTTCCATTGCTACTCAGTCGAAATATTATGCAGGGTTGCGTCAGGCGACGGGGAAGGAGATCGCTGATGGTCCTCTTCCTCCTCCACCTATCTCCGGCCCTCTTGAGATTGAAAGGCCCAGTGCTGAACCTGTTGTGCGACCGCCTTCCAAAGGTGTTCTCCAGAAATCTTCTTATAATCCCAACGCCTGTTCTGCTCAACATTACAATATTGTTGAGGATTTAGCACAGGCGGCGTCTGCGATGTCCACGTTAGAAGTACTCTAGAGTTGTCCATATCAGTGGAAAGCTTTATTATCTACGATTGGCGGGGTTGATCCTACTGATACTAGCCTTCTCGCTTTCAATATAGAGAATTTTGTCCCATGACTTCTGCATCAGATTTCCCTCATTATACAAGTCGTCGTTAATGGTCTCGACATCCATCGATCCGTTGTGGACGAAGGTGCATCAACCTATGTCATGTTAGCTTCATTCTGGAAGGCCATTGGTTCTACAGCCCTAAATTCCTCGCCAAATTCCCTTGAAGCATTTGATGGAAGGGAATCAAAACCTTTGGGTGCTCTCGCAAGTTTGATGATTACATTAAAAGGGAAGACAGTCAATGTTGAAGTAGAAGTAGTTGATGCTAAACTCAATTACAATATTCTACTCGGCTGCATTTGGACTCACGCTATGCTTTGCATTCCATCCACCCTCTTCCATGTTTTGAAATTTCCACACGAGGGAAAAATAGTTACTGTCGACCAATTTTCGTTCTTCACCTCTTCTTCCGAGAACAACGTTCTGTATGTGGATAAGATTCCTTCTCCCTTCGAGGGTTTTGGGATGGGTCTCTTCAAGGATCCAGTCCTCATGGGTATTTTTCCCCTTTCATCACCAAAGACTGTTCAAATTAATATGATCTCTTGATCGAATGACCCATGGATTATCCCTTCACCTGAATAGGTCAATTTATATGGAGATTTGATGCCCTTGAGTCTGATTGAAATCGATTATTGTGAACTCATTGCTGCATCAGATACTTCACCTTCTGATAGTGCTCCTTTGAGCTTGTCTCTTGACGTGTATTCTCAATCCCCTTGGCTTGGTGATGCATACTTGCTTGATGCTTTGAAAGAAGTGTTTCCTTCCAATGAAGCTATTGTGGAAACTTGTCTCTCGAAGACTTGCTGTGGGACGATGGTCATCATTGTTCTTTTTTTATGCCTGGCCTCAGGGATATGTCTACATGTATTGAGTGTTTTGCGTCTCAAGTCCCTTCTCCTTTGCTTCAAATTCCAATTCTGACACATGAAGTATTTATAGAAGGTAACTTGAGCAATATCACATAGATGATTCCTATTGACATTTCTGTGAAGCCAGGAATTGTTGAGAACATCCATGTGGGAGTCACTTGTTCTTCAGATGAAGTCCAAGTTTACACTAGCCTTTTCCGTGAATTTTTTGATGTTTTCACATGGTCCTATGAATAAATGCCCGACATTGATCCTAGTATAGTGGGGCATGAAATCCCTACCTATCCTAGTTCGAAGCCTGTTCGCCAGTGTATTCATCCAGTACACCCTAGAAAGGTTGCAACCATTAAAAGTGAAGTTGAAAAACTTCTCAAAGCTCGTTTAATTTATCCAATTCCCTTGATAGATTGGGTTTTGAACATCGTTCCTGTTGATAAGAAAAAAGGAACTATCCGTGTCTGTGTTGATTACTGTGACATAAATTAGGTCTGTCCTAAGGATAATTATCCCACTCCCTTCATCGATCAAATCATTGATGATTGTGCTGAGAGTGAGATTTTTTCCCTTATGGATGGATTTACTGGGTATAATAATATTAAATTTCTCCCAGCCGATCAACAGAATATGGCTTTTATCTGTCCTTGGGGTACCTTCACATACAAGAAACTCCCTTTTGGCTTGAAGAATTTCAGGGCCACTTTCCAGCAAGCGATGTCCTACACTTTTCATGACATTTGTCACATCATTCAACCTTACCTGGATGACCTTCTAGCTCATTCAGCTAAGCGTAGGGACCATCTGGACCATCTTCGTCAGATCGTTCTTCATTGTCGACACTACACCATTTGACTTAATCCACCTAAGTGTGTCTTCTGCATCGATTCCGGCATACTTTTAGGGTTTATCGTATCTAAATATAGAATTTGCCTCGATCTACTTAAGGTTGAGGTTATTGTTAATCTCCCCTCTCCATGTTCATCACATCAGTTGCAAATTCTGCAAGGTAAGGCCAAATTTCTATGTTGTTTTACACCGAACTATGCCGAAGTAGCTAAAGAATACATGCGACTTTTGAAACAGGACGTCCCTTTCTGTTGGGATGAGGTTGCTCAGTAATCTTTTGACACACTCAATACATTTTTGGTCAACGCTCTTTTGTTACGTCCTCCAAATTATCATTGTGATTTTTCCCTCTACTTAGCTGCCACTTTTAGTACCATTGCCATGGTTTTGGTTCAAGACGATGATGAAGTTCACAAACATGTCATTTGTTACTTGTCTTGTAACCTTCTAGATCCTGAAACACATTATTCTCATGTCGAGAAGTTAGCATTGGCTGCAGTCCAGGCCGTCCAGTGCTTTCATCATTATATTCTTTTGCATATGGTGAATGTGATTTTTGATTGCAACCCCATGACCTAAATTTTGTCTCGACAATTGCTGGGGGGAAAATACTCGAAGTGGATTATTATCCTCCAAGATATTGATTTGGAATTTACTACTTCCAAATCAAAGAAATCTCTAGTTTTTAATGATTTGATTTTTTCCCTTCCTTCCGACTCTGCTCCATCTCATTTTGAGTACCATATTCCAGACGATACACTTTTCTTAATTAGCACCCTCGATCCTTGGTACGGTGATATCATTGTATATCTCCAGACTTCCACATTCTAGTTTGATTTGAAAAAGGATTCCCGCCGTCATATCCGACATCACTCGCAACCTTACCGCATAGTCGGAGATATGCTCTATCGCGTTGGAGTTTATTCTGCACTCCGCCGATGTTTGACCCTCGAGGAAGCTGAGAAAGTGTTGAATGATTGTCAAAATGGTGCCTGTGGTGGTCACATGTTTGGTTACGCGACTGCACAAAATATACTTCGTGCTGGGTATTTTTGGCTTTCGATTTTAAAAGACTGTATTGTCGCAGTTCATAAATTCAATGATTGCTAAATTTATCAATGCAAGATGAATGCGCCACATGTTCCCCTTCACCCTGTCATTACCGTTGGTCCCTTTTCTAGATGGGGCATCGATTTTATGATGTGTAACCCTCACTCGGCTGGGGGGCATGCTTATATCATCGTAGCCATGGATTACTTCACCAAATGGGCCGTTGCAATGCCTACAGTTGCCGTTGACGGTAATACAACCGCTCAATTCATTTTCAATCATATTATTGCTAGGTTTGGTGTTCGTCAAGCCATCGTTACTGATCATGATTCCTATTTTCGACATTATATGGTGGCAGAGTTGACTTCTAAGTTGGGTCTGCATCACAACAACTCAATGCCGTACTACCCTCAAGCCAATGGCCAGGTTGAAGCCGTGAACAAAGTTCTTGTCACAATGCTTCAGCATATGATTGGGATCCACAGATCAAACTAGAATCTCATGTTATTTTTGGCTCTTTAGGCATACCGATCATCAGTGAAGAGTGCGACCAGATTCACCCCTTTTCAGTTGGTTTACGATCTAGAAGCTACCCTCCCGATTGAATGTGAAATACCTTCACTCAAGTTAGTTGTGGAATTACTGCCTAACACTTTGCTAGAAGAAGAGCATCTCCTTTACTTAGAGAGGTTATATGAAACTCATCGCTTAGCTTCTTTGGTCATCGAGGCACAAAAGAAGCGAGTTAAAGCTCATTTTGATCAATCAGTTTCCCCTCGTTCTTTCGTTGAAGGAGATCTCGTCCTCCTATATGACCAAGCTAATGATAAGTTGGGGGCAGGTAAATTTCAACCTATGTGTCATGGGCCCTACATCATTAAATGTGTGTTGCAAAATGGGGCATAAGACCTAATTGACTACGAAGGAAATCCTCTTGAATAACCCAGAAATGGGTTGTATCTCAAAAAATATTATTCATGACTCATTTGTGCATATCAAGTGTACATAGGTGTTATTTTCATTTTTGTACATGTTTTTGGGTTTGGTGTGATTTGTGAAAATTTTCTTGCTTATTGGGTCTTGCTTATCATGTAGATGGCTATTACCCCTTATGTCGGTTTCGCAGATGGTGCTTCCCGTAGTACCAAGAATTTGTCTTCAGCAGCCTAGGTAATTTATAATCTTGTTGGTGAGTTGATAGACCTGCAAGGTATTTGTCTAGGATGAAATACAAACAATGTTGCTGAATATAGCGTTGTCATTGAGCTACTAACTGAAGTAATTAACCTTGGCATACACGCGTTGCTTGTAAATCTAGATTCACAGCTTGTTGTTCTACAACTCAATAATCATTATTCAGTTAGAAATCCGCACATTCTGAGATTGTATTTACATATTCGTTTGTTGGAAACACATTTTGATTTCATTACTTATCAACATATTCCTAGACAAATGAACACGCTAACTGATACAGTGGCTAACATTCTATTAGATAGAAATTTGAATAATTTGTAAAAACATCACCATATGTAAAAATATCCATGTAAGGAAATAGATGTATATATATAATGTTTGCAACTGTGTGCGTCATAACATCAAAAAATATGTGTATGTTTCTATTACAACTTGAGACATCATGTCTCGCAAAAATATGCAGATAAAATAAACCTAGGTGTCTAATCAGCATGATGCTCGTGATAACATGTCACCGGCCGGTACTAGGCCCCCGCCTCGGCAAGCGATTGAATTCGACTAGACACTCCTACAGTGTGCCTTTGATGAGGCGTGAGGAACATCATCAAAACGTGCATAATCCCCCGGGACTCCTGGTGATCCCTCCGGGTTTTCACTATCACATCTTCCTCGGCTTTGCCCTCACCTTGAGGTTGAAATCGCGAGGGACTCGCCTCCTTATGGTGACATGCCGGCGGAGTCTCTCTGGGCCAACATCTGCATCACATGGATTTAATGCCAGAACATACATAATAAAAAAAAATCCTAATACTCATAAAATTCAAAAATTGAGTCTTACGCAAATCTTCATCCCAATCTTCTCCCTGCGGGAGTGGGAGGTCTGGGTCACCAGTGAAGTTTGTACCAGAGTAGGGCCAATCCTCCACGACAATTAGTTGTCGACAGATCCAATCAAAAAAATATAGCCTCCAAGAAATCTGTTGGCTACTCCCTGCCCTTGGCATCAGTGCTACCCATTGGGCCATCTGAGGTTCTCTTGCTGGTGGATTCGGAACTATAACCTCCTCTCACTGAAAGATTGGTAATCGTTCCAAGAAGAATGATACCAGGATAGATCTGTAACCAAATTTTTTTAGTCTGGTCTTCTTGCATTTGGTTAATTAGCGCTTCATGTTTATGGTCATCGCCTCTGTCCAGTTAAAGAGGGTTGGCGCCATGCAGTCCACAACAAGAAGAAACTGTGTATTCTTTGCTGCATGTGGTGCTTGCAATCCCACATCACATGTGATGGTATGCAATACCACGTGTAGTGTCAAATCAAGGATAGTTTGTATATCAAATTTCCCACTACCAGTTCCTTTCCGCGCTCCTCGGCATACCTTGTCTATCACCATGGACATGTTTTCTATGCAGGGTCAAGTGCCAGTTAGGAGTGGGACTACACCTCTTTGTGATAATCCTGTGATGAAGTACACATCAGAAAAATAAATCTCGAGTTCCTGATCCTGTAGGATGAACTTCTCTTGATCTTCGTCCCATATACTGATAAGATATTGTAGCAATTCCGGTTGGGCTTGGAGACATGGTGTGCGGAAGAATTTTTTCAAACAACAGTTCCTGAGGGCTTCCATGACTCCCTCATTTTCCATGGCTAATTCATCTTCCTCACTATGTTCCCGTTATTTCCATTCAATGACCATTTTTCTCTGTTCTACCTACAAACACACACATACAAGTGATATTACTCAATCTTTATCCTTGAATTTGTAAAAAATTGGGACATTTGTTATGTATTTTTTCTTGAAATTGCGTTGCACCGTTGGCGTGTCCTAATGTTAAAAATAGGGCGGTCGATGCGACTCAGTGCTCGAAACACGCACCGACCGCGCAACCCTAGATTTTACAATTTCTCCCCCCAAATTCAAAATTGAAAAATGCAGGAAGAAAGGAATAACTTAAAATGACAAGAGGGATCTCAACTCTTATCTGGAGTTGATGGATTTGTGATTGATGTACTAGATTGGTCACTATCATCGCCGCAAGATTTCACAGTAAAATGGGAAAAAATTTCTCCACAAGAGGTAAAAAGTGAAAAGTAATTGTTTTTTACTATTTTTGGAATTTTATAACTTTTCACAACCCTAATTAGGTTCTAAGGCATGTTTTTCGATTATTTTATGATATTATTTTTAAAAAATGGGTTTTACACATGTCTCTTGTGCAGCAACAGGTTTTTATGTGACAAGGATGAAGTGACGAGTTATATTTTATACCTTTTTGGACTCGATAATAACACAAAAAAGTCACTATTGGAGTAATCTTTCAGCTCTTTTCTGACTCTCTAAAATTGAAAATATTGCTGAGATGCTTGTCGTTTTAAATTCGTTAAGTGGCTGCGAAACAATATCTACCCAGTATACGTTTACCCCTTTTTCGGGCTGGGATGGATTATTTACGAAAAAGGAATACCTTAGCCTATTGCAACTAAGAGATTATCTCAGACAGAGTTTTCTACCTTTTCGGATCTATGAGACTACCTATGAAAAGGGACTGTTGGAGTTTTCTTTTCTTCCTTCTTTTCAAACTCTCTAAACATGAAAAGATGTCAAGTTCTCCCTTCGTCAGACTCATTAAACCCTGATGACATCAGACCTCGTCATGATGACGTTATTCAATTTTCTCCTTCCTAGGGCTCATAAAATGTACTAGGATGGATTTTTCCGAAGGAAAGACTTATAGTGAAAGCATATGTTATCCCCTTCAATCTTGTTTTCAAAATAATTGGGGTACTTGCCAGAAATGGTGGGGGAAAATGGAACCAGATTTTAGTTGTGTTGGTAGTATGTCGCTCTTGAACATGGCAGTTGTCTGCATTCGTGTCAAGTTGGGGACATCTCATTCAGTTATTTTTTCCTCCATGGGTTTGGGTAATCTCTTTTGACCTCTCATTTTCTCTTTGCCACATTATCATGACCTCAGATCCTTTCATGTCAAATACTGCCAAATCTAGCATCGTGCTGCTGATATGTTCAAGAGAAGTTCGCCTCTGTAGTTTTTCAACCTCTCTCTGATTCTTTGGTAATCCTGATTCACAAACATCATATTCCTCTGTCTCGTGTCGATGATGTGGGAGACATTATGTCCCTCCTTCGATCAGGTCACTTCCTGTCGACTTCAGTTCATTATCCAGGAATTTGATCTAGAGACTCTTTCCGGTACCTTGAAGTTAGCATGCCTGAATGGCAGGTTCTTCGCATTCGACGCAAGGTCCTAATCATTGGCCTTCGATCGAATGACTCCGCGGGTGTTTGACGCCAGATCACTATTCACATTCTGTGGATTGTACCTTGTGTACCTTGAGAGCCATTGTCATTATTGGTGGTTTCTCTCGTGTCTGTTAACAACTTTCATCATTGGATGGTAATTAGACGATTTTATTGCATGTTTGACTTCAGCTCATACATTCGCATGCTAGAAATTGTACTTGTTCGGGTCGAGATGGAGCGCAAGACCCTGGATTTTTTCTGATAAGATCTAGGCTGCGGGTTCATTATGGATTATCATGACTTATTGCATGACTCTGTGATTGGATGGCTACAACCATACCTGAGTTTATTTGTTGATCTTTACTAGATGGCTGCGTCCATACCTAGATCTCAGTTTTTATACTCTATCATGGATGGCTACGCCCATGCCACATGTTCATATATCAGAGATATCAGTTGTATTGTAATTACAGGTTTTCCAATAGTGGTGTTTGGTTCGAACACATTCTCATAAAGCATTTCACCCCTCCCTCTCCCTCAGACCTCATGCTTTAGGGGGCATCTGTTACACAACATTTTTTCACTGCCCCTGCAATCCCAAACTCGCACATTGGAGGGTCATTTTTGTGACCAATGCATAGTGTCATGCTTTGCAAATTTGTAATATTCCCAATTAGCAGCAACTAATTGGAAATATTAATTTTGATCAATTTTGCCTTATATAATTAAATTATAAATAAAGGTGAGTAGAGGGGGACATAACTCAATCTAAAAATAAAGTGCACTCCCTAGTAGACACAACGTTGTAACTTAAGTGAACCGAGGGGGGCAAAAGGACCACGTAGGGAAGGGGCCCACGTGAACACTTGGAGAGACAACGTAGGTTGAGTTGGCAGTGTGGGAGCCAATGAGGCTATGTTGGATGAGAGGCCTAAGGTTTGAGAGAGAGAGGCCAACGTTATATAAGGAGGAGAGCCTCCTCATTTGGAGTATTCATTGTTGATGATATTGAGCTGGTCATTTTGACTTCTTGAGCACGCTGGCTGTTTAGCCTGTCTGCAGCACTGCTTAGTGCGTTGAGTGTCTCCGATCGGAGATCTCGCCCTTAGCCCCGAGGGACTTCGAGTGCCTGCTCAGGCAAGGTAGTTTCTTCAGCATTTTGTGAGAGACTACACAGTCATTGAGAGGGGGGACACAGTCTATTCAGGAGGAGCTCGAGATTGAGTTTCTTGTAGGGGTTTGAGCCTAGAGATTGAGCAGAGGATCAACCTTTGCCTTTGGGAGGATTTTGGTGGAGTTTGAGGCCATATTTTAGTTGTTCCTATTCAGCCTCTGCGCAGAGCCTTGGAGGGTAGTGTAATTCCCCAAGGGGGTGACTTTTGGGGGTCAGCCATTTTTGATATGATTTCTGGGTTTTGCTTGGGTTGATGAGTAGAGGTGGATTCCAGATTTTCAGCTCATTTTTGCAAGGGGAACAACCCCTAGTCATTAGTTCATTTCAGCAGTAGCAGCTACACAATAGTTTTCCAGTAGCGGGGACACAGTTCAGAGAGTAGCCATTTCCTGGTTATTCTGAGACTATTTCTTCACTTGCCTTGAGCAAGTTTAGGTGCCATCACTTCGATCACCTATTGTACTTCATTATATTTCTCAGTATAATAAAATGGCTTAGCATTCTCTCTCTATATTTCTGGATGATTTGTCATACATTTTGTCCATGTTATTGTATGTCTGCTTTACTGTTATCTTTATGTATTTTTGGGCATTCTAGTTCTATACCACTTGGAATGTTTATCTCATACTCGTAGATAGAGTTTGGAAAGGGCCAGGTAGCCTCCAGATCTCACTCTTTTCTCAGAGATGAAATATTTGGTAAACACCCTCCCAATCCATCTCTAGTTGGAGTTTGTTTGTGTTTTAGAGATATCCCCGAAATAGGATATTACAGTGGTATCAGAGCATAGTTCTAGCTCATCTTGTGGAGCTAGTAGTCTATGACACTGGGGGAGAAGTCCTACATCTGCTACAGAGGTAGGAAGTACAGAGATATTGAGACTAGGTTGGAGAACACCTATGGAGAGGGGGACTGCGTTCGGGTGGTGGACACAGAAGAGGAGGAGTCGATGGCAGGTGATGATGATGCGAAGAGATTTGGGGAGATGCTCCTCAAATTAGTACAGGATCTATCGAGGTAGATTGAGGTAATGGGGCAAAGATTCATCGTTGTGGAGGCTAGACAGCGTGAAACCCTAAGGGGTTTCCAGATTGGCGAGGGATCAGGCACATCCCACCATTTACCGGAGCATGATGCCACTCAGCATATGGCATCACATACACCCACACGTTCCAATATGCCCACTTTTCTAGGTGCAGACACAGGGGCAGGAGCACAGCAGGAGCCAGAGCCTGGCCACATGGGTGATTATTTCACCGAGTATCAGGCATATGGGCAGGAGTTCATGGATGCCCTTCCATTTAGAGATTTTGTTCAGCTCCAACGGGATAGCAGACCCCGCAATTTTCACAGAGGGAACATGCACTCACATGAAGGGGGCTTACAACGCATAGTGGGAAAACTCCATTTACCGACATTTGAAGGGTCATCCAAGCGTTTGGAAAAATCTTGGGTGGATAAGTTGGATACCTCTTTCTAGCTTGACCGAGTATCGGAGGGGGAAACCATCAAAATGGTTACCTCGCACATGGAGGATGAGGGCACACAGGATTGCAGCGAGTTTGAGGATACACCTAGTGTGACACAGGACTGACCCTCATTGGAGACCTCCTTGACCATGTTGGTTGATATCTTAGGGGAGAAGGTAGAGCCTACCCCATTAGAGCCATCCATTGAGGGGTGATCGGAGTCGTGTCCAAGTCTTCGGGAGGTAGCAGCACACGACAAATGGGTGAGGTGTCAGGAGATGTATCCACCTTCGATGAGGCACTAGGAGATACAGAGGTATTGGATGATGGTCGACGACAACGGTATCATCAACTTCAGGCAGATCGTTTAGTTTTGAAAAGGAAGGCCACGTCAGTACGGAAAGACATTTTTTTGCAGGACAGGGAGCTAGAGGGCATGAAAGTGCCTTGTGCCGAGTCAGCGGCCAAGTTGGTCTGCATTGGGGAACGACTGGATTCCATGATGGTACAACCAGAGGGCATGTTGGAGAATCATATCATTCCCCTTCAGACATGCATGGATAGAACTAGAAGCGTTGTTGGGACACCTCTTCCCATTGGAGAGAGAGAGAGATGGAGTCACCTAGTCAGATCTCATACGTTGACTTGGTTAGCAGGATGAGACGATCGGGGTTGCACAGGGTGCAACATCCACATGTTGAAGTTGGATGGCGAGATATTTTGAGTTGGTACCTGGTGGAGTGGGTTATGGAGATGGTGGTGGACCCAGGTGTAGTTCAGCAGGAGTTCCCAGGTGCTGGGAATATAGGAACCCCAGATTGGCATTGGGACATAGGCGAGATCACCTATCATTTCCCAGGCAAGTTGGTTGACTATGTATTGGAGGGTACGGTTGGCCTAGTAGTATAGCATGCACATCCGCTAGGGGAGTTTCGGTCAACTCCAATGGCCAACTAGTTTATGGGCAAACTCCCTAGGTTGTCTTGGTATGACACTCATACACGGGATCACGGGGTGGTCAACATACCTTGGTAGGAGCTTATCAGAGGAGGTGGCATTGGCAGGCCACTAGATGGCGCCTTGTATGGGGCCAAGGATTCTTCACCTTTGTGTGGGGCACAGAGGACGTAGCAGAGCCGAGCAGTGGTGGTAACACTACTGACACATAGGGAGAGTCACTTCTCGGACCCCTCGAGGAGGGTTTGGAGTGATGCGGCGGTGGAAATGATGATGCCGATTGGGGGTAGTCCGACATGTATAGGCACAGCTCTAGGTCATATCATCTAGGGATGTGTGGGAGCCTCTAGCATTGAGCAGTGGACTACCGGTGGACATGGAGTTGCATGGTGGTGTACCGTAGTGTGTGGGACTGCATTGTGGAGTAGGAGTGTCCTGCATCACATTGAGAGCACATGGGGAGTGACTGATGCCTGGACACAGTCAGGGCACGAGACGGTACAGGGTGGTACAACAGTAGCATGGGGTATCCAACAATATACAGGGGTATGCCTTAGTGTGCAGTGGCATGTTGAGGAGTACATGGATGATTAGTGGTATGCGAAGGCATATGGTGTTGCACAGTAGGGTCTTAGAGCATTTCGTTCAGGGAGACTCACGTACAGGGACACCGGGCTTACCTTTGGGGGTATTTCACCCAGGATCAATGGGGAGACAGATGAGCGATACTTGACGCTATTTGTGGGGACTCACGCACTTGGCCCTCTTCTACATCACTCATGGGCACAGTCGATTTTATTGTTGTCCTTTGGCACCTTGGGCATGAGCAGCGGGGTACATGAGGCTCACCCAAGATATTTGGATGACACTCAGCACACTAGGGGAGAGACTTCTCAGAAGTGGCACTGGGTCGGGGCACTAGTTGACAGCCACAGGTTAAGGGATGAGATGATCCTCTACAGGGGTGGCACATCAGCCATCGCTGAGCCTACGTTTGGGGAGTGGGTCATGAGGGAGACATGCGTCACTTTTCCCTCAGGGCATGTCGAGATCATGCATGAGAAGAGGATACTGGTTATAGCAGAGGTATCATCCCAGTATGTGTTTGGGCTCCAGACATTGTATCGACACTTTATCGAGAGGGTGGATGGCATATTCAATGCAGATGAGGTGGCAGAGGTAGAACAGGAGGGCATTCCTTCTCTATGCCAGGTTGAGGATTCTTTTTCATATGAGTCCATAAGATCAGTTGAGATGGTGACAGTAGACCGGAGCTGCATTCGAGTGTCCAGGGTGAGCAGTCACGGGACTCTACCAGAGATACTCTGGGTGAAGAGTCACTTGTGATGATTCAGCTAGAGTAGCAGGTGATGGAGCCTGAGTCGACAGAGGAGGACACTATTCACATCAGGCACGATATTCCTTTGGGGGAGAGCTAGATGGGCACCCACATTGAGCCAATGATGGATATGCGGCTAACATTGGGGTCAGCCATTGAGGTGGGGTAGTCAGATGCATTGACATCGAGTACGGTGACAACAGTTGCAGATCCATATCCTCTGGAGGTGTTGGAGGTTGATGGTATTGTTCTGCAGGGGGCCAGTAGATAGCAGGAGCATGAAATTCCCGATCAGGAGTGGGAGGAGCTGTTGGATATGGTGGAGCATCCAACTATGGGTCGACACAGGGATGAGGCGCAGATAGATGTACACGCAGTCAGCAGAGCTGTAGTGTTTTTAGTGGGTAGCACTCTCCAGGAGTACATCGATGGAGCTTGCAGCATATCTTGCCCACTTTGGCCCATTATAGAGAGAGGGGCTTCCTTCTATAGGTGGCTTTCATTTGCATACAGGGCAGAGCAGTGGGAGTTAATTACAGGCTAGGAGCAACACTCCAAGCGTGTTCCATATGCAGTTGTTGTTGCTACATCAGATTCTTCTTCCAGGATGGACTGGCGGGAGATCATGAGTTGGTACCCTCTTGATGGTACGGTATTCTTTGTAAGGAGCACAGCAGAGCAGGGGCCTTGGACATAGCAGATGTTACATATTCCAACTGGAAGGGGGCACAAGTTGTCATTTCTTCATCACTCCATCCTGATTTCAGCAGAGCAGGATCAACGCGGGATTGACTCAGGACTTGGATTGGAAAGAGGTGATGAGTTGGTACACAGTTGATGGGATAACTTACATAGTCACAGATACATCGTAGCATGGTTCATGGTCTTCACCTCTTAGAGCATCAGTCATAGCCAGAGGGAGTGCACAGTCTGAGCCCTGGGACTTGGGTGATTATTGGCCATGGTGGCAATGGGATCCGGGAGGATTGTTGGTTGGCTGGTACTGTGAGAGATCAGTTTGGGATCCTGGCTTTGAGAGATCCCTTCATATCAGGGTGATGTAGAGGACAGGGAATATTTAGTGGTGCATCTCGGACCTAGGCACCTTTTTGCAATGTCGGTGGGGAGCACCAACTAGAGAGGAGGCTTGTTCAGGCATTTCTTGAGGACAAGTAATTTTTGGTGGGGAGGACTGTAATATTCCCAATTAGTAGCAACTAATTGGAAATATTAATTTTGATCAATTTTGCCTTATATAATTAAATTATAAATAAAGGTGAGTAGAGGGGGACATAACTCACTCTAAAAATAAAGTGCACTCCCTATTAGACAGAACATTGTAACTTAAGTGAATCGAGGGGGGAAAAAGGACCACGTAGGGAAGGGGCCCATGTGAACACTTGGAGAGACAACGCAAGTTGAGTTGGCAGCGTGGGGGCCAAGGAGGCTACGTTAGATGAGAGGCCTAGGGTTTGAGAGAGAGAGGCCAAAATTATATAAGGAGGAGAGCCTCCTCATTTGGAGTATTCGTTGTTGATGATATTGAGCTGGTCGTTTTGACTTCTTGAGCACGCTGGCTGTTTAGCCTGTCTGCAGCATTGCTTAGTGCGTTGAGTGTCTCCGATCGGAGATCTCACCCTTAGCCCCAGGGGACTTCAAGTGCCTGCTCTGGCAAGGTAGTTTCTTCAGATTTTTTTGAGAGGATTGGTGTTTGGGTTTTTTTGTTGCGGAGCTGTGCATTCAGAGACTGTGCAGTCATTGAGAGGGAGGACACAGTCTATTCAGGAGGAGCTCCGAATTGAGTTTCTTGCAGGGGTTTGAGCCTGGAAATAGAGAAGAGGATCAAAATTTTCCTTTGGGAGGATTTTCATGGAGTTTGAGGCCGTATTTTAGTTGTTCCTATTCAGATTTTGCGCAGAGCCTTAGAGGGTAGCGTAATTCCCCAAGGGGGTGATTTTCGGGGGTCAGCCATTTCTGATATGATTTCTGGGTTTTTATTGGGTTGATGAGTAGAGGTGGATTGCAGATTTTTAGCTCATTCCGGCAAGGGGAACAATCCCTAGTCATCAGTTCATTTCAGCAGTAGCAGCTACACAACAGTTTTCCAGTAGCTGGGACACAGTTCAGAGAGCAGCCATTTCTTGGTTATTCTGAGAGTATTTATTCACTTTCCTTGAGCAATACTAGGTGCCATCACTTCGATCACCTATTGTACTTCATTATATTTCTCAGTATAATAAAATTTCTTAGCATTCTCTCTATATTTCTGGATGATTTGTCGTACATTCTGTCCATGCTATTATATGTCTTCTTTACTGTTATCTTTATGTATTTTCAGGAATTCTAGTTCTATACCACTTGACGTGTTTATCTCATACTCTTAGACAGAGTCTGGAAAGGGCCAGGTAGCCTCCAGATCTCACTCTCTTCTCAGAGGTGAAATATATGGTAAACACCCTCCCAGTCCATCTCTGGTTGGAGTTTGTTTGTGTTTTAGAGATATCCCCAAAACGGGATATTACAAAATTACATATTTGCATCCCTTTTGATGAAGTCAACATTCTTCTTGTTGACATTTCCTTAAGCAGAGCTGTGGAAATCCCTATTTTTTCCTTGGCGCGAGTAGCCTTTTACCTCCTCGCGCCGACCTAGGAATTTTACACTAAGCCCGTGCCACTTGGCGCTCTGTCCCAGTGTGATTCCCACGCCAAGCTATTTATGAATTTAAAAAAATAAATAGAGGTGGAGGTTCCATTTCAACCACCTCGGGGATGAGTCATTGGGAGTGGTTGAACTGAAACAACCACGGGCCTCCTCCTTTAGCTAGTAGTTTCCACCTCCCTTGGAACACTCTTAAAGGATAGGCCTCCCTTCCACATTTGTAGGGATCCCAACCTCCTCCTTTTCCTCTATATAAACAAGCCTTCTCTCTTTATGAAAACTAGCTGAATGAGCAAAAGCTGAATAGCTACAGCTGAACTAGTTGAAGTGCTGAACTTGAGAGACTAAGCTATAGTTGAATAACCGAGTTATGAGAAGGTATAACAAGGAGAAATTCATAGAGAGGTCCCTTATCCCGTCCAAATTCCTCGATGAGATTTGAGACGTGCTTCACTTGAGCCCTGCTGAAGGAGACCGCAATGTCAGAGAATGGTTGTATCTCTTCTTTCTACCTTTTAATATAAGTGACTATTGTCTGGTTCCTATCTTGTGTTTTATATTTATTGAATGTAATATGATATTCTTATTTGACTAACTAGTAGATTTTGGATGAGATTAGTATGTGGGATTTGGTTGTCATTGTTTGATCTTTGTGTAGGTGTCCAAGTGCAATAAGCGAAGGGATTGTGTCTTGATAGATCGGGAGCGAGAAGTTCTCATCACCACTACGATTGCCGACAACAGCATTGGACCACTGGTAGGCTATCTTATCGCGTCCTCTTTCATTAAAATATATAGGAACCTACACCTTAGCATGATTCCTTGTTACTAGAACCACCCTAGGGCTAGAGGGATTATCTTTCTCTGTAGAGAGGATTTACCTACATAACAGTGAGGATGATGAGTAAGGGGTCAAATGATCACTTGCAGATTTACATGGGCCAGCAAGCTTGGTCACATTGGTTGCCATTGGGAAATTTATTTCACTCTCTGAAGGCTCCTATTTTACTGATCCATGCCTTGAAAAACACATATTAAATGAAGAAGGTGGCATGGCTGTGTTGGCTACTCTTGGGTGAGTATGGATACCACCCAATAGCTCGTAATTTTTTGATTCATTCCTTGAAAATCAAAGATAAAATACAGGAAAGGAAGGCATGTTCATTTTGGTTGTGTTTAGGGGAATTTGGCTTATCCATCTTACATGAAGGAGATGGAGGAGGGCAACAAAGGGCCTTACTTTGGTGGTTATTGTTAGGAGTTTTAGCCATCTATAAATTCTGTTATACGTCATGATGGCTAAATAGGTTACTTAGTTTTCAAGAAACAAATTTTATGAAAAAATATATAAGTCCTTGAAACCTCACTATGTCTATTATCCTCAAATAAATCATGTGATTAATAAAATTCACTCAAAGCCTCCAAGTTACCTTGCCAGGACACAAAGAAAATTGTTTTCAAGCTCTTCTCCATCAGTTCATTTCATCAACTCCATTTCACCCATCTTTTCGTTCATCCTCACAATCACTTTTCTCTTCATTTACCCTCATTTTCCCAAGAACCCTTTAAAGACTTATAAAATCCCTTTATAATGGTTTAAAACTCTTTTTATACTTATCGGAAACCTGAAAAAGGGCTAAAAAACCTTTGGGTTAAAGCCTTTTTCGGACTTTTTGAAATATTAGATCTTAAGCCCCCAAAGGCTTAAGCCCTCTGCCCCTGTTTCTCATATAACCTAGAGGCTTGACCATTCGCTAAACCCTTGGCCCTTGCCTCTTAACCCCGGTCCCATTTTTTCTCCACATGACCTCATCTTTGCGCCTTATGTTTATCCCTTTTTCTTTATCTCAACCATTGATCTTTCGGATCTAATGGCTCCTGTTGGAAATACTGAGAGGGGGGGTGAATCAGTATTTCTTTCAATTAGAGCATTATTTAATCTTCAATTATTATCAGTGTTTTTACAATGATAGCAGCAAACAAGAGGAACACAAATGCACACAGTTTTTAAGGTGGAAACCCACTCCGGGACAAAAAACCATCTAATGATTTTCTAATAATTCTTTTCAACTCCAATTGAAAATAAAGCTCCAACTTCCTAGAATCTAGAAAAGCATTCTTCTCCAGCTCCCACTGGATGGACGCTCCAATTCCTGAGATTATTCAGTAGTCACTGAACGGATGCCCCAACACCCAATGAGCTACAACTCACCCTAGCACCACCCTACCACCCTATAGAATAATAAAAGAAGAATGGACTCCCGTACCAGGGAAAATGGTCCACTTTAAAATGATATAGAATGATGTAGAAGAAGAAGATATACTAGACCATAACCCCAACTTTGACACAACCACCTAATGATGATCCTAGACCTCCCAACACTGCCTCTTCAACCCTTGGTAGATAGACACTAGTACAATTTGTACAATAATGTATTTATAATGACTAAGTACAATGATACCTTTACAATGATTGTATGCAGTGCTGCCCACTTGAAGACTTCATATGATGAACTTCTTGCTGTTGTTATGCACCTTGGTTGTTGCTCTTATCATGCTACCCTCTGCTACACCTTGTTTTTATTTTCTGCCGTAGAAAGTCTGGTCCTTTGCAATCCTTGACAACACATGAGCTAGCTTTTTCTTGCCTTCTAGGAGCTCGATATTGAATCTGGTGTATCTCTGTTATTTCAAATCCCTAATATCTGATTTCCGGTCTTGTAGTAGTCCTCTAAGTATTATTTCTAATGCCACAGGTCTGATCCAATTTTTATTCTTCAAGAGAGAGTTATACCCAATTTCTCACACTGCCCTAATTATGGACTGTTTCGGTAGAGCACACTTTTACGGCATGCCACATGTCACTGTTTCTTCATTTGCCTCTTCAATTGATAGAGAAAAAACTAAAGATAGTGGAATATCTACCAATTTTTATGGAATTCAAATCCTATACTTAGAGAGAGAGTTATGATGATTTTACCAAGGTCACTTCTTTGAGATAAATTTTAGGAGCCTACAAAAACCCTTACTTCCACAGATCATATCTCCAAAAATATTGCGCAACTTGATCTGAAATTTTTACTGAAGCTTCCTCAAGATTTCGGATTTTCCTCATAAAATTTTCAGCTTCTGAGCCTTTGTAGAAAAAAAATTAGAGAAAAAATTCCACGATGACCTATTTCAGATGGCCAAATCCCATACATAAGGAGGAAATGAAGATCACAATTTATATGAATGCTTAAGTTGAGAGGGGCTTCAACAAGTGAACGTGGGAGAGATCTTAGGAGCTTAAAAAATATTAATTATGACTTTTCAATGACCCATGCCCCAACCCCATGGGGTTTTATCCCACTAACTGGGGTACAAACTTCAAACATGAATATCTCTCAAACTGTGAAGAATTACATGGCGTGCCATATATCAACGGAAACATATTGACAAGTAGAAACCATCAAAAGCATTATTGACCTAGAATATATTAATTTGGTAGGTAAAACTTCTCATTCAATATTGGGTTAGCCCCTGGTGCTGCTTGGGTTGACATCAATGACAACTACTGATCAACAATCTCCCCCTTTGGCATTGATGGCAACACAAGTACTCCCCCTGCGATCATGAAACCTGTTCCTACAACATTATCTCCCCCTTTGACATCAATGGAAAAGGGTAACTCCACCTAAAACACAACCATCCTGCGAACCTGTACACACTTCCACTCACGCTGACACACAAGCGTCCTGCAGACCTGTACACACTTCCACTCCCCCTTTATATTCTGAAAAAGGAAAATCTAATGAGAACTTGGGAGAATCCCAAGCTTCTGGCAAAAATATTCCAACGTTGGCGAATATTTAATATGTGATTCTTTTGGTGCTGCTTGGAATCTTGCTACTTGCCCAACTGCTTGCATAACATTTGGTCGGGAGGTTGTTACATATAGAAGAATGCTAATCATAGATTTGTACAACCTTTGATCCACATCCTTAGATGAGTCGTCAATGCTCAATTTGCAACCAAGTAAAGACATCTCTAAATCACTTTGCACCTTTGTAGAAAAATTCTTACTTAGTTGATCATCATTGCTACAAATTATTGTATCATCCTCTTTAGCTATTAGACATGCTTTAGTTGCTTCATCCAGAACATATATGTCGTTTGGAGCTCGACCTGCTATAGCCACAATTTCACCATTCACGCCTTTCCTGATTTCACATTTCGTGGAGTTGAATAGTATTGTGTGTCCTTGATCACACATTTGTCCAACACTGGGCAGATTGTGATTCATGTTTTCAACCAATAGAACATTCTTGGCTAGAGCATATTTTCTTCCGAGAGTGACAGTACCTGATCCTATAACATTTGAAGATCCATCATTTCCAAATGACACGGTTCCGTCCTTCTTCTCTTTCAAAGATAAAAATTTATTTCTATCTCCAGTCATATGCATTGAGAAACCGCTATCAACATACCACACATCTTTGTTCTTTTGAGCCTTGAAAGCGAGAGCACACTTATCATTCTTCTTCTTCTTCTATGTTTGTTCGTTCTGTGGCTTCGAAGATTCTTCTGGAGGATTTTCAAGTTTGCAGTCTTTGGCTATGTGTCCAAAGTTTCGACATTTGTAACATTCAACATTATTTCTTAAATGTTAAAATCTATTGATGTTTTGCTGAGTCCTAGGAGGTTCATATTTGACAGATCTCCTGGAATTGTATTCGTTCCTAGGGTACGTGCGACATTCTATAGCTTTATGACCAAATTTTCCACATGAATAATAGTAGCTATAAAAAATATGTTGGTACCTCAATGAAAATTTTCGTCGAGGAATTGTCTTCCAAGGCTGTTCTTGCGAATCTTGTCCAATGAAGTCTACATGCATGTCATATCTCATAGGTTCATTATATTTTGTTGTAGAAGGTCCTGCTTCTTCTTCTTTGTAACCAATGTCAGTTTTTTCATTGTAAGATCGTTGATTTTTGATGATTTCTTCCAATTCCCTTGAGTTGTTGGCATATTTTTGGATACTTTTTCCTTTCTCCAATTCCTCACGCAGCGAGACTACTTCGGCTTCTAATTCTTCCCTTTCTTGGTTGCTTTCTTCCAACTTATTTTGAAGTGACTCTTCAATGCATTTGTGTTCTTGAACTTCAATTTTGAGACCTTGAACTTGTTCTTCAAGAATTTTGGAACGGATCCTCTCCGCCTTGAGATCTTTTATAAGCTTCATTGCTTCCTCATAAAATTTGTCTATGGTCCAGCCTTCTTCTTCATTGTTTGATACCTCGTTTATCTGTGCTCGGGTTTATTATGCTTGGCCATAAACAATACTCTCTCATTGGCTTCTTCTTCACTATAATTGTCTTCATCGGATGATGAGCTATCTTCTTTAGAGAGAAAGTTCCTTTTGGATCCTTGCTTGTTGAATTTCTTAAAACCTTTATTTCTTTTTGAGTTTCCATTACTTTTGTTTGGACATTTGCCGCAGTAATTCCCAACCTCATTATAGGCCGAAACATATCAATGGAAGTTTACCTTTGAATTGTCCCCTACCAATTTGTATAGTTTTCTCGTGAAGTAAGCATATTATTCATCTCAGCACCTTCTTCATCATCTCTGGAACTCTTCACACTTGGTGTGTGCCAGGAAATTCAATTGAAGGTTGTTTGTCCTTATTGGTTTTCTTAGATGCAATGAACGCAATTTCTAGATGTGAAGTACCCTCTTCTTCATCAAGTCTAATTTCATATGCTATGATAACTCCATGTAATTCCTCGTTATTGAGTTTGTCCATATTTGCACTATATTCTAAGACCTATACCTTTGGGTTGAATCCCTGGTAACATTCTAAGAATATTTCATATAATAGTCTTCTCATCAACTGGCTCTCCCGATCCTTCCAGAGTATTGGTTATTTCATCAACAGATTGGAAGTATTTGCTCAAATGTTTCTCTATAGATTTTAATCTTTTCTTATTTGAAATTTGAGTCACCTACATATATATTCTCAAGCTTATCCCATACATTTTTGACGGTTTTACAAACCAACACCTTATGATAAGCAGATTCAATTAGTCCACTGATAATAATATTCTTTGCTTTTGCATCATTTACCAAATTCTTCTTATCTTGTTCATCCGCGATTGATGTAAATCCATTTTGAACAGTGTCCCATATTTCGTAACCTTGTGCCAAGAGATAGACCTCCATTCTTCCTTTCCAAAGTGCATAATTATTTTCATTGAATAGAGGTACACCATTCTTGGTATGCTCCATGACCTCCTTCCAGCTGTTAAACTGCTATTGAAGGAACCAAGCTTTGATACCAATTGTTGAAAATATTGAGAGGGGGGGGTGGGGGGGGGTGAATCAGTATTCCTTTCAATTATAGCATTAGTTAATCTTCAATTATTATCAGTGTTTGTACAATGATAGAAGAAAACAAGAGGAACACAAATGCACACTATTTTTAAGGTGGAAACCCACTCAAGGACAAAAACCACCTAATTCTTTTCTAATAATTATTTTCAACTGCAATTGAAAATAAAGCTCCAACTTCCTAGAATCTAGAAAAGCATTCTTCTCCAGCTCCCACTGGATGGATGCTCCAACACCCGAGATTCTTCAATAGTCAACTGAATGGATGCCCCAACACCCAATAAGCTATAACTCACCCTAGCACCACCCTACCATCCTATAGAAGAATAAAAGAAGAATGGACTCCCGTATTAGGGAAAATGGTCCACTTTACAATGATATAGAATGATGCAGAAGAAGAAGATATACTAGACCATAACCCCAACTTTGACACAACCACCTAATGATGATCCTAGACCTCCCAACACTGCTCTTCAACCCTTGGTAGATGATACTAGTACAATTTGTACAATAATGTATTTACAATGACTAAGTACAATGATACCTTTACAATGATTGTATGCAATGCTGCCCACTTGAAGACTTCATATGATGAACTTCTTGCTACTGTTATGCACCTTGTTTGCTGCTCTTGTCATGCTACCCTCTGCTGCACCTTGCTTTGCTTTTCTGCCGTAGAAATTATGGTCCTTTGCAATCCTTGACAACACATGATCTAGCTTTTTCTTGCCTTCTAGGAGCTCGATATTGAATCTGGTGTATCTCTATTATTTCAGATCCTCAATATCTTATTTTTAGTCTTGTAGTAGTCCTTTGAGTCTTCTTTCTAATGCCATAGGTCTGACCCAATTTGGATTCTTCAAGAGAGAGTTATACCCAATTTCTCACACTACCCTAATTATGGACTGTTTCAGCAGAGCCCACTTGTACGGCATGCCACATGTCATTGTTTCTTCATTTTCCTTTGAAATTGATAGTTCGAAAACTACAGACAGTGCACTATCTACCAATTTTTACGGAATTCAAATCCAATACTCAAAGAGAGAGTTATGACGATTTTACCAAGGTCATTTTTTTAAGATAAATTTCAGGAGCTTGCAAAAACCCTTACATCAATGACAACCACTGATCAATAGCTCCCGTTGACCCACAATTCTAAATGTGCCGATAATACCCCCACTCCTGACAAAGGTGCTGACATCACTCGACTGGACCACCGCCCACTATTCCAAACATCATCTAATCCCTGCATTGCATCTGTCCCCCTCCTTTCCCCTCTGTTGCCCATCTCCACCGATCACGCCCATCCCTTGCCGTTGATCAGGCTCCCCCAGATCTGATGGTCTATAGTCATTTTCGTACGCAATTATTTGTATGGGTTAACGCCCCATTTCTATGCGAAATGGGTGATTTTTCCCTGGAAAGGTGTAAGCCCCTGAATGAAATCGCGTTCATTCAACCCAAAACCACTAATCTCCCAACTTACGAGTGAAAATCACCAGTGTCTCCCAAAACTGCCTTTTGTTTTCTGTGTCAATATTCAAAAATTTGGTTGTTCCGCCTGTGGAACCCCTCCCCTGCGCATTCCTTCTCTTCTGTGCATCGCTCTGAACGCCACCCGAGCCTCTGAAAGCAGTCTCAACCACAAAAGTGCAAATTTTATTTAATAATTTTTTTGTGTTGCAGGTTTTAATGGCGGCCCGAAGTTTGCAAGCCTTCCCACATCAAATCCAAGTCGCACAGAGCCCAAGATGACGATCCTCGAGGAAAAGTATGTATAAGGGGAGATCAAAGGTTTTAATGTCATTATTAAATCAATGTCTCATGGACATTGGTTGGTTTAATGAAAGCCTCCAGCACGTAAAGGAACACTTGAAAACAGAAGACAAAGAAAATTAACGAAGAAACAGTGAAGGTTAAAGATTAAAGAATAAAGAAAGAAGATCAAATACTTAATCAAGAAGATTATAGATAAAGCACAGTAAAAAATGAATTAATTAAAGATAGAACAATCAGAAAAGTGATAGAGACATAAGATGATAAAGAAAGTCCAAACAACATTATCAGAGGCCTAAACAGAGTTTAAAGAGCTAATCAGACAGATCAGCAAGAAGGAGTGCTTCGAATGCATAAATCAGTGAATCAATAACTCCTCCGAAGGATCAAAATGCCACCTATAGGCCTAATTTGCCTCAAAGGACACATACAGTTACTCCAAGTCAAAGATATTTGTAAAGACAACTCAGAAGTTATTGCTAGCCTACCTAAAAAGCCTAAAAGTCAATAAAAGCGATTAAGTAGTTCAAAAAGTTAATGTAATGCAGAGTTAGCCTTAAATGTATTTTGCCTTGGGCCTTGCATGGTCTCAAAGGTCAAAAACATTAAACTTTGTCAATTATGAACAAGTAGAGACCCTTTATTTCACTCCACCTCCTCATTTATCTATAAATACTGTATGAGGAGTTCATTGTTATTATTGGTTAGATTATCATTGAGGTGTAAGATAGTTGCTGAAGCTGTTGAAGTGTTGTTGAGCAGTTGAAGAGCACTAGGCTGAGAAGATAATTTTTGAGTTGTAAAGAATTGTTGGACTTGAAGTATGTAACTGGTTTGAACATCAATAATACAAGCTAATTCATGGGATCCTAGTCTATGTTAATTGTGATGTTATTTCTCCTTGTTTTTGTCTTTCCTTATGTTTTACATGCTATCCAATTTCTCTGATAAAGAACAGAAAATTTAGAGTAGGATTTACTGAAAAGTACCCTATTTCTACCTAAAAGCTTTATCTTTATGTTTTCTTCTACTAAGGTATGTTTAGAGGATTCTTCATTTCCCTCTAGGTTTATCCATCTTGTTGATTTGAGAATGATTCAATATAGTATAATCAGTGAAGAAATGTTGGTGAGCCCATGTCTTGTTGAGTACAACTTGAGATATTGTTTTTGAATGTTATTTTCAAGGTTTGCTAAGTAGAGTTAACCCAGGGAAGTCTATGGTTTTCCCTATCCTCTGGCTAGTCTTTAACAGCTGCCTTGAAAAATCCCTTGAGAGTATGCCAAAAGTAGGCTAGATTCACAGTTTCTGTCTGATCTTAGGCTATTTTCCTTGTTCTCTTATATGTTTTCTCCTTTCTGAAAGTAGTCTTAGGATTACTGGATTGTTGTCTGAAAAGTGTACTTTAATAATATTTTTTCCAAAGAAGTCTATGGTTTTCCCTTTCCTTTGGCTTGCTTCAAACAATTACTTTGAAAGGCTCTTCTTGTCTTAGTGAAGTTAGATTCTTAATTGGTTTTAGCTTTGCTTCTTTCACAACAGTTTAATATTTCATATCACAATTCAATCTAAAAGATCCTTTGATATAGATGACTTGCCCTATGGAAACCATTGAAGAATTTTTGTACAATTAAATCCTTTTGTGTCTCCATAGCCCAATGGGTTGATACTGTTTCATGACCTATCTTTTTAGTCGAAACATTCCTTCATTTTACTCTTACCTTCACCCTTCAACTAACCTCTTCAGTCAATGGTATCCATCCCAACCAAATAAAAAAATTTCCTAGGAGCTTCATAAATAGCCTAATATCATAACAAAGCATAAATATATATGCTTTGAAAACACTTAATAGAGAGATCCCTCTCTGAATCCAGGAAGGCTAGGTCCTAGGATTCCAAAGTGGTTCTGATGTGGCCCCATGTAGCATTTATTCTTGCCATTCTTGTAAATCACAGGGAGCCAACATAGTGGCGACCATACTGGGGATGAAACTGAGTAATAGATAACTTCACAACTCATAAAATCCCATTCTTAAAATGAATCAAGTGTCTGCCAAGAGTGGTTTCTGATTGTTGATTGTGGACAACAACTAGCCCTAGAAAACAAGTAAAAATATTCCACTTGGTGACTCCATTGGTTTTCAGTAGACCTGCTGATCCCTTTGGTTTTTCATAGACTCCACTGGGAAACATATTTTATCATTAGAACATCACAAAAACCCAGTTAAGAAGACTTTTTGAATTAGATTTTTCTTACACATATTAGTCTGCCTTCAAATACTGTCATACTTGGCTAAAATTTTCTTATCTTTGTGTCTAAATCCTGGCTTCCAAAAGAATCCATACTAGATCCTATCCTGACCCAAATCCTCCTACAATAGTTGATAATCCAGAAAGCATTTTTAGGAAATCTCATACATCTAAAAACCCAACTATTATTAGACCAATTCACATAGCAAGTTCAGTTCCTAAAACTATTACAGCTCTGCAAGATACCCAAGTTGACTTATCTTTCATAAGAAACCCATCTAGAACCAAGTCACTTAGTGGTATAGATCAGATAGACTTTGAGCTTGAAAATTCACAACATAATAGCAGTAGAGAAACCTCCCTATCTACTCCACCTAATCTTAATTTCATTCATAACTTTGGTTTCTCTCATCCTAAATCTAGTCAACGGTCCCTCCCTGGTCCAAGCACTTATGTTACACCCACTCATACATCCACTATTCAAACCACCCCACTTCATCACCTTCCTCCACTTGTAAACCCCCCATTTCTCCCACAACTTCCTATCATGGCAACATGGTATGCTCCCTTAGTCCTTCCTTTACCTTTAGTTGCTCTACCACAGGACTATCAGTCCAAGATTCCATTATATGATGCTATTAGTTCTACTATAGCTCAACAACATGTGGACAAAATGAATGATTACTTTGAAAGACAAGAAATAGATGATGAGACTGTAAAGCTTAGGATGTTTGCTCAAAGTTTAGGGGGAGAAGAAAGAAAATGGTTCAAAGGCTTAACCCCTAACAGTATCAATGACCTCCCCTCTTTTGATCAATTATTCCTAAACAAATGGGAAGTCAAAAGAAACCCCCTTCAAATCCTGGCAGAATACAATGATCTTAAAAGAAATGATGGAGAGAATGTCCAAGATTATTGCACTAGATTCAATAGTGTTTATAATGCACTCCCTTCACAAATGAAACCCCCACAAGGCTTAGCTTTAATAAATTTTCCTAAAGGGTTTGACCTAGACATGTGTTATCAATTAAGGGAGAGAGAACCCCTTATATTAGAAGACATGTAGAAAGGGGAAGTAAGTGTAGAAGCTAACCTTAATGCCATAAGGGCTAGATTGAAAGAAGAAAAGAAGGTTACCTACAAAGATGAAACTAGACCTTCCACATCATACTCCAAAATTGATAATTTGGTTAGAACCATTGAGATGATTATGGAAATAATAAACATGAATAAGAGAGCTTATCCTAAAGAAAACCAAACAACTTCTCAAAATAAAAAGCAAAATCAGAATCAGAATTCTAGAAGGAATCCCCCTCAAATTAGACAAAGAGGCCCTGATCAACAAGTCAGACCTCCTTTCCAACAGAATTATGCTAATGAGGATGAGGGAGTGATTTAAGAAACAAAGGGAAATCACATAAACATGTTGGGAACAAATGATGAGGACACCGTCTTCCTCACTAGGAAAGAACAAGTCATGTACACACCTTATGAAGAAGAGAGCGTAGAGTCTACAGACTACCAACAAGGCTTTGAAAATGACATAATATAAGTACATAAACAATATGACTTAAGGAGTGAAAAGAACCAAGAAGTTTCCAAGAAAAAAAAATCTGAAATCTCTGCTAAAAACAACCCTGTAAATTCTTCCAAAAAGACAGCTAAAATAAAAAACATAGAGACTGAAGATTCTGATAAAAACAAGGGAAAAAACACCCAAATTCATGACAAAAATAGTGGTGACCCTAGCAGCATTAGCACCTCATCTAATTCTCTTGAAAAAACCATTTTAACTGATGTTTATAATAAAAACTAGCAAGCTGATTTTGCTGAGAAAACAGTAACTAAAAAGGTTGAATTAAACATTTCCAAAACTCAAAATCCTTTTAGCATAGAGAATGAAATTGCCAAGATAAAAATATCTATCCTTCTCACTGAGTTAGTCACTCAAGATGTATATAGGTCCCAATTTTTAAAGGCTTTTAACATAGGAGATCACAATGACTCTGTTAACTTAAATGATGACAAACCTGAGCTTCTGTTTGGACCAAAAATTGAAGGAAAATTTCAAGAAGGTGGAGTTCCTCCCTTTTATTTTAGCTTAAACATCCATGATAAAATTTTTCACAATGCCATGCTTGATTCAGAAGCATCACATAACCTAATGCCCAAAGTGATAATGGAAAGATTAGGACTTGAAGTAACCAGACCTTATAAATATTTATACTCTAATTCCAGCAGAGTTAAATGCCTAGGCCTAATAAAAGATCTCTGTGTCAATTTAGCACAAATCCCGGCCAAAAGCTTAGTGATGGACATTTTTGTGGCTGACATACCCCCCAAATATGGTATGCTTCTTTCAAGATCTTGGGGCGCTAAATTGCAAGGCAAAATGCAAACGGATATGACTTATGCCACCATCCCTGTCTTCAGTCAACCTAGAAGACTTTACAGGGAAATACACATGAAATACATGGTGAGTAGCCAAGAAAGACCAGGAATATCTCTTTATTCTATACATACTGACCTTGAATCATTAGTTTTGTATAGTGATGATATTCCTAATGAGCAAGGATTAGAAAATGAAACATTAGCCAACATAGTGGTAGCCATAGAAAAAGATGAAGGAAAAGAGAAAACATCTAAATAGTTCGCTATTTCAGAAGATCACAGCAAACAAATTGAAGGTCTTGAGCTACAAAGTAGTCATCAACCTAGTGGCAATACCAACAATCAAAGAGAAATTCCTCAACACATTGAAAATCTTGAGGAACAAGACACAACCAAACATAGTACAGACCCTCAAAAACAACATAGTGGCATTCAAAATAAACAAAACAGAGAAGAAAAAGAGGAAATTGATGAAAAATATGAAAATAGTCCTCTTTGGAGCATGATTTTTTATGGGTCTTGTACTAAAACTGGTGCAAGAGCAGGCAGATGGGTGCACAACACTGAAAATAATCATGCTGAAGGTCATTCATACAGATTAAACTTTCATTGCACCAACAACATAGCAGAGTATGAAGCACTCCTCTTAGGACTACAATTGCTTGAAAAACTAGGATCCAAGAGGATAATAGTTCATGAGGATTCAAAATGGATAATTAGGCAAGTAAATGGGGAATATACTGCTAAACATCCCAGACTTAGAGCCTATAGAGATGATGCCATGGACCTATTAAAATTGTTTGCTGAATTACAACTTAATTTTGTCCTTAGAAACCAAAACATCCTTGCCAATGGATTAGCCTTTGCAACTAGTACATGTCTGAAACCTTAAATACACAGTTCAAGTGAAATATAGACCAGCAGTCCCAGACAATGAAAAATACTGGAAAGTTTTTGAAGGAGATAAACAAATAGAAAACTTCCTACAGTCCAAAAATGAATTTGAAATGCCAAACTCAGATTCAGAGTATGAAGAAGACTATCCCACTGAGGAAAAATCACTTTTTAAAGAAGAAGAAACTCCTGAGATTGCTAATATAAATCTGTTAACCAAAGTACCCAAACATAAAATAGAAAATTACATAGAGTTAGAAAAAAAAGATCTAAAGGTGTTGCAATACAAAACCGAAAGCTTGCCAAAAGGATTGGTACCCTTAGAAGAGTTGTTTGAATTCAATGATGTTACAAGAAAGCAAAAAATAGAACCTACTAAAGCTGAAGTAGAAGAGTGCAATATAGGCAGTGAATAAAAGCCTAAAATGATCAAAATATCTAAAACACTGCCAGCTCACATTAAATTGAAATACCTTGAGTCGTTTAGAAAATTTTCTAATGTGTTTGCATGGAGTTATGAGGATTTAAAATCATATGATACTAAAATAATTGAGCACAAGATACCCCTCAAAGAAAAACAGAAGCCTTATAAACAAAAATTGCACAGAATCAACCCTCATCAATTAGCTCTAGTTGAGAAAGAAATTAGAAAAATGTATGATGCTGGAATTATTGTCCCTGTCAGATACTTAGAATGGGTATCTAATCGTGTATCAGTTAGGAAGAAAACAAGAAAAATAAGGCTTTGTATTGACTTCAGAAACTTAAATAAAGCCTCATTAAAGGACAACAATCCCTTGCCCAAAATGGATCATATTTTACAAAGGGTAGTAGGTCCTAGAAGAATTTATCTGCTAGATTGTTGGCCGGATAAATCGTTCTTGCGGACAAGACTGATCTCCCTAGTGTCAGAAGACAATCTAGCAACAAACGAACAACTAAGTTTTTCTTTCTCTAAATATTTTTTTTTTGCAATTAAATGCTATGAAGGTATCGATCCTACCTTAGATCCAAATTCTTATTTGCGGTCATAGTGCTTCCGTTGCAACAAGAGTTCTTCCGTCGGAATAAGAGTTCTTTCGTTGCAAGAAGATTTCTTTTGTCGACCTATAATCACAAACAAGAAAATATTAATAGCACCTGTATAACAAATAATTATAAAACATACCTATCATAGTGATCAAGGAATCTATGAAATAAACGATCAAATGACAGCTTATTGAAATAAACAATTGAACGAAAATTTATTGAGAAAAACAAAACTTGATTGTATTACTCTTAAAAATAACAAAAGAACCTTACAACCTAAGCCTTGATGTTCGAAAGGCCTTCCCGGGGTCCGAAGCAGGAGTCTCCTCTACTTTGATAAGTCTTGCACTCTTCCTCCAGAAGCATAAAGAGGTATGTGATATTTCCTCTCAAAAACTCAACAGAAATAAGTCTAAATCTCAACATCACTTCAGCTCAATCACACATAAAGCTTGAACTCCAATTCTCAATCTCCAAAAACTAACCATTTAAGGCTACCCAATGCCTCCTTTTATAGAGCAGATGAGGAGGTTAGGATTCCACCTTTGAAGGGATAGAATCATCCTTCAAAGGGATAGACTCCTCACATCAAGGGATTAGTTCCTTAAGTTGAGGGATACATGCACCTTATCAAAGCGTACTCATCCCCAAAAATTCTCATCTAGAACCTTCTAGAATTGACCTCAAATCAGTTTTTTGACTTTACTTTCTCGTTGTTTTGACTTTGAGGAGGGTATGCAGGTATTGCAAAGGAAAACTGCGTTCTAAAACATAGGTAAGCAATGTATTACCTGCGTACCCAAGCTAGGAACACAGGCAGGCTTCATGTTACCTGTGTACCCAAAGTTTCAGATATTTTTAGGGTTTTTCCTCCTATTTTAGGGCTTGACATGAGGAGTAAACGTTTTAAGACTTGCAGAGGAGGCATGTATGAGTGTTAATGAGCTCATGCAGTCAGCAGAATGTCAAGGTGACAATTTTTAGTGTAATAGATTGCCCCCTAAAGTGCGAAGTCTGAAATAGATGAAGATGAAGTATGTCATATATGAAGAGTGAAGTAATTTCTCATTTCCAGGATCATCGTGTGGACACCCCGGTCGGAACCTATAAAAATATTCAATGCAAAATATATATATGTAATCATATCATTGGTGAGGTAGGCATTCCCATACTCAGATCAAAAACTAGCTAAACTTGTTCTGATACAGAAATGATTTTAATATTACATCAATAGTGTAGACACAGCATGGGCACAACCATCTGTAATGAATAGTCTACAGTATAATAATAAAACTCCTCGCAGCCTGGATAGTGGAAACTAGATCCAGGGTCTTGATTTCTGCTTCCCGAACTAGTACGATTCTATCCATGAGATTAAATGTGTTGAAGTCGAACATGGCAGAAACCACTTGATTACCAGTCAATGATGCGAACTGTTAACAAGTGTGAGATAAACCACCAGTAATGTCAATGGCTCTCAAAGTACTCAGTACAATCCATGAAATGTGAATGAATGAGCTGAAGTTGAACATGTCATGGAATCATTCGATCGAAGGTCAATGATGCAACCTATCGTCGAAGGCGAGAAACCTGCCATTGAGGCATGCAGATTTCAAGGTACTGACAATTTCTAGATCAACTTCCTAGATAATGAGCTGTCGTCGATAGAAATCGACCCGTCGTAGGCAAGCCCACAACACAAAATCATAGATCAAGTTTTGAAGAAATATATTGGCAAGGACTGACTCAGGGATGGTCAAAACGGAAGACAAATATTTCGCAAATGAATGGTTTGTTTGAATTGTCCTCTTGAACACATAACAACACTGCAGATGGCTTGGTGACAATTTACCCAAAGCTAACACCCAGAAACCGGCTGAAGACTTTCAATATGGTTTGATTAACTGTTAGGCAAAGGATTTCCCAACCCAGGTAAACAAAAGTGTCGTGTTCAAGAGTGGTTAACGGTTTTCTGAATAATCAAAATGTAACAAACAGGTTCATTTTTCTTTCTTTTCCCCCACCATTTCTGGCAAGTACCTCTTTATTTTTGACAAGCTTGAGGAGGATAACATTTTCTTGTTTATAATCTCATCCTTCAGATGAGTCCAACTTAGTTTAAGATTCAAACCCTAAGAAGGAGTGGTTCATTCCTATTTAGAATTGAACAGGTCCTTTACTGTTAAATTTTAACGAGTCCAGTATAGGCTAAACTCAGTGTTTTTCATTTTTAGGGAGTCAAAATAAAAAACTTAAGAAAGCTCCAGGGGTGTACTTTTTCATAAATTTAGTCTCTCGAGCCCGAAAAGGGATAAAATAATGTGGGAGAGAACTCTATTGACCGTATTTAGTCAACGTATACCTTTTTCGTAAATAGTCCATTTCAGTCCGTAAAAGGGGTAAACTTATACTGAAGGGATGATCATTCATTTACTTTAACAAGTTCAAATAATCAAGTTCTCGAAAATCTTTTCATGTTTAGAGAGTTTGAAAAGGGCTTAAAAGAGAACTCAAGATTTCACTTTTTCGTAAGTTTTAACGAGTTCTAAAAAGGGATAAAAATGTACTCATATGACTGACTTTAAATTTAACTTACGAGTAGGAAAAGATGGAAAGAACTCGGCATTTTCATGTGTTTTATGAGAATGAAAGATAGCAAAATAATCTCGAGATTTTCATGACTTTAACGAGTCTTGAAAATAACCGAAATCGACACGAGATAGGTTTCATTTTTACAAAAGCTTGAAATAGAGAAAAAATATGCTTCAGAGTGGTTTCATTTTTACATAAGCTTGAAACAGAGAGAAAACTGTGCTTGATGCCCTCCTAGCATAACTGCTAGAGCGCATGCCCCCCCAGCTTCATTTCATTCAACTAAGTACACTGCTGGTAATTAATAGCTGGATGGAATGAAGGTTCATTTACGAGATCATATGAAAGACCCGACCTAAAACTGTAAGAAAATTATGCAAAAACTGAAATAACTAACCTAAATATATGACTTAACATTTATGAGATCTAGTCAAAGACTCTACTCAATTAGGGGAGGATTGGTTTCATTTTTTAACGATCTTGACACAGGAAAAGAACTATGCTCATGGCAACGTGTTTAATTTTTTAACGAGGTTGAAACAGTAACAGGAACTATCCTCACCTACACGTTTCATTTTTTAATGAGGTTGACACAGTAAAAGAAATGTCCTCAAATCTACTCTCTACAATCTACCTATATAACCTACTAATTCATTTTTTAATGAGGTTGACACAAGAAAATAACTGTCCTCATACCTGATTCATTTGTTAACGAGGTTGACACAGTAAAAGGAACTATCCTCGGACCAACTGATTCATTTTTTAACGAGGTTGACACAGGAAAAGAACTGTCCTCATACCTGATTCATTTTTTAATGAGGTTGACTCAGTAACAGGAACCATCCTCATACCTGATTCATTTTTTAACGAGGTTGACTCAATAAAAGGAAATATCCTCTGACTAACTGATTCATTTTTTAATGAGGTTGACACAGTAAAAGGAATTATCCTCGGACTCACTGATTCATTTTTTAATGAGGTTGACCTAGTAAAAGAAACTATCCTAGCAAAACTGATTCATTTTTTAACGAGGTTGACACAATAAAAGGAACTATCCTCGGGCCACTAATTCATTTTTTAATGAGGTTGACACAGTAAAAGGAACTATCCTAAGACTCACTGATTCATTTTTTAACGAGGTCGACATAGTAAAAGGAAATCTCCTCGGACCACTGATTCATTTTTTAACGAGGTTGACACAGTAAAAGGAACTATCCTCAGAAACTGATTCATTTTTTAACGAGGTTGACACAATAAAAGGAACTATCCTCGGGCCATTGATTCATATTTTAATGAGGTTGACACAGTAAAAGTAACTATCCTCAAAGTCATTGATTCATTTTTTAACGAGGTCGACACAGTAAAAGGAAATCTCCTCGGACCACTGATTCATTTTTTAAGGAGTTTGACACAGTAAAAGGAACTATCCTCGGAAACTTGATCATGGCTTCCAACTGGAAGAAACACATGCAATGGACACACCTTGATCATGGCTTCCAAGAGGTCTTCATCAGATGGAAGAATAGTTCTCTGGAAGGAACACATGTCAAGGGACTCAAAAGGGATAAGAACATCGCGTTCAAATAATCCCATAGAGTTTTCCATGTCAACTATCAGATCTAAGTCAAAGGAAGAGAAGCAAATAGTGAGAGGCTTGCTTACATCGGTAACTGAAAACATGGGACTAGCTGCCACATAATTAACCCGTGGCGGGGTAGATACCACTTGCATATGAGGAAAATTCATGGATGTCAGATCATTGGTAGTCGAATCAAGACTTGGGAAGGAAAGTTGGTCTACAGTCACAATATTTCCATTGTGAGGGAAAGACATCACGCAAAAGAGTGTCGATACGACAATTTTCATTGCATAAACATAGTCTCACCCAAGGATTAAATTAAAATCCAAGGGACCTCGAACTACCATAAGATCAATACAGACAACTTTACCTTCCAAAGTAATAGAGAACTTAGGAAGGATCCCTAAAGGTTCACTAATGGTTCTGTTAAAAGCTTTCAGATTCTGTGTAATAGGAACAAGCTGAGGGGAACCCACAACTTTCCAAGTAGTTGAGGATAAAATACTAATAGAAACACCTTAATCTACCTGTGTGCGTTGTATGTCCCTACCACCCAACTTCACAATAATTTGGAAAGGGATGGAGGAAGGAAGACGAGGTTCTTTCAGACTATTCCAATCAAAGGAAAAGACCTCAGTACTTGGAGGGGGTTCTGTAGAAATAGGTGCAATGCCCCTCGGCATAGAAGAATCTGATGTAACAAGAAGAACATGAGTGGTATGAAGTTCATTCTCTACAGGGAGAATGGGATCGACCTGTTAACCCCCTATGAATTTTTGGACAAGCAAAGTAAGGGGCTAAATTGTTTTTGAGCCTTCAATGAATGCACCTCCCCTGGAGACACATCATCCTTGAAGTCTCCTGTGCCTTTGCCTTATGATGAAATCCCCTCTACTGATTCCCATTATGAAGCCTCTCTAATTGAAAAAAAATGTGCTCCTGAAGGCCTCCATTTGCCCCTGGTACCCCTGCAGAATTTGTCCATTTCATCCCTTTTTCCCTTTTCAAAGTTCCCCTTCTACCCCAAATTCCCTTCCCTAATCCTTCTAAAACCTCCCCAAAATCCCCCCTAAACCATGCACACATCCCTGGTGTGGTTTTATAACCCCTTCTTCCCTTTATCGTTACCCATTTTGACCTTTAATTTCATCGAAAATGTGACAAAAAACCACATTCTCCATGTATATGGGTCTTAGCCCCCTTCGGCTAGCCCCAGAACCATATTTCCCCAATGTGGCTTGCCGCTAGAACCGAGCGCTAGCCCAAAAAGTGCTTACCTCATATGGTTCATCGGGTGCATTTATAGTTGTTGATCTAAACAGAGTGGACAGCGATCACCGCCCTCGCCCCATCCATCGCGCCCGCTATTCACCCGTTCACCGGTCAATCGAATATCAGTTTTCCATTTAAAACCTCAAATCTGACGGTCCATATCCCCCCGTCTACCTGTGGTCCCCGCAACTGCACCAACACTATTCATAAACCACCGGTTTCTATCGCACCGCCTTTCAGAGGTAGGCGGTATTTTTCGATGGTCTAGCAATTCCATTCATCGCGCGACACGTGGCAACAACACTGTTTGAAAATCACCCACTCATCGCGTGTTATTGTTTGGTATGAGACATGGAGCAATATACATATCAGTAGTTCGATCTGCGATTGCCCATCCAACGATTTTCATTTCACGAAGTTGCGCGGAGTTTAACCAGAGGCATCTGTACCCCTGGCCCACTGTCCGTCATCCTCCGCCGCGTCCCCAGCCATCGATCTCCTCCTGAGATCGGACGACCCAGATTTATTCTCACCCCCACCGTTGACTGTGCCGTCATCTCCCGGACTCGACACGTCACCACTCCACGTGTCTCCACCGTACATCTGCCCACCCCTGTTATATATGTTCATTCCATAGTCAAACATTCATTTTTTATGTTAAATTTCTATGCATTTTTCCAACCTTCACCAGAGCATTTCTCCACCATTCCTCTGCATTTTTTTGAGATTTCTTCGCAGTCCCACTATCATCCTCGCAGTCATCCACATCGTCCGACCCCCATGCATGGTTTTCTTAACCAGTTTCCATGTTTTGCAAGGTTGCAGAGAGGCGTGAAACCGCCATGGTTCATATGTGTCATTGTAATGGCACATTGCACAAAGAGAATTGAATTTGGAAGCTTGTACTACAGGGAAATGCCCGGAAAGGTAGCGGCGGCATAAATATTATCCAAGGATAGTTCAATCTCCGCAAAAAACCTATCCGGCACCATTAAAACCCATATTTTGCATATTGAGACATTTATGAAGTGGCAGAGAAATACCAGCTAATGATCAAGGATTTCAATGTTCAGTATTGAGGATTTTAAGCCTTAATCCTGAGTTCTAAAGGCAGAGTACCGGATCGAGAATCCCGAAGATCACACAAGAGGTCTAGTGCACAGAAAAAAATGTAATCAGGGTTTCAAATCAGCAAAATGTTTCTTCTTGAGCAAGGACACGGTACACATTATTGTTTCAATCTACATTGTGTCCAAGCGAAGTTCCCCCCCCCCCCCTTACGGTAGTCCTATGCTATCAGAAGCATTTGTTGCACAGTATGGCAGATCTTAGCGTCCTGATTCTACGTTTTTGTTTAATTCACCAGAAGTACTACAGAGTACTGCAACCTAGTACATCAGAGACATATTGGAGTAAATGGAAGCCTGGAGAAGACCACTTGTTCACCCAAAAGAGTGCCAGAGATAAATAAACAGAATTTATACAGAGTGGGCTTCGGCCTATCTTCCCATTCTAAGTTTTAATGTTGCATTTAGTTTTTCACCTACCTTCTTTACTCCACTGGAGCTATAAATCCATGAAGAAACCCATTGTAAAGGTTGTTGATCAGTTATCAGAGAATTGCAAGTAGTTTCTTTTGAGACACAGTCTCTGTGTAAAGTTGTAAGATAGGCTGAGGGAGATGTTTTTAGACTGAGTATTCAGCTATTGGCAATGTTGTACTTGACTGGTATTGCTATTTAATATGACAAGCACATTTCTTTGGATCCTGATCTAAAGCAGCGGTGATTTTCCTATCTCTGTGTTTTAATTCATTTCATTTCGTTTCTACTGGCTTGCATCAAAATATTGGCATAGGATTTACCCTTGTTAGGTACCCTATGTTTCTGCTCTCCTTGCCTTTGATGTTTTCTTCTATATGTGTGATCTAAGGATTGATTTCAGTTAATTTAACCAGTGTCGTAGATGTTATTTCTTGCTCTCTGATGTATGAGTTAAATGAATCTATGCTTAGATATGATTGTTAGGATTTAGCTGGAAGATTTGGGAACACTGGGGATTAGAGTTAGCCCTGTCCACTAGGATCCTTGTGCGAACAACTGGTCTTTAAATTTGTTTTCTAAACCTTTACTGTTCCTCCTCTCTTACCATTCCATACTACACTATCATCTTTAAGATCCAATGTTTTAGATGACTAGCCCAATTGAAAGCCTGCCAATTGACTAGCAAGAAAATCCTTTCTTGACTCCATTGCCCAATGGTCTTGAATTCTCCCTGGGATACTTCACCTCTACCTTAATCCTCTTTGCTCATCTTGTCTTACATTGAACCCTTCTTTCCTGATAACCAGCAACCAAACAAACAATCAAACAAACAAACCCCATGCCTATAACTAGCCTAACATCTTAACACTAAGTTTTAAAGTCATATACCTTTGAAATATCATAGAGAGTGTTAGCCCCCATATGAAATTTTTGACAAGCAAATAGGGGGTTAGTTCATTGTTGAGTCTTCAAGGAATGCCTTTCCCCTGAAAATCCATCCTCCTTGAAGTCTCTCAATTGCTGTGCCTAATACAAATCCCCCTCTGCTAGTAAATTGCTAAAAAGGGCCTATCATTCCTTCCTTTACCCCTGCAACCTGCATCAGTTCCCCCTCTTTCCCTTTGTCCGAATTCCCTTTCTTTTACCCTTATTTAGCCTCTTTTGTCCCCCCTTGCCTCCCTCTATTTTTCCCTGTTTTCCCTTCAAAATTGCCTAAAATCCCCTTTAAATTCCCCCCTAACCATTGTTGGCCACTCTCCCCCCTTTTTTCCCTTTATCGTTTCCCTTTAAATCCCTTAAAACCCATTAAAATGGGAAAAAACCCACTTTCTGACCATGTAATAGGGCTTAGCCCCTTTCCCGCCAGCCCCTTAACCACTTCCCACACATGCCCGTGCACTGGGACTAAGCGCTTAAGTCCCAGGCGCTAATCGCAATCGGAAGATCGGGCGGGTGCAGATTCCTTTGTCATAACGCAAAAGCCCGATGCGATTTGTTTAACTCGTTAAGTCCCATGGCGTGTCCTACACCGTTGATATTCTGTGATGATCCGACGGTGGAACGCCAATCGCAACATTCACATCGTAACCTCCGATTGATCGCAAGCCTCCTGCTTTGACCTCCGATTGCGATCCTCCGATCCATTCTGAGCCGTTGATCTGGTCTTCAGATCTAACGGTCAGCGCTCAATCGCAAACCCATGTCCGATCGCAATCGCAAACCCCAGTTGTGTTGCCCCGATGGTGATTCCCCAATTGCATCGTAGCCGTCCGTTCCCTTCCAGATCTGATGGTTGGCGCTTAATCGCAACAGCGCTCCGATCGCGATCGCATCCCCTTCTCTCCGCCTTCCGATTTCATCCTGGCCGTCCATCCTCCCGCAGATCTGATGGCCATCACACTCCCATTTCCTCCAATTGCAAGCCTTCCCCATTGTCTGCCGATTCAATCCCAGCCGTCCATCTGTTGCACGATCCAACGGTTGTCGCTCAATCGCAACCCCCCTTCCGATCGCAATCGCAAGTCCCTCTTTCCGTCTCCCGATTAAATCCTAGCCGTCCGTCTGTTACATGATCCAACGGCCATCGCTCTTCCCTTTTCCGCTGATCGTGAGTCCTTCTCTCTGTCTTCCGATTCAATCTGGACCGTCCTTTTCTCCGCAGATCAACGGTCATCGCTCAATCGCAACATCGCCCCGATCGCAATCGGAACTTTTTGAATGTGTCACCCTTGCCCCCCCCGATTGCGATCCTCCGATTTGATCCTAACCGTCCATCGGATCTGGGATCTAACGGTCAGGATCTAATCGCCCTCTACCTCCGCTGGGTCCCACTCTTTCATTCATCTCTGTCGCATTTCATGCATTTCGTTTGTTGTTGTTAAGTTTCATATATTGTTACGCCGGTCAATCTCCGCCGTCAATCTCCATATCCAGGCCTGAATCCAACGGTCTGCGCTACATATTTCTACCAAACCCTATTGTCTACACATTCCACCACTCCACTGCATTTTCATCATAATAGATTTGTTTCTGCCACCACCGCACCACCGCCTCGTTCACCTTGCATTCATCGCTCCGTCCACTGTTTCTTGATAAGTTTGCTGTGTTGCAGAGTTTCTAGAGGATGGGACCGCCGCTGTTCAATGTACTACCTCAATGGAGAGCGGCGCAGTCAGGATCAAATCTAATGAGCCAGTACCATCAGGAAGGTCATGAAATGGGGCCGTCAGGACTCACATTAATGGAGAGCAGAGTTCAAACACCGAAATCCTTCCGGCGCCATTTAAAGATCGAGCTAACTTGACAGAGGCAGTAATGAAGCAGCAAGGATTTTCAGTATAGAGCAGAGGTATTAATGCACGTCAACGAAGATTTTGAGCCCTGAAACAGAGGTTTAAAGAGGAAAAGCATCATTTTGAAGACCCCGAGGATCGATTCTGGAGATCGTGAACATCAATAAGAGGTAATATCAAGGTTTTCTTATCAGCAGAATGTTTTTCCATAAAGGACAGGTCTCCCATACAGTCTTTATTATGCGCCGTGTCCTTGAAGGAATTTCTTGTCCCAGCTATAGTTCAAAACAATCTAACATCCATGAGGTAGACCTCTCAGCAAGTTCTTTTATTTGGATCAAATCACCTGGAGTACTACAGCCAAAGGGTCAAATCATATCTGAAGTAGATCTTTCTTTTACGAGGAAGGTGACAAAAATTAAATATACAGCGCATCAAGCAGAATGGGTCTCGGCCCTGCATTCATTGTTGTGTTTAAATGTAACATTTAAAATTCACCTACCTCCTGAGTCGGTCCTCTGTGTCTTTTCTGCTATAAAGCACAGAGGGATATCATTGTAATGGTTGTTGTTGGATTATCAGTGAATTGCAAGCATTTTTGTCCCGAGCCAAGTTTCCTGTGTAATAGTTGTATGACAGGCTGAGAAATATGATGTATTCAGGCTGAATGTAAAAGCTTTGGGCAGTGATGTACCTGATTGGTGTTGTGTTTAACATGATAAGCAATTTTCATTGGATCCTGATCTACAGCAGTTGGTGATGTTTTTCTTATCTCTGTGTTTATTTCCATTTCATTTCATGTTCTTATGACTGACATCTGAACGCATGACATAAGATTTACCCTTGTTAGGTACCTTATGTCCCAGATCTCTCATTCTTTAATGTTTTCTGCTCATATGTGTATCTGAATATTGTTTTTAATTGACTAAACCAGTGTAGTGGATGATTATTGCCTGCTCTCTGATGTGCAAGTTGATAGAATCAGTGTTCAGATGTCTTTGTTAAGATTTAATTGAAAGAGGTTAGGAACATTGGAAGGTGTAAAGCCTGTCACTGCCTCTTCATAACCTGCCCTTCCATACAAACCTTTTCAAGACCCCTTGTTTTGCCTATGGTTTTGTCCAAGCAGGCCTGGAGTTAAATGACCTCTGGCCTGATCTATAGACGGAATCAGATGGTTTTCCATCCTTCATTCTCATTCCTTAGTGTTCCATCCCACCAATTATTCTTTGAGATCCAAATGCTCTAGATGACTAGCCCAACTGAAGCTTACACATTGAACATAAGTAAATCCTTTCTTGACTCCATTGCCCAATGGCCTTGATGTTCCCTGAGTTATCTATTCTTGCCTAGCTTCCTTCTTTACCCATCCTTGTCTTATGGTGAAACCTTCCTTCCTGGTTCTCAACAACCAAACTCAAACAATCAAACAAACAACTTGAGCCTATAACTAGCCTAAAATCACAATTGAGAACTTCAAAGACATATATCCTTTGATAATCATAGAGAGATCCCTCTCTGGACCTAGGAGGGCTAGATCCTAAGGTCTGAAAGTGGTTCTATGTTGTCTCATCTTTTGGTCTCTGTCAACCTGGCCAAAACATGGGAACCCAACAGAGAGATCCCTTTTTGGACCCAGGAGGGCTAGATCCTAAGGTCTAAAAGTGGTTTGATGTTTTCTCATCTTTTGGTCTTGCCAGTCTGGCCAAAACATGGGAACCCCAACATAATGGCGACTCCACTGGGGAAAAATCTGAGAGCCTATAGCTACTAAACATCAATCTGTCTCCAAGTATCGTCACCAACATAATGGCGACTCCGTTGGGGAATCTGAGTACCTTCCATCTTACTACATCATAAGAACCTCAGAAACCTATAATCTCTAGTTAGGTTGGTAGTTAAACATTCCTATTCATAGATCAAACTCTATACCATTTGTTGTGTTCTCCCACACTCTTAGATAGAGTCTGGCAAGGGCCAGGTAGCCTCCAGATCTCACACTCTTTCAGAGGTGACATATCCGGTAAATTCCCTCCCAGTCAATCCCTGCTTAGATTTTGCTATGTTTTCAAGATATCCTTGAAAGAGGACATCTCATAAGCACTGTGGTGGACAGTGTACCCCCCAAAAACATCCTAAACCTTCCACCCGGCGACTCTATAATGCATAAATGATTTAAAGACTCCACTAGTGATCGGTAGGCCTGTTGATTATCTTGGTGTCAGATAAGACTCCACTGGGAGACCAGAATCCCATAACAACATCAACTACAATAAAGGAACAAGTAGGGTTAAGCTGCTTGGTTAGGAACAACACTCTGGCTTATAGAACCATTCACACAAGAGCTTACCCTAACCCAGACCCACCTGAAATAGTTGACAATCTTGAGAGCATCCTCAAGGGATCTCCTGCACATAAAAAATCAACTATTTCTAGCCACATCCATAGAGCTAACTCTACACCAGAAAAATTTACAGCTCTATCAGACCCACTTTTTGACCTAGGCACTCAAAATAGTTTTCCAAGAACTAGGTCATTTAGTGTTCTAGACCAGCCACACCTTGAGTTTCCTATTTCACCACCTCAAAGTGTTAAGCACCTTGGGAATAGACAAACCCCTCCATATACACCTCCTGATATACAATTCATTCAGAACTTGGGGCTCAGTCACCCTAAATATGCTCATCAGTCTTCTATTGGTCATAATATCCCTGTCTTCCATATACCAGCTGCCCAAGTCAACCCTTTACCTCATCAAAGCATCATCATGGAAGCCTGGTATGCACCTCTGGTTTTACCCCAACCTCTAGTGCCTTTACCCAATGACTATCAATCAAATATCCCACATTTCATTGCAAAAGAGTCTACCGCAGCCCAACACCATGTAGATAGGCTGGAAGATTATTTTGACTACATGGAGATAGATGATGATATAGTCAAAATGATAATATTTTCCCAGAGCTTAGGAGGTGATGTGAAGAAATGGTTTAAAGGCATACCCCTGGGTAGCATTAATGATCTTCCATCTCTATATCAGACTTTCATAAACAAATGGGAGGTTAAGGCCAACCCTCGCCAACTCCTAGCAGAATATATGAACCTTAAAAGAAACGTAGGAGAGAGTGTCCATGATTACACAACAAGATTTAACAGCATTTACAATGCTCTTCCTCCACACATGAAACCTCCCCAAGGTATGGCTCTAGCGAAATACCCCGAAGGCTTTGATGCTGACATGGCCTACCAGCTTAGGGAGAGAGATTATAACACATTGGAAGACATGCAAAAAGGAGCAGTGAGTGTAGAGGCTAATCTGATTGAGAAAAGAACAATATTGAGAGCTGAGAAAAGGGTAACATATAGAGATGACAATGTAGCTTCCACGTCTGACCCAAATTATGACCGCATGTCCAAAAATGTGGAAAAGCTATATCAAATGATGGAAAAAATGGTTGTCACAGTTAGTAACAAAAATAGAAATCAAAACCATAACCAGAACCAGAACTTTAGAAGAAACAATGCCACTCCCAACATACAAAGAGAATCAGATCAGCAAGTCATTCCCCCATTCCAAGAGAAATTTTTAGATGAAGATGAGGGAATCATAGAAGAGTCTGAGGGGGAAAAAATAAACATGTTTGAAACAGAAAATTCAATCCATAACTATTACTTCGAAGAAGATCACTCCTCACCCTCATATTGGGATGAGGAATGGTTGGAATCTGAGGATTATAGGTTAGGATTTTAAAATTCCATTATGCAAGTCAGAGAAAAATATGAACTTAGAAGCAAAAAGAGCTAAGAAACTGCCAAGCCAAAAGCTTCTGAGGTCACCATCAAGAAAAGACCTGAGAAAACTTCTAAAGCAACTGCTGAAAGTAACAAATCAGCAGCTGAAAGTTCTGGAAAGAGCAAAGAAAAAGACAACCAAAACACTGATACACAAGGTAAACCAACTAGCAACACTAGCACTACAGTTAGTGCTCCTAATAAAACTGTCACAAACATTGTACATAATGAGAATCAACACACTGATTTAGCCACTAAGGTAGTGGCTAACCAAACAGAGTTGAGCATTCCAAAGATTCAGTCCACTTTCAATTTGGAGAGTGAGATTGCAAAAATTAAAATCTCTTACCACTCTTTGAGCTGGCCACTCAGGATGTATATAAAGGCCAAATTTTGAAAGCATTAAATTTAGGTGAGAACAGTGACACTGTAAATATGAGTGATGATCAACTTGCCCTTCTGTTTGGTTGAAAGATAGAAGGAAAGTTTTAGGAAGGGGTAGTGCCCCCTTTTTATATCAGCCTTAATATCTATGATAAGATTCTCCACAATGCAATGCATGATTCTAGGGCATCACACAAATTGATGCCTAAAGTAGTGATGGAAAGACTAGGCCTAGAGATAACCCATCCTTATAAAGAACTATATTCATTTGACTCTAGCGGAGTAAAGTGTCTTGGCCTGATCAAAGATTTATGTGTGAGCCTTAAACAGATTCCAGCAAAATGTATGGTCATGTATGTTGTTGTGGCAGATGTGCCACCCAAGTATGGAATGTTATTATCAAGATCATGGGGAGCCAAGCTACAAGGCACAATATACATGGATGGGGCCTATGCCACAATCCCAATCTTTGGCCAACTTATGAGACTGTACAGAGAGGTACAAATGAAATTTCTGGTTAGTAGCCCCGAGAAGCCTGAAAACTCACCTTTATACTCTGTACATACAGACCTTGACTCCTTCATCCTCTGTAATGATGAATCCTCAGAAGAGTCAGAGTCCAAAAATAGAGATACAAACAAGGAAACATGGCCCATGGAATTTAAAATAATGGCTACTCTAGACTCGGAAGAGAATGATATAGAGAAATTTGAACAGAGCACTGTAACAAAAGCCTAAATTGAACCAGAAAGAGAATGCAATCAGCCAACTAGTCACCCCTCTAATTTCCACACACATGATGAAAAACAAAACAACCCAAAGCCTAGTGTAGCTCCTATAATGCAACATAATGGAGAGCCTAGCTGTAGGGAAGTAAACAATGAAAAACCCGAGAATGAAAACTTATGGGAAATGAATTTCGATGGGTCATACACCAAGAGAACTGCTGGGGCAGGAGTGTGGATACATAATGCAGAAAGTGGTTACGCAGAGAGCCATGCATGTAACCTGCATTTCAGATGTACAAATAATATCACAGAGTATGAGGCTCTTATCCTGGGCTTGAACCTGTTGAGAAAATTAGGAGCCTGTAGGATAACTGTGTGTGGGGACTTTGAGCTGATTATCAAACAGGTGAATGGTGAATACACAACGAAACATCCTAGATTGAGAGCTTACAGGAATGATGCTATGGATTTATTGAAAACATTTGTTGAATACGAATTAGTGTTTGTTCCTAGGAGTCCAAATGTCATTTCAAACGGATTAGCATGCTTAGCTAGTTCACACCCTAAGACTCCAAGTGACCAACAGATCATCATTCAGACCAAATTCAGACCTGCAGTGTCGGACAATGAAAAATATTGGCAAGTTTTTGAAGGAGATAAACAGATTGAAGATTTCTTGGTAGGCAGGAATGAGTTTGAAGTTTCTGATTTAGACTCTAAATCTGACAGTAGCTGCCTAAGTGAAGAATCCTCAGATGAGGAAGAAGCACCATGTAATATATAAATAAGAAATTTAAACGAAAAGATTGGAAATTTAGACGAAAAATGTGAAAACTCAGATAGTGAAGAAGTAGAGGTGCTGCAGACCAAAGATAGGAACATACCTCAAGGTCTGGCACCTTTAGAAGATATTTTTGACTTCGATGATGTAGAAAAAAAGCCCACTATAGAGCATGCAGACTCTGATGTTGAGGAATGCAACATAGGCACTGAAGATGAACCAAAGAGGATCAAATTGGTTAAGTCCCTTCCTGCAAACATGAAAAGGAAATGCATTAACTTGTTCAAGGAATTCATTGATGTGTTTTCTTGGAGTTATGAGGACTTAAGGGCCTATTATACAAACATCATACAACATAAGATACCCTTGAAAGAAAATTAGAAACCCTTCAGGAAAAAACTCTGCAGAATAAACCCAAAAAAACTGCCTACAGTGGAAAAAGAGATTAAGAAGATGTATGAGGCAGGTATAATTGTGCCTGTGAGGTTCTCTGATTGGGTATCAAACCTAGTGGCTGTGAGAAATAAAACAGGGGAGATCAGATTGTGCATAGATTTCAGGAATCTTAATAGAGCCTCACTCAAAGACAATTACCCTTTGCCAAAAATGGAACATATTCTTCAGAGGGTGGTAGGCTCTAAAAGGATCTCCCTGCTAGATGGTTTTTTAGGTTACAAATAAGTCTTAGTAATCCCAGAAGATCAACTCAAGATAGCTTTTACCACTCCATGGGGCACTTTTATGCATATAAAGATGCCTTTTGGATTGATGAACGCTGGTGCAACCTTCCAAAGAGCGATGTACATAGCCTTTTCAGATGAAATAGGACACTTCATTGTCATCTACCTGGATGACATAACAGTCTACTCCAAGACTGAGGAAGAACACCTAGGGTACCTGAGAAAGGTGTTTGAAAAATGTAGAAGGTTTGGTCTGTCATTGAACCCCAAAGAGAATGTATTTGGGCTACAAAAAGGAAAACTTATTGGCCACATTATATCTAAAAAGGGAATTAGGATAGACCCACAAATAATTGAGGGAATACTGCAAATCACACACCCTAGGATCATCAAAGAGTTATAGTCCTTCACTGGGAAAATCAACTTCCTAAGGAGGTTTATTCCCAACTTAGCTGAACACCTTAGAAATATGACTAACATGCTGAAGAAAGGTGTAGGATTTAAGTGGACTGTTGAAGCTAAGAAATATTTTGAATTAGTAAAACTTGCACTCACCTAGGCTCCTGTCCTAATCAGCCCAGATTTCTAAAAAGATTTCCTGATTTTTTCATTTGCCTCCAAGCATACAATAGCTGCAGTTCTACTGCAGAAGAATCCAGAGGGAATGGAACAACCCATTTCTTTATTCAGCAAAGCACTCAGAGATGCACCCTTGAAATACAACATTATGGAAAAACAGGCCTATGCTCTGATTAAGGCCTTGAAAGACTTTAGGGTGTACATACTGCATTCCCACACCATAGCCTATGTGCCAAATATAGTGGTTAAAGACATATTGTCCCAAGACCCAGATGGGAAAAGGGGCAAATGTATTGTTGTGATCTTAGAATATGACCTTGAGATAAAACCCACCAAACTAATTAAAGGTCAGGGCTTAGCACAACTGATGGCTGAATCAAATCTACAAGCCCTAGACATTAACATGGTAGATGCCTTGGATGAGCAGTAGGGATTGCCTGATCCCACTGTTGAGGAAAATTTTCAGAGCTCTCCTTGGTATTCTGACATTCTGTATGTGCTTACACACCTCAATGCCCCTCCTGAACTATCAAAGACCAAGGTCAGATTCTTAAAACTAAAAGCCAGAAGCTACTGCATATTGGATAAATGCTTATACTGGAAGAATCCAAACGGCCTATTGCTTAAATTTTTTCCTAAAAATGAGGCAGAGAGGAATAAACAAGAAGTCCATGCAGGAGAGTGTGGGGGCCACCTGAGCTGGAAGGCCACTGCAAATAAAATACTTAGAGTTGGTTACTATTGGCCTGCACTCTTCAATGATATCCATAAGATGATAATTGCTTGCCACAAATGCCAAATCTTTGAAGGCAAAAGAAAACTCCTCCCCTTACCCCTACAACCCATCATTGTTGAAGGTCCCTTTCTGTAATGGGGCCTAGATTTCATAGGAGAAATTCACCCTGCTTCCTCTGCACAACACAAATGGATCCTAACAACCACAGACTATTTCACCAAGTGGATAGAGGCTATACCTACTAGGAATTCCATAGATTCAGTCATCATTAGTTTTATATAAGGTCATGTCCTCTCTTGGTTTGGCTGCCCAAGGAAAATAATCACTGACAATGTTGCTACTTTCGGATCCAAGAAAATGGTTGATTTTTGCCACAGGTATCAAATAGAACTCAGTCATTCAACTGCATATTACCCTCAGGGTAATGGATTAGCTGAATCATAAAACAAGAGCCTGGTGACCATCATCAAAAAGCTGTTGGAAGAGAACAAAAAGTCATGGCATAACAAGTTAGTGCATGCCCTGTGGGCTGACAGGCTTACAACAAAGAAAACCATTGGCATGTCACCATACCAGCTTGTTTATGGGACAGAAGTAGTGTTTCCTACCAGCCTTGGGGTACTAGTGATCAAGCTGGTCCAGGAGATTCAAATAGAAGAAGACAGTGTGGTGAGAAGGGTAAACCAAACAATTCATCTCCAACAAAAAAGGGAAGAGGTCTACAACAGAGCAGTGAAAGTTCAGGAGAATATAAAGAAATTGTTTGACAAAAGAACCAAAGATGCTGATTTCAAAATTAGAGATAAAGTTCTGAAGTGGGACTCAAGGAGAGAGGACAAAGTAAAGCACGGAAAGTTTGACAGTTTGTGGCAAGGTCCATACATCATCCAGGCCACTGTGGGGCCTAGTGCCTTCTTCCTACAAGAATTGGATGGTACAGAGCTGTTTGGGGGTCCTGTCAATGGCAGGATGCTCAAACACTACTTCTGCTGATTTCCAATTTCCAGTTCCCATTTCCATTGTACATACCATTGCAGTGTTTTATTTTCAAGAAAAAGAGAAAATGTTTCAAAAAACAAAGGAAAAGGAGAGGTTCAGACATGCTCAAAACATGAACCTCTGAAGTGCAAAGGATTGGCTCTAACATGATCAAAATCTAAGCCAAGGAAAGTAAAGATAGCTGGTCCAAACATGCTCAAAACCTGGACCAGCATAGAAGAAAGAAGAATCAGCTCTAACAAGCCCAAAACCAGAGCTGAAATGAAGAAAAGAAAGTGACTCTAACAAGCCCAAAACTTGAGTCACAAAAAAGAAAGAAGGATGCTTCAAGATTTCAGATTCAAGCCTTCAAAGTTTTATTTCAGTTTTCTGCAAATTTTTGTCCATGTGCAACTATCTTTATGCCTTGGATCAACAACAAACTAGATTGTCTAATCCTAGTTTGACTGTTTTTAAATTTCTGTTGTAGAATGTAGAGAAGAAATCTGCTGGACAGTTTAATCCTAGCAGATATTAGATTAGGTAGAGAAACATATGAGACCAACAGTCTAATCTGGTCTCATGGAGTAATAAGGGTAGATTTAGAATAGGTTTATTTTATTTTTATATAATAAATGACGTAAAGGGTCTGCTAGCTCAAATGCACCCTAGAAGAAAAAAATCTAGGATTGTAGAATGGGTAGGTAGATTGATTGGGAAAATTTTTCTGCTAAATTGATGTCTTCATAAGTGTGGCAGCTGAAAATCAAAGAAGAAGGTGGCTCAAGAAGCAGGCATCTGGTCTACGCCAAAGATCACTTTCTGAATTCTTGACTCCTTCAAGAAGAAGCCATCCCCATGTGGAGCCATTGTTAGCCCCCTATGAATTTTTTGAAAAGCAAAGTAAGGGGCTAAATTGTTTCTAAGCCTTCAATGAATGCACCTCCCCTGGAGACACATCATCCTTGATGTCTCCTATTCCTTTTCCCTGTGATGAAATCCCCTCTACTGATTCCCATTATGAAGCCTCTCTGATTGCAGAAAAATTGTGCTCCTGAAGGCCTCCATTTGCCCCCGGTACCCCTGCAGAATTTGTCCATTTCATCCTTTTTTCCCTTTTCAAAGTTCCCCTTTTACCCCAAATTCCCTCCCCTAATCCTTCTAAAACCTCCCAAAAATCCCCCCTAAACCATGCACACATCCCTGGTGTGGTTTTATAACCCTTTCTTCCATCTATAGTTACCCCTTTTGGCCTTTAATTTCATTGAAAATGTGCCAAAAAACCATATTCTCCATGTATATGGGTCTTAGCCCCCTTCGGCTAGCCCCAGAACCATATTTCCCCCATGTGGCCTGCCGCTAGAACCGAGCGCTAGCCCAAAAAGCACTTACCTCATATGATTTATTGAGCACATTTATGGCTGTTGATCTAAACAGAATGGATGACGATCGCCACCCTCGCCCCATCCATCGCGCCCATTGTTTACCCGTTCACCGGCCGATTGAATATCAGCCCTCCATTTAAAACCTCAAATCTGATGGTCCATATCCCCCCGTCTACCTGTGGTCCCCGCAACCATGCCAACACTGTCCATAAACCACCAGTTTCTATCACACTGTCTTTCGGAGGTAGGTGGTATTTTCTGATGGTCCAGCGATTCCACTCATCGCGCGATGCATGACAGTGGCACTGTTTGAAAACCGCCCACTCATCGCACGTTATCGTTCGGTACGAGACGCGGAGCGATATACATATCAACCGTCCGATTTGCGATCGCCCATCCAACGATTGTCACTTAACGAAGTTGCGCGGAGTTTAACCAGAGGCATCTGTACCCCTGGCCCACTTTCCGTCGCCCTCTGCCGCGTCCCCAGCCATCGATTTCCACCTGAGATCGGATGGCCCAGATTTATTCTCACCCCCAAAGTTGACTATCTCGTCATCTCCCAGACCCGACATGTCACCAATCCACGTGTCTGCACTGTACATCCACCCGCCCCCATTATATATGTTCATTCCACAGTCAAACATTCGTTTTTTACGTTAAATTTCTATGCACTTTTCCAACCTTCACCAGAGCATTTCTCCACCATTCCTCTGCATTTTTTCGCCATTTCTCCGTAGTCCCACTATCATCCTCACAGTCATCCACATCATCCGACCCCCATGCATGTTTTTCTTAACCAATTTCCGTATTTTACAGGGCTGCAGAGAGGCAGGAAACGGCCATGGTTCATATGTATCATTGTAATGGCGCGTTGCACAGAGAAAATTGAATTTGGAAGCTGGTACTACAGGGAAATGCCTGGAAAGGTAGCGACGGTATAAATATTATCTAAGGACAGTTCAATCTCCGCAAAAAACCTATCTAGCGCCATTAAAACCCAGATTTTTCAGATTGAGACATTTATGAAGCGGTGGAGAAATACTAGGTAATGATCAAGGATTTCAACGTTCAGTATTGAGGATTTTAAGCCTTAATCCTGAGTTCTAAACGCAGAGTACTGGATCAAAAATCCTGAGGATCACATAGGAGGTTCAGCGCACAGAAAACAATGTAATTAGGGTTTCAAATCAGCAGAATGTTTCTTCTTGAGTAAGGACACGGTACACATTATTTTTTTAGTCTACATTGTGTCCAAGCGAAGTTCCCACCACCCCCCCCGCCCCTTACGGTAGTCCTATGCTATCAGAAGCATTTGTTGCACAGTATGGCAGATCTTAGCGTCATGATTCTACATTTTTGTTTAATTCACCAAAAGTACTACAGAGTACTGCATCCTAGTACATCAGAGACATATCGAAGTAAATGGAAGCCTGGAGAAGACCACTCTTTCACCCAAAAGAGTGCCAGAGATAAATACACAGAATTTATACGGAGTGGGCTTCGGCCTATCTTCCTCTTCTGAGTTTTAATGCTGCATTTAGTTTTTCACCTACCTTCTCTGCTCCACTAAAGCTATAAATCCATGAAGAAACTCATTGTAAAGGTTGTTGATCAGTTATCAGAGAATTGCAAGTAGTTTCTTTTGAGACACATTCTTTGTGTAAAGTTGTAAGATAGGCTGAGGGAGATGTTTTCAGACTGAGTATTCAGCTATTGGCAATGTTTTACTTGACTGGTATTTCTATTTAATATGATAAGCACATTTCTTTGGATCCTGATCTAAAGTAGCGGTGATGTTTTCCTATCTCTGTGTTTTAATTCATTTCATTTCTTTCTATTGGCTTGCATCAGAATATTGGCATAGGATTTACCCTTGTTAGGTACCCTATGTTTCTTCTCTCCTTGCCTTTGATGTTTTCTGCTATATGTGTGATCTAAGGATTGATTTCAGTTAATTTAACAAGTGTAGTGGATGTTATTGCCTGCTCTCTGATGTATGAGTTAAATGAATCTATGCTTAGATATTCTTGTTAGGATTTAGCTAGAATATTTGGGAACACAAGGGATTAGAGTTAGCCCTGTCCACTAGGATCCTTGTGCGACCGGCTGGTCTTTAAATTTGTGTTCTAAACCTTTACTATTCCTCCTCTCTTACCATTCCATACTACACTATCATCTTTAAGATCCAATGTTTTAGATGACTAGCCCAATTGAAAGCCTGCCTATTGACTAGCCAGAAAATCCTTTCCTGACTCCATTTCCCAATGGTCTTGAATGCTCCCTGGGATACTTCACCTCTACCTTAATCCTCTTTGCTCATCTTGTCTTACATTGAACCCTTATTTCTTGATAACCAACAACCAAACAAACAATAAAAAAAACAAACCCCGTGCTTATAACTAGCCTAACATCTTAACACTGAGATTTAAAGTAATATACCTTTGACATATCATAGAGAGATCCCTCTCTGGACCTAGGAGGACTAGATCCTGAGGTCTGAAAATGGTTTGATTTTGTCTCATCTTTCGGTCTTGCCAATCTGGCCAAAGCATGGGAACCCCAACACGACCAAATGTGAAATCGAATCGACCACTTGATCAACTAATGGATCATCAACCTGAGTGATATGAGTTTCACTCTCCAATGGAAGAGTGGGATCGACTATACTTGAAATTAGATCAATCACTCCATCAGTTAACAGTAGGTTGGGAGAAATTTTACGGTAACCAGTTGGAAATTCTTGCTGTGCAACAGTAAGGTTTTCCAATAATTTTGAGGCTTCATCCATGTGAGGGAAAATGTGAGTTTGATGACTCCCTTTGCATAACTTACAAGGAAACCTAACTTTACCCTTTTTCCCAGAAACCTGACTATCACTGGTTGATGGATCAACGGAAAGTTGATGATATTTTTCTGACCATACTTCCAAGACCTTAGGAATGCCAGGACAATTGATAAGGAAGTGGTCACCCTTACAAAGCCTCCAAGGGTATTTGGGTTTATGATGCATGTTGGAGGTTTCCTCAACATAACTAACACTTACAACCATGGTTGGTCGGTTGAATTCTTTCTTATCTTGCTTCTTCTTCTTCTTCTTCCCTTTATTCTTCTTCCTAGCTACCTGGTTACTAGATTCTAGGCTTTTACCAAGCGAAGAGGAAGAAGTGGAGGAAGAAATATTAGGCGAAGAAGGTAAAGGGTCAACAGAAGGTTGGTGATGTTGAGATGGTGAACTCTGCTAAGGTGAAGCATCCGGTTGAGGTGGAACAATTGGAGTATTCGGGGCCAACGAAGTTGAAAATAACCATATCGGTAAACCTATTATAAATCCAGGTAATAACAATGTAGCTATATAAGGAGGACTGACATTTCCAAAGCAAGGAAAAGTAATAGGAATCTCGTTAAGAGGGGTTCCTTGGTTGGTAAATTCCAGAATAGTTGCCATTATATTCAACTTCAGTGAATTTTATTAACAATTTAAAACTAAAATTAACAATTCACAATTCACACCTATGGTCTCTAAAAGTAAAAACAAACAAATTAACTCGCGCTATCAAATCTAGGAGTCAAACCACACACAAACAGTAGATTCCCGCACTAAAAACACTAGTTGGTGATGAAATCCAACATCGTAGAATTTTAATGCAGAAATGGCTGTTGGAATAGTTACCCTGAAAACCTGCTTAATGAAACATACTGGCACAAGTTTCTTCAAAAAACCATATCAAGTGAAGAGAACCCCCCAGAGAGTCCAAGTGAGTCTAGTCGACGTCTACTCTAGGTACAGTGAGATCTTTCCTTCACCGTCACCTTAGGAAATAATCTTAAGCTTATGGACACTAAGGTTACCAACAGTAACAAATACAACTGGGGGAACAGTCTACGATCCGATTCCACATGCAAGGGCAGAGTAACAAAGCTCAATCCCCATGAAGGCTCCTTGACATGGTCAATTCGAGGTTTACCAACAAGTGACCCCAGGCTCCTCAACAATGGTTAATCCGAGGTTTACCGTTTGTAATTCGCGCAAATCTTCTATATTTCCCAATGAAACATAATTGATTGTCTCAAAGGTTCAGATATGATCTCGTGATTAACTCCTTTAAGAGAAGCATCCCAGATTGTACCAATTACAATTGGATTTATTTCCTACCGCAAGATTTATCTACTTGTTTTTTTTAGTTTCTTTGGAAATTTAACTACAACCTATTCCAAAGCACTAATATTAAGCTATATTGGTGGAAAGAGCCCTAAAAATGTAAAAATTACTAGTTGAATTTTATTTAAGCGTTGTGTTATTTAGGCTATTATTACTCAAAAGGGTAAATGGATATGAAACCAATGGTGTTATGACCCGACCCAAAACTAAATGCAATCGAATATGATAATGTAATATTTCCAATTCGATGAATCCTAACTAAAGTAAGGAAAGAGTTTCCATTCACTTCCAACAATGCAAAAAATTGATTACTAAGAGAAAATATAACAAATTCTCTAATGCACTAATTTCATCAAGAAAAACTAATGCAAATAAATCCCAAAACAATTTTTATTTTTGTGTTTTTAAAACAAGAATAAAAACATCGAAATTCAAATCAAAGAAAACTGATCTAAATTTATGATTGATTTTTGAGAATATAAACTATGTAGTTGAAATCTATGCACAATTCACTTGAAAAGTATGCAAATGTAATCTATGCACATTTTTCATTCATATTCTGAAAATGAGAATTCTAATTATGCAAATGTGATCTATGAAAGATAATTCTCAAACATAAGATGATTCTAATGTAATCTAAGAACCAATCAAGTGTAAGTCAAGAAAATCGGGTGAGAGTTCCAAAGATCGAAAAACACTCAAAGGCGATTAACACTCATACACAATTTTGCCCCCCCACGTATGAGTGCAAGAGGATTAGGGGGGAATTTTTTTCAAAAAAAGAAGCTAAAAGATGCAAAATTATGAAAATACTGAGACAAACCTCCAAGTAATGAACAAAGGAAATCAAAATTAAGAATTTCTCAAAAAGAAACTCAAAACACCCAATTAACTTAATGGAGATTGATGAGATGAAAAATTGCTGAAAGAAATTCAGAAACAAGAGATTTTTGATAGAAAAATAAAGATCTGGGTAGATGCTAAGAATCCTAAATTAAATCTAAACTAAACTGAAAAAATAAATCTGGAGTTTTTCCAAAATTTTAACAGGGTCCGCAGGCTCCCAGAAGTAACAGGTGCGGTCCCACATTGTTTACGTAAGGCGATTAACACTCATACTTGGGGGGGCTAAATTGTGTATGAGTGTTAATCGCCTTTGAGTGTTTTTTATCTTTGGAACTCTCACCCAATTTTATTGAATTGCACTTGATTGGTTCTTAGATCACATTAGAATGTTTGAGAATTCTCTTGCATAGATCACATTTGCATAATTAGAATTCTCATTTTCAAAATATGAATGAAAAATGTGCATAGATTGCATTTGCATAATTTTCATGTGAATTGTGCATAGATTACAATTGCATAGTTTAATTTTCATGTGAATTGTGCATAGATCTACAAGTGGCTTACTAGCCCCTTGCTCTTCATCCACATCCACTCAATCATTTGTGGATGTCTCCTTCCAGCCTCCATCTTGGTACTTATTGGCCGGATAAATCGTTCTTGCGGACAAGACTGATCTCCCTAGTGTCAAAAGACAATCTAGCAACAAACGAACAACTAAGTTTGTCTTTCTCTAAATATATTTGTTTTAAAAATAAATGTTATAAAGGTGTCGATCCTACCTTAGATCCAAATTCTTATTTGCAGTCGTAGTGCTTCCGTCGCAACAAGAGATTTTCCGTCGCAACAAGAGCTCTTTCGTCGCAAGAAAGTGTCATCTTTCGTCGATTTGCAATCACAAACAAGAAAATATCAATAGCACCTGTATAACAAATAATCATAAAACATACCTATCATAGTGATCAAGGAATATTTTAAATAAACGATCAAACCACAGCTTATTGAAATAAACAATCGAATGAAAATTTATTGGGAAAAACAAAACTTGATTGCATTAATCTTAAAATAACAGAAGAACCTTACAACCTTAGCCTTGATGTTCGAAAGGCCTTCCCGGGGTCCAAAGCAGGAATCTCCTCTACCTTGATAAGTCTTGCACTCTTCCTCCAGGAGCACAAAGAGGTATGTGATCTTTCCTCTCAAAATATTAGCAGAAATAAGTCTAAATCTCAATAGCACTTCAACTCAATCACACATAAAGCTTGAACTCTAATCCTCAATCTCCAAAATCTAACCCTTTGAGGCTACCCAATGCCTCCTTTTATAGAGCAGATGAGGAGGTTACGATTCCACTTTTTAAGGGATATAATCCTCCTTCAAAGGGATAGACTCCTCACATCGAAGGATTAGTTCCTTAAGGTGAGGGATACATGAACCTTATCAAAGCGTACTCATCCCCAAAAATTCTCATCTAGAACCTTCTAGAATTGACCTCAAACCAACTTTTTAGCTTTACTTTCTCGCTCTTTTGAGTTTGGAGGGGGTATGCAGGCATTCCAAAGGAAAAATTTGTTCTAGAACACAGGTAAGCCATGCATTACCTGTGTACCCAAGCCAGGAACGTAGGCAAGCTTCATGTTACATGGGTACCCCTTCTTTCAAAGGTTTTTAGGGTTTTTCTTCTTGTTTCAGGGCTTGACATGAGGAGTAAAGGTTGTAAGACTTGCAGAGCAGGCATGTATGAGTATTAATGAGCTCATACAGTCATCATAATGTCAAGGTGAAAGTTTTTAGTGTAACAGATTGCCCCCTAAAGTGCGAAGTCTGAAATAGATGAAGATGAAGTCTGTCATATATGAAGAGTGAAGTACTTTATCATTTCAAGGATCATCCTATGGACACCCCGGTTGGAACCTGTAAAAACATTCAATGCAAAATATATATATGTAATCATATCATCGCTGAGGTAGGCATTCCCATACTCAGATCAAAAACTAACTAAACTTGTTCTGATACAAAAATTATTTTAATATTATATCAATAGTGTAGACACAACATGGGCACAACCATCTGTAATGAATATTCTACAGTATAATAATAAAACTCCTCGCAGCCTGGATGGTGGAAACTAGATCCAAGGTCTTGATTTCTGTTTCGTGAACTAGTACGATTATATCCATGCGATTAAATGTGTTGAAGTCAAACATGGTAGAAACCACTTGCACTTGATTACCAGTCAATGATGCGAACTGTTAACAAGTGTGAGAGAAACCACCAGTAATGTCAATGGATCTCAAAGTACTCAGTACAATCCATGAAATGTGAATGAATGAGCTGAAGTCGAACATGTCACGGAATCATTCGATCGAAGGTCAATGACGCAACTTGTTGTCGAAGGCAAGAAACCTTCCATTGAGGCATGCAGATTTCAAGGTACTGACGATTTCTAGATCGACTTCCTAGATAATGAGCTGTCGTCGATAGAAAGTGATCTGTCATAGGTAAACCCACAACACGAAATCATAGATCAAGTTTTGAAGAAATATATTGGCAAGTACTAACTCAGGGATGTTCAAAATGGAAGACAAATATTTTGCAGATGAATATTTTATTTGAACTGTCCTCTTGAACAGATAATGACACTGCAAAAGGCTTGGTGATAGTTGACCCAAAGCTAATACCCAGAAACTGGCTGAATACTTTCAATGTGGTTTGATTAACTGTTAGGAAAAGGATTTCCCAACCTAGGTGAACAAAAGTATCGTGTTCAAGAGTGGTTAACGATTTTCCAAATAATCAAAATGTAACAAACAGGTTCATTTTTCTCTCTTTTCCCCCACCATTTCTGGCAAGTACCTCTTTATTTTTGACAAGCTTGAGGAGGATATCAATTTGCTTGTTTATAAGCTCATCCTTCGAATGAGTCCAACTTATTTTAAGATTTGAACCCTAAGAAGGAGTGGTTCGTTCTTGTTTAAAAATTGAACAGGTCCTTTACTGTTAAATTTTAACGAGTCTAGTATAGGAGAAACTCGGTGTTTTTCAATTTTAGGGAGTCAGAAGAAAAAACTTAGAAAACTCCATGGGGGTACATTTTCGTAAATTTAGTCTCTTGAGCCCGAAAAGGATAAAATAATACGGGAGAGAACTCTATTGACCATAATTAATCAACGTATACCTTTTTCGTAAATAGTCCATTTCAGTCCGTAAAAGGGGTAAAATTATACTGAAGGGACGATCATTCATTTACTTTAACGAGTTCGAATAATCAAGTGCTCGAAAATATTTTCATGTTTAGAGAGTCTGAAAAGGGCTTAAAATAGGACTTCAAGTTTTCACTTTTTCGTAAGTTTTAACGAGTTCGAAAAAGGGATAAAAATGTACTCATGGTTTTCTCTTTTTCGTAAGTTTTAACGAGTTCGAAAAAGGGATAAAAATGTACTCATGTGGCCGACTTTCCATTTAATTTATGAGTAGGAAAAGATGGAAAGAACTCGGCATTTTCATGTGTTTTATGAGAATGAAATATAGCAAAATCATCTCAGGATTTTCATGAGTTTAACGAGTCTTGAAAATAGCAAGAATTGTCAAAGATAGGTTTCATTTTCACAGAAAGCTTGAAAACGAGAGAAAAACTATGTGAGTGGTTTCATGATTACACAAGCTTCAAACGAGAGAAAAGAAAGGGATACTAGCTCACTTCCTTTAAAGTTATGCCCCAGCTTCATTTCATTCAACTAAGTACACTGCTGGTAATTAATAGCTGGTTGGAATGAAGTTTCATTTACGAGATCATATGAAAGACCCGACCTAAAACTGTAAAAAAATTATGCAAAAACTAACCTAAATATATGACTTAACATTTACGAGATCTAGTCAAAGAATCGACTCAATTAGGGGAGGATTTGCTTCATTTTTTAACGAGCTTGACACAGGAAAATAACTATGCTCATGGCAATGTGTTTCATTTTTTAACGAGGTTGACACAGTAAAAGGAACTTTCCTCGTCTATATGTTTCATTTTTTAACGAGGTTGACACCGTAAAAGAAACTATCCTTGTATCTACTCTCTACAATCTACCTATATAACCTACTTATTCATTTTTTAATGAGGTTGACACAAGAAAAGAACCGTCCTCATACCTGATTCATTTTTTAACGAGGTTGACTCAATAAAAGGAACTATCCTCTGACCAACTGATTCATTTTTTAACGAGGTTGACACAAGAAAAGAACTATCCTCATACCTGATTCATTTTTTAATGAGGTTGACTCAGTAGAAGGAACTATCCTCAGAATAACTACTTATTTCTAATCTATTAATCTACTCTCTACAATCTATCTACTGATTCATTTTTTAATGAGGTTGACACAGGAAAAGAACTGTCCTCATCGCCGACTGATTCATTTTTTTAACGAGGTTGACACAGTAAAAGGAACTCTCCTCAGACCAACTGATTCATTTTTTAATGAGGTTGACACAATAAAAGGAAATTTCCTCGAACTAACTGATTCATTTTTTAATGAGGTTGACACAGTAAAAGGAACTATCCTTGGCTACACGTTTCATTTTTTAACGAGGTTGACATAGTAAAAGAATTGTCCTCAAATCTAGTTTCTACAATCTATCTACTGATTCATTTTTTAATGAGGTTGACACAAGAAAAGAATTGTCCTCATGGAAGCTTGTTTCATTTTTTAAATGAGCTTGACACAATAAAAGGAACTATTCTCTCGACTAATTGATTCATTTTTTAACGAGGTTTACACAACAAAATGAACTATCCTTGAACTAAATGATTCATTTTTTAACAAGGATGACACAGTAAAAGGAACTATCCTCATAAACTTGATCATGGCTTCCAACTGGAAGAAACACATGTCAATGGACACACTTTGATCATGGCTTCCAAGAGGTATTCGTCAGATGAAAGAATAGTTCTCTGGAAGGAACACATGTCAAGGGACTCAAAAGGGATAAGAACATCATGTTCAAATAATCCCATAGAGTTTTCCATGTCAATTATTGGATCTAATTCAAATGAAGTCGAGCAAATATTAAGAGGCTCGCTTACATTGGTAATTGAAAACATGGGACTAGTTGCCACATAATTAACCCGTGGTGGGGTAGATATCACTTGCGTATGAGGAACATTCAAGGATGTCGGATCATTGGTATTCGAATCAAGACTAGGGAATGAAAGCTGGTCTACAGTCACAATATTACCATTGTGAGGGAAAGACATCACGCAAAAGAGTGTCGATACGACAGCTTTCATTGCATAGACATAGTCTCGCCCAAGGAGTAAATTGAAATCCAAGGGGCCTTGAACTACCATAAGATCAATACAGACAGTTTTACCTTCCAAAGTAATAGAAAACTTAGGAAGGATCCCTAAAGGTTCACTAATGGTTCTGTTAAAAGCTTTCAGATTCTGCGTAATAGGCACAAGCTGAGGGGAACCCAAAGCTTTCCAAACAGTTGAGGATAAAATACTAACAGAAGCACCTTCATCTACCTGTGTGCGGTGTATGTCCCTACCACCCAACTTCACAATGATTTGGAAAGGGATGGAGGAAGGAAGACGAGGTTCTGTCAGCCTATTCCAATCAAAGGAAAAGACCTCAGTACTTGGAGGGGGTTCTGTAGAAACAGGTGAAATGCCCCCTGGCGTAGAAGAATCTGATGTAACAAGAAGAACCTGAGCGGTATGAATTTCACTCTCTACAGGGAGAATGGGATCGACCGAATGTGAAATTGAATCGACCACTTGATCAACTAATGGATCATCAACCTGAGTGATATGAGTTTCATTCTCCAATGGAAGAGTGGGATCGACTGTACTTGAAAATAGATCAATCACTCCGTCAGTTGACGGTAGTTTGGGAGAAAGTTTACGGTAATCAGTTGGAAATTCTTACTGTGGAACAGTAAGGTTTTTCAACAATTTTGAGGCTTCATCCATGTGAGGGAAAATGTGAGTTTGATGACTCCCTTTGCATAACTTACAAGGAAACTAACTTTACCCTTTTTCCCAGGAACTTGACTATCACTGGTTGATGGATCAACAGAAAGTTGATGAGATTTTCCTGACCATACTTCCAAGACCTTTGGAATACTAGGAAAATTGATAAGGAAGTGGTCACCCTTACAAAGCCTGCAAGGGTATTTGGGTTTACGATGCATGTTGGAGGTTTCCTCAACACAACTAACACTTACAGCCATGGTTGGTTGGTTGAATTCTTTCTTATCTTGCTTCTTCTTCTTCTTCTTCTTCCCTTTCTTCTTCTTCTTAGCCACCTGGTTACTAGCGTCAAGGCTTTTACCAAGCGAAGAGGAAGAAATGGAGGAATAAATATTAGGCAAAGAAGGTAAAGGGTCAACAAAAGGTTGGTGATGTTGAGATGGTGAACTTTGTTGAGGTGAAGCATCCGGTTGAGGTGGAACAATTGGAGTATTCAGGGCCAACGAAGTTGAAAATAACCATATTGGTAAACCTATTGTAAATCCAGGTAATGAAAAAGTAGCCATATAAGGAGGACCAACATTTCCAAAACAAGGAAAAGTACTAGGATTCTCGTTAAGAGGGGTTCCTTGGTTGGTAAATTCCGGAACAGTTGCCATTATATTCAACTTCAGTGAATTTTATTAACAATTTAAAACTAAAATTAACAATTCACAATTCACACATAACAATTAAAATTCACAATTCACACCTATGGTCTCTAAAAGTAAAAACAAACAAATTAACACGCGCTATCAAATCTAGGAGTCAAACCACACACAAACAGTAACTTCCCATACTAAAAACACTAGTTGGTGATGAAATCCAACATCGTAGAATTTAATACAGAAAGGGCGGTTGGAACAGTTACCCCGACAACTTGCTTAATGAAACAGACTGGCACAAGTTTCTTCACAAAACCATCTCGAGTGAAGAGAACCCCCCAGAGAGTCCAAGTGAGTCTAGTCGACGTCTGCTCTAGGTACAATGAGATCTTTCCTTCACCGTCACCTTAGGAAATAATCTTAAGTTTATGGACACTAAGGTTACCAACAGTAACAAATACAACTGGGGGAACAGTCTACGATCCGATTCCACGCGCAAGGGCAGAGTAACAAAGCTCAATCCCCTTGAAGGCTCCTCGACATGGTTAATCCGAGGTTTACCGACAAGTGACCCCAGGCTCCTCGACAATGGTTAATCCGAGGTTTACCGTTTGTAATGCGCACAAAATCTTCTATCTTTCCCAATGAAACATAATTGATTGTCTCAAAGGTTTGGACGTGATCTTGTGATTGACTTCTTTAAGAGAAGCTTCCCAGATTGTACCAATTACAATTGGATTTATTTCCTACCGCAAGATTTATCTACTTGTTTGTTTTTGTTGCTTTGGAAAGTTAACTACAACCTATTCCAAAGCACTAATCCTGAGCTAGATTGGTGGAAAGAGCCCTAAAAATGTAAAAATTACTAGATGAATTTTATTAAGCGCTGTGTTATTTAGGCTGTTATTACTCAAAAGGGTAAATGGATATGAAACCAATGGTGTTATGACCCGACCCAAAACTGAATGCAATCAAATATGACAATGTAATCTTTTCAATTCAATGAATCCTAACTAAAGTAAGGAGAGAGTTTCCATGCACTTACAACAATGCAAAAATTGATCACTAAGAGAAAATATAACAAATTCTCTAATGCACTAATTTTATCAAGAAAAACTAATGCAAATAAATCCCAAAACAATTTTTATATTTTTTTGTTTTTAAAACAAGCATTAAAACATCTAAATTCAAATCAAAGAAAATTGATCTAAATCTACGATTGATTTTTCAGAATGTAAACTATGCAGTTGTAATCTATTCACAATTCACATGAAAAGTATGCAAATGTAATCTATGCAAATTTTTCATTCATATTCTGAAAATGAGAATTCTAATTATGCAAATGTGATCTATGCAAGAGAATTCTCAAACATTCTAATGTGATCTAAGAACCAATCAAGTGAAATTCAAGAAAATCGGGTGAGAGTTCCAAAGATAAAAAAAACTCAAAGGCGATTAACACTCATACACAATTTAGCCCCCCCAAGTATGAGTGCAAGAGGATTAGGGGGAAATTTTTTTGCAAAAACAAAACCAAAAAGATGCAAAATTGTGAAAATACTGAGACAAACCTCCAAGTAATGACCAAAGGAAATAAAAATTAATAATTTCTCAAAAATAAACTCAAAACACCCAATTAACTTAATGGAGATTGATGAGATGAAAAATTGCTGAAAGAAATTCAGAAAGAAGATATTTTTGATAGAAAAATATAGATCTAGGTAGATGCTAAGAATCCTAAATTAAATCTAAACTAAACTGAAAAAATAAATCTGGAGTTTTAACAAAATTTTAACAGGGTCTGCAGGCTCCCAGAAGTAACAAGTGCAGTCCCGCACTGTTTACTTAAGGAAAGTGCGAAACTTCCCGCACTGTGCAAAAGAAAAAAGTGTGGTCCCAAGAAAATATCAAGAAAAACTTAAAAGATTTCAAAATTTTCAAAAATAGAGAAAACCTAAGCTACCCAAGCAGATATCCATCAATCAAAAACTAGGAAAAACGTTTCCTCAAATCAAAATAAAAGAGAACCAAAAACAACAAGTTCTTTCCCCAGTGGAGTCGCCAATTTGTTGGCCGGATAAATCATTCTTGTAGACAAGACCGATCTCCTTAGTGTTAGAAGACAATCTAGCAACAAACGAACAACTAAGTTTGTCTTTCTCTAAATATATTTTTTTTACAAATAAATTTTATAAAGGTGTCGATCCTACCTTAGATCCAAATGCTTATTTGCAGTCGTAGTGCTTGTGTCGCATCAAAATCCTTTCGTCGCAACAAGAGATCTTCCGTCACAACAAGAGTTCTTTCGTCGCAATAAAGTGTTGTCTTTCGTCGATCTACAATCACAAACAATAAAATATCAATAGCACCTGTATAACAAATAATCATAAAACATACCTATCACAGTGATCAAAGAATCTATGAAATAAACGATCAAACGACAGCTTATTAAATTAAACAATCGAACGACAATTTATTGAGAAAAACAAAACTTGATTGTATTAATCTTAAAATATACAGAAGAACCTTACAACCTTAGCCTTGATGTTTGAAAGGCCTTCCCGGGGTCCAAAGCAGGAGTCTCCTCTACTTTGATAAGTCTTGCACTCTTCCTCCAGGAGCACAAAGAGGTATGTGATCCTTCCTCTCAAAAGTTTAGCAGAAAGAAGTCTAAATCTCAACAACACTTCAACTCAATCACACATAAAGCTTGAACTCTAATTCTCAATCTCCAAAATCTAACCATTTGAGACTACCCAATGCCTCCTTTTATAGAGCATATGAGGAGGTTAGGATTCCACCTTTGTAGGGATAGAATCCTCCTTCAAAGGGATAGACTCCTCACATCAAGGGATTATTTCCTTAAGGTGAGGGATACATGCATCTTATCAAAGCATACTCATCCCCAAAAATTCTCATCTAGAACCTTCTAGAATTGACCTCAAACCACTTTTTTGACTTTACTTCCTCGCCTTTTTTACTTTGAGGAGGGTACACAAGCATTGCAAAGGAAAAATATGTTCTAGAACGCAGGTAAGCAGTGTATTACCTGTGTACCCAAGCTAAGAATGCAGGAAAGCCTCATGTTGCCTGCGTACCCAAAGTTTTAGAGATTTTTAGGGTTTTTCTTCTTGTTTCAGGGCTTGACATGAGGAGTAAAGGTTGTAAGACTTGCAGAGGAGGTATGTATGAGTGTTAATGAGCTCATACAATTAGCAGAATGTCAAGGTGACAATTTTTAGTGTAATAGTACTCCTCCCATGAGGGATACCATCCTCCATGTGCTGATGAACCTTGCACTTCATGACATGTTGAAGTGCATCTCTAATGGGATCTCTCCATGAGACCTCCTCCTCATCAATGGCCTCCAAAAACCAATAAAGTTTTGGACCTACTACAGGTAGAATTTTCTCTTTGAGCTGGGAAGTGCTCATTGAGAAAGTTTCATCTAGAAAGGAGAAAGTGTTCCTCACTTCAGGATGTCTACCTTCTATCTCTTCTTCCTCCATGTCTTCAAACCCCAACCTTAAGTGTGGTATGCAATCCAAGAATGGCTCATGAGGATGATGGTTCATTTATCCCTTGAATGATTCAAGGTTGCACAACGTAGTGCAATTCTTTTGCTCTAAATCAACAACATGCAATGAGGTAGACCCATCCATAATGTTTGCTGAAATGATAAGAGATGGAAATTCTAGCATACCTTTGGGAAAATTGGAATCATCTTGTATTGCTGTAAGGGATTCCTCCTCCAATGTGTTGAATTCCCCAACTGTTGAGGATGAAGGCTGCTCCTTGATTACTATGACATCACTGGCATATGCCTCTTCAACTGGTGGTGAGGGCTCCTCCCTCCTTTTTCCAAATATCCTGATCATCTGTAATATTCCAAATATGGAACAACATAACAAGCTTGTTGAAATAACGCACTCCTGGGACATTGATGCAAAGAAATGAGTTTACAGCCCTTGGATCCCTTAGATCAACAAATCTGGGGTATAGATCCAAGAGGGGAGAAAAAAAAATCAAACTAGGTGTGGTAAATAGATCTCCCACCACCTAGTCTAGCTGAAAAACACCGTACAAGAGGGGCTGCAACTATGCACAACAAAATACTTCAGCAATAACGAAGTCTTGGATAGTATGAGAAGGAGGCCATAAAATATGATTAACTTATGAGTATACAGCAGCAAATCAAAATTAAAATGAAGCCCTTTCAATATACAGTAGAATACAGGAGACAATAGAGCAAGAAATATTTAGAAAAGAGGGCTGCAACACATGTATTAACTGTAAAATGGCTCAACAACATTATTTTAAGGAGCTACAGCAGCTAAATATTAAAACTCAGATCTAGGGCAGATCTGTGGACAAAACATCAGATCTATTTCAGATCTGGAAACTAGATAGTCTTATTTACAAGATCCCCTTGGGGTTTTGACCATATCATGCATAAACAAGAGTAGATCTGAGTTTTAAGTTGTAGATCTGTAAAATACTCCAGAAATTTCTGAAGATGACTTTTCATTACAATATATCAGATCTAAATAGAACATGGATCAACAAGCTAATCCATGGATCACCAAAGTGAAAGGAAAAGCCCAGCACCAGAGATCTCTCATCACAAATGGGATCAAAACACCTTGCAGAACCTCTAATGAAAATAACGTGGTTCCTCAATGAAAACTGTGCTGTAGCTTGAATAACAATGGTGGCCTAATGCCAAGATAAAAATATGAAGCTCAAACAGTAGAGGCACTCTTCTAGGAGTTTAAAAGACACACTCCATGAGAAGAGGCTCCAAAACAAGCTAGATCTTTGCATATCTAGAATCCTCACTGGATCTGCGCTACAATTGAAAGTAGAGGTTGGCCCAAAGCCTGATAGTGAATCAAATCAGAAAATAATCCTCCAATAATTATCAAGGGAAGAGGTGAAATCTCTGCATAGGAACTCCAAGTGCTAAGCAACACAATTCTCCACTAAACAATAGATAATAGTATTTGTCTAATCAGACAAGATGTAATATTCCAAAATTTGCACACAAGCAAATTTGAATATTAGTTTTTGAAGCTTTCACTCAGGAGAGGAATAAATGGGAAAGGAGACCAATTAAAAATAAATATATGAATAAATTCCACCTTAGTAAGTAAGGAGATCACCTTAGGAGCTGGTTTTTACACTTCTAAGTGTGAACAAGGGAAAAATAAATGGGGACATAGTCAATTTTGACTAAGTCAACACACATTCTTGAGGAGGAAGAAATCACCCAAGTAAACTAGCTCAATGTGAACAAGGATCAGCCTAGACACACATATGAGAACTGGATAGAAGATCCCTTAGTGTGAAAAGAGGCATTGCAAGTGGATTAGTCCTATTTGACCAAGTCAACAACACTGCTACAAAGAGGAGGGAAGCCAACTAGGGCAGTGCAGTTTTGAAGGAGGAATCTTCACTAGGAAGTCACCTCAACAATGTGTGAGGTCCAGGGTGAGGAGGCTCACCAAAGATAAAAATGAGGGCATAGCATCAAAGAGATAATCCAGTATTCATCTATCTTTGGTATTTTGACTACTTGCATGCTTCAGATGTTTAGCTGTGGTTGCAGCACTGCTTAGTGCAAAGAATTCCCATGGGGGAATTCCATCCTCTCTTTGGGTCAGCTTGCTTAAGGGATCAAGAGGGAAGGATTTGAGCTTCAATTCATCATTTTTCTTAGGGCCATTCATCCATATTCATCTATATCACAGTTTCATTCAAAAATTGCGTCCTTTTTGCAGTTGCAGTAGTTGCAGGGTTAAACCCTGCTACTTTGTGCTTGTTTGAGGAGGAGGTGTTTATTTCCCTCTGGGAGTTCTAATAAGAAGGTCCCAGGGCCATTTTTCTATATATTTTTAGCTATATTATGTCATATTCAGCCATGTTTAATAAAGAGATGCAGTAACTGCGTGATTTTCTACAGTGCTGCTTTTTATTCATGCATAATATTGGAAACCCTTACCGGGTGTCTTGTTTCTGCTATAAAAGAGGTTAAACCTCCATTTATTTGCTATATGATTAATATGAAATTCTGATCAGTATTATTCCATAATTTTATATAGAAACCCTCATGGGAATTACGCTCTCATAGTCTTCATAAATGCTGCAATTGAAAGTCATGAGATTGGGGTGTTTTTGAGTTGTCTCTAGCTGGGGAGATCTGTTTAACTTAGCTAGAATGATTAGTTTGAGCTCAAATTCGGTATGGAAGTTTTATAATGTATAAACCATGGGATCCTAGTGCCATTTCCCATAAATATTGTGTTATTTTCTGAAAATGATGTTTTTATGGTCCAAAAGGTTGCATTTCCTCATGCCAAAAGAGGATAGTGAAGAAAATATCTGATATTGATCATTCATTTACTTGTTAAATTTTTATTGTGAATCTTGTGAACTGATAAACATTTTTATGTTCATGATTTGCTGAAGCTCCACATTGGCAATATCTTAAATTATTCCCAACAGTGTAGCTGTTCCCATTTTGGGATATTACAATGGTATCAGAGCTGACATCTTGGCTTAGCCTGTGGATTTTAGATCCAATTAGAAGATAAGAAGGAGAGAAGAAAAAAATGATGGAGAGGATGAGATTTATCTCATCCATTTTCATATCTAAGAAGGAAGAAGAGAAATTCATTGAAACTCCAAGAGGGTTTCAAGGAGGAGAGAGCTGCAGTGAGACCTCTAGAAGGTTTCAGGAGGCAGAGGAAGATGCATACACTTCCTATAGAGGAAGTGGAGAGCAAGGAGACCACTTAGAGCATGAAATTCTGAGTGGGTATTTGGCAGAATACAAGTGAAAACCTAGGGATTTCAAAGAGACCCTATATTTTCCTCAGTTTATTCAACTGAGAGAAGAAAGAATACCCTACAGCAAAGGAGAAATTAAAGGCAATAGATTCCTATTGTATACATTTTATGGATCAAATACAGCAAGAGATTGGGCAAGCAAGCTTGAGGCATTCTTCCTACTTCATCTAGTGGTAGAGAGGGAGGCAGTAGAAGTTGCAACGTTGCACCTGGAAGGTGAATCCAATGCTTGGTGGTTCAGTCACTTAAGCCATACAAGAGTGGCTTCTTTTTCTGAGTTCACTCAAGGGATGATTAGAACCTTTGATGGAGGGAGATTATAGGAAATAAGGCCCACACCACCAAGGGAGGAGACATGTACCAACGCTGTCACAACCTTGGGAGAGAAGCCTTCTACATCAACAGTTAGGGTAGCCATTACATTGGAGGGAGGAGCCCTTTCAGCACTACATGAGGTTCCCGCATCTCAACAAGGTATGGGGAGATTTCCACTTTTACTTATTGCAAAAAAATATTCCTAAAAATTGTGGAAATATGTCTTCATATGGCCCAGGATGAAACATTATTGCTGAGGTAGAGCAGCAGGATTGGACTGCGCAGTGCAAGCTTGAATGGTTTAAGTAGCAGATGAACCATCATTCCCATGGACCCCTGTTGAGTTGCACACAATGCTTGAGGTTGAAGTGTGATATTTTGGAGGGAGTCATGAACCTTGAGATGGGGTATGAGGCAACAACTATACCATGGGAGAAGCTATCAGCGCTGTCAAAAAATAGCATTCAGGGGGCTTTGCCTTTATCACCTTTGGATCTTGATGGATTCAAGATGGCCATGGACATGAGATATTCTCTAAGAGATATCCAAGGAAATTCATTTCAGCACTTCATGGCATGCAGAGAAGAGGAACTGGTTGTTGAGGATGATATCACACATGGGAAGAAATCCAAGGTGAATAATGACAGGAGGCATCCACATGGGGTTGAGTGGATGTGGGGGAAGAGCAAGAGGCTGGTGAGCCACTTGCAAATTTATGTAACAGGGAAGCAAGAGGCAAAGCTGCATTGGCTACTCTTGAGAGAGTTTGGCCATCATGAGACATATCCTTTTTCCAAGGGTATGTGGATGGAAGGGACTTGGCAGGGTACCTGCATCACGCAGCACCAAGGAGTGTGGATGCATTATGATGATAGGGTCATTATGTTGTCACCACATGAGTTGTATGATGGAGGTATGATGAGGAAGCAAAGAAATTTTTTGCTTTGGAGGATTGGGAGAGAGCAAGGGCAGATTTTCTCTCACACTTGGCATGATGCTGCAGGAGTAGGGGATGGCACTATCATAGTGCAAGGAGGCTACTGCTTAGCCTTAGTTGATCGAGAAGTTCTTCCACCTTGGAAGGAACTTCTTGTATGCAGCAGCACTATGGGAGGATTCTTTGACATGGGGCATGTCAAAGGATGGATTTATGAGTTGGCAGGAGCCTATTTGCATAGGCCAACGATGCTATCACTTTGGAGCATGAACTTGTTGATGGAGTGTTCCCAGGATCACTTCATATTTTATGCACTTGGTGGGCATAGAGGAGGTGAGATTGGTAGAGTAGGTGATGGATTCATCTCCTTGACTTTGATTTCCGGGCATGAGAAGGGGAATTTTCATGCAGCATGTGGTTCATTCCTCTTCAGATGGGTATGCCATACCACTATGGAGGATTCATCTATAGATTTTGTCACCCTCTTTCTTTCATTACCTGGTAAGAATTATGTTTTTGCACTTATTTATTGTTCAACACAATATTATCATGCTCTTACCACTTTCTTGTAGTGCATTTCTCTACAAAGGGGCAAGTTTTTCTGTAGGCTCAATGGACCATTTTTGGCCAGCTATTATGATGGAGACAACCATCTACTATATGATCCAGGGTAAGTGTTTGGTCACTCCTTGTATGCTCAGTTGATACATTCAGCCATCCACTACTTGCTAGTAGCTGTGGTGACTTACACAACTAACCATCTATCAAGAAACAACTTTCCATGCTATTGTATGAAGCTGCAGTGGGGAAGACTGCGCTGTGACCATTTGGGAGACTATTGGTACCTTCTAGCACCACATGAAACCTTTAGTATTTCTTTCATTATGATGTTGATCATGATCCTATTTGCTAATATTATTCTTACTTTTATGAGGAGCATGATTAGAAGAGAAACACATGGGGTGGATGTGTTCTTGGGGGAGGAGCATCCCCACACTTTCTGCATTACATTTTCTAAGGGGAGCATGGGAAGGGACATGGCCTCTAAAAAAAAATATTTGTCTCTTAATGAGGAGGACCATGAGATGGATGGGATGCCATATGGTGGTGATTTCTCATCCATCATGTATGAGATGGTTTGGGCTAGATTGATTCACATCACTGGTGGAGGGACATTTGGAGGTATAGTTCCCTACTTGCCAATTAAGGACAACAATATTATAGCCCAAGATTAGAAAATTCTCTAAAATAATCTTAAGTGGGGTGGAAGATAGCATGGGTTAGGCTATCTTGTCTACCATGATCAGATTTTCAGCCCACATATTCTGCATGAGCTCAAGGTGGAAGAGATCCTTCACGAGTTGCCATCCTGGAGGGTGACTCATTTTGTTTGGTTGATAGCTTGGGGAGGAGAGATTCAAATGGGGATGATGAATCCCAATCTATATCAGCCCTCATGCTTCAAGAGGACTTCAAACAACCCATTTTTTCCTCCATGGATGTTTCATTGTCACATAAAGTTAGCTATTTGGGATGTTCCCCAATAGATGGCTTGCACACTTGGGAGGGGCAACTTGAAGATATACTAATGATGCAGCACCTTGATATTTGGAGGATTTCATATTATGATGTTTCTATAGGGGAGAAGATGATGCTCTTCAGTCCTATCCTTGCAGTTACTTGAGGACAATCAACATTTGGGAGGGGAGGACTGTAATATTGCAAAATTTGCACACAAGCAAATTGGAATATTAGATTTTGATGCTTTCACTCAAGAGAGGAATAAATGGGAAATGAGAGCCATGAAAAATAAAGATATGAATAAATTCCACCTTATTAAGTAAGGATATCACCTTAGGATCTGGTTTTTACACTTCCAAAATAGATGGGGACATAGTCAAGTTTGACTAAGTTAACATACATTCTTGAGGAGGAAGAAATCACCCAAGTAAACTAGTTCAATGTGAGCAAGGATCAGCCTAGACACACATATGATAACTGGATTGAATATCCCTTAGCATGAAAATAGGCATTGTAGGTGGATTAATCCCAGTTGACCAAGTCAACAGTGTTGCTACAAATAGAAGGGAAGCCAACTAGGGCAGCGTAGTTTTGAAGGAGGAATCTTCACTAGGAAGTCACCTCAACAATGTGTGGGGTCTGAGGTGAGGAAGCTCACCAAAGATAAAAATGAGTGCATAGAATCAAAGAGATCATTCAGTATTCATATATCTTTGGTCTTTTTACTACTTTCATGCTTTATCTTTTTAGCTATGGTTGCAACACTGCTTAGTGCAAAAAATTCCTGTGCGGGAATTCCATCCTCTCTTTGGGTCAGCTTGCTTGAGGGATCAAGAGGGAAGGATCTGAGCTTAAATTCATCATTTGGCCTAGGGCCGTTCATCCATATTCATCTATAGTGTATTTCCCTTCAGAAACTATGTCCTTTCTGCAGTTGTAGCAGTTGCAGGGTTAAACCCTGCTACTTTGTGCTTGTTTGAGGAGGAGGTGTTTATTTCCCTCTGGGAGTTATAATAAGAAGGGCCTAGGGAAACGTTTCTGTATTTTTCAGCTATATTATGTCATATTCATCCATGTGTAATATATAGATGCAATAAATGCGTTATTTTCTGTAGTGTTGCTTTTTATTCATGCATAATGCCGGAAACCCTTGCCGGGTGTCTTGTTTCTACTGTAAAAGAGGTTAAACCTCCATTTCTTTGCTATATGATTAATATGAAATTATGATAAGTCTTATTCCATAATTTTCTATATAAAACCTCAAGGGAATTACGCTCTCATAGTATTCAGCAATGCTGCAATTGAAAGTCATGGGATTGGGGTGTTTTTGAGCTGTCTCTAGCTAGGGAGATCTGTTTAACTTAGCTAGAATGATTATTTTGAGCTCAAATTCGGTATGAAAGTTGTATAATGTATAAAACACGATATAAAAGTTCCATTTACCATATTTATTGCATCATTTTCTGAAAATGATGCTTTTATGGTCCAGAAGGTTGTATTTCCTCATGCCGGGAGAGGATAGTGAGGAAAATCTCTGCTACTAATCATTCATTTGCAAGTTAAATTTTTCTTGTTCATATTATGAACTGATATAAATTGTTATGCTCATGATTTTCTGAAGCTCCACATTGGTAATATCTTAAAATATTCCCAATAGTGTAGTTGTTCCCATTTTGGGATATTACACAAGATACTCAAAAATATAATCAATCAACAACCTTCTCTTGCTGCCTTCCCCTTCCTTTTATAAGATGATAGATTTCACAAACCCTAAACCACCTTGATGAGTTAGCTCCTTTCACATGAGGGGCCTCCTTCTAGCACTGCGTTGTCCCTTGAAGAGGTACATTGAATCTAGACAGCGTTGTAGATTTGGTCAAGGTTGACCCAGTCTCATAGCTCAAAACCCTTTCACACCTGCAAGTGATTTATTTACATGGCCCTGATTTATCCTTGTTCACATGGGAATTTATTTATTCAGTCTTTTCAAGAGTAAAACAAAAATGAATATTCCTCTTAGCTTAGGCTAAGTAGGAATATTACAGTCCTCCCGTCTAAAATGTTTCTTTTCTTCAAGCAATTGATAGGATAATATCTATAGTGCCTTTCCTCCTCCATTGATGGCACCATCAATGATCAAGTCCTCATCATAAGCCAAGTGCTCATCAAGCCAATACATCATGAATTGTTCCTCCAAGATCAACATAAGATGTGCATAGTCCATCCCACCAGGAGTAAAAAACTCAACATAAATAAACATGGCTGGAGCAATGCTCCATCTAAAACATGTATCATGAAGTACAGGTAGAAGTTCCAAGCCATGTGGTACATACAAACTAGCCATCCTCTCACCATGCAGCCCCATAAACAGTACAACTATATCATCCAAGTATGGAAGCAAGACTACAAATATGCAAATAGAAATCTAAGCTTGAGGAGGTGGGTCAAAATCCCACATGTGATTCCAGCGTAGTGCACCTCTTGTCTTCATTAGATCCAGGTGTGGCAAGTGGAATTCCCACCACACATTTGCTGCATCAGTCACCTTAACATGGCTGAAGATGTTACATAAGTTTGGTGCCTTTGGGAAGCACCCATCATGAAGGGGAATCTCCCTTTGCACAACAAGGGAGTGGCCAAGTTTAGAATTTCTATTGGCCCCCAAAAATATATGAGATCCACATTATCTCTCACCCCCTTTAGGAGTCATAGCCTGCAAAAACATGGTAAAATAATGTGACAAATCAGAAAATACAACTTTCTTGGCATGATCAAATCCTTTACCATCATAGTCCTTCATACACATGGAGTTGTGCATGAGCATTTTCATCCTCTCAAGCAAAGGAAGAACTGGCTGAAATGACTCTTGCAAAAAGTCCATTGGCTACCCCAATCCTTCATGGTTAATGCACTCTTGAAAGTGCTGATGTAATTCCTCTCTCATGCCTTCCCAAACAAAGCTCCTCATGATCAGGGTATATATATTTATTGAATGCATATGGCTGAGGAAGAATTCTTCATGTGCCCCTTGTAATATCTTCTGCTTGAGCTTGGAAGGTCTAGCCAAGAAGATCTTACCATGATAATAGATGACTCCCCATTGGACTAAGTAGCCCTCTTCTTGCTGCATGTCATCTAGTATCATACCTGTGTGGAGATATAATCTACAAGTAGTTGAGATTCCCAATATAGATCCACAATGCTCAACAATGACAGCACTGCTGATACATCCATGGGAGTGCTTGTCATGTTGCTGATCTCCTTTTTGAAATTTCTCATGCCAAATTTGTGTGTTGGAAGGATGATCCTCCCATTCTTCTCCTCCCACAACGTAGATTCAAAAAAGAGAGAGGGTGATAGTGATGTAGGAAGAAGATCCCCCTCATTCTTGAACTGTCTGAAGCCCTCCAACGCTGTAACTTGGTCTCTCATTGCTCCAATCCCTCCTGGATCTATATTTTGAGAAGTAATTTATGAGGCTTCCCTCACAAGATCTGAATTTGGTGGCACCCCAGGTGGCTTGTCACTAGATAGGAATGTCCCTTGCGGCATCCTCATGAACATAAGAGAAGGGACTGTAAGATTCCTGCTTCCACTGTGCAAATCCATCTCTGTTGTTTGTGTGGAAGTACTTGGTGAAGGATAAGTTTTCATGCCTTGAATCATTTGTGGTTTTCCACCGTTAAAGTCCACCCACTCCATCTGCAAAGCTTTCCAATTAGTGGTCATCTTCCCCAAAGTAATCAACCATTGGACACCCAGAATGATATTGGTGTTTGGTATGTCAACTACAAAAAAGTGATCCATCAGAGTGTAGGATCCCATAGTAACTAAGAGTGAGGGAAAATATTGCATGCATTGCATGGTTCTATCTCCTGGGACCAAAACATAAAATACCTCAAAAGTATCAGTGGGGATTTCTCTCCTTTGCACAAGATGAGCATCAATAAAGTTGTGGGTTGCCCCACTGTCAATCATCACATATACCCTCTGATTCATGACTGAACCTTGTACTCTTAGGGTCAAGTACTTAGGCACTCCTCTCAAAGATGCAAGAGTCCCACTTGTAGGAGCAAAGGCTCCATCCCCATCTCCAGATGGTGTTGGCTCTTCCTCATCATTATCAGCACTGTGACCCCTCCTAGGTTCATCATCTCCATCTTCCTCCTCAAAATCTGAGAAGAATTATATGTATTGTGCTTTCCCAGCAGCACATCTACGTCTCGGTGCCCATGACTCTTGGCGGGTGAAATACAATCTCTTCTTTCTCAACTCCCTCCTAAGTTCCATATCGAGAGGCTTATTCAAAGAGCTCTCTTTGCAAGGAGTAGCTTTTCCTTCCTTCCCCTTAGAAAAGTGAGGGGCCCTGCTCTAGAAAGTTGCCTTTTTTTTTGGCAAGGCATCTTGGAGGTCTCTTGCCCTCTCAATGGAATCATGCAAAGTGATGGGCTTGGTATATTTAACCAACCCATGCAAAGGTTCCCCTAGGCCATTGATGAATATGTAAACCATCCTCACTACAGATAGATTAGGAACCATGACTGATAATCTCATAAACTCAGAGATATAAGTTTCTTCATCCCTTGATTGCTTTAGCTTTGCAAGGCTTATGAAGGGTGCTTCAGGATCCTTCCTATAAAACCTCTCCACCAATCTTCTAGTAAAGTCAGAATAGGTAGTCACATTGATATTTCCCAATGTAGACAACCCATGGAACCACCAATTTTGTGCCTCACCTTCAAAGTGCAGTGCTGCAATCTTGATGGCTTCAATCTCAGGGACCTTGTTCAACTGAAAGTAAATATCTAGCTTTTATACCCATGCCTTGGCAGAAATGGAGGATGATCCATCAAACTTGGGAAAAAATAATCTACCCATAGAGTGGTGTCTATCTTGGTTATGAAAGAACCCACCATCTCTATACTGCTACCTTGGTTTTCCTCTGTCCTTGAGGTGATAGAACTCTTGGAAACTCAATTTGTCTATGAATATATAATTTTGAGATTCGTATTCCACAAATTAATATTCAAGGGAAACTTGATCTTGTGGTCCTTCATTCTCCACAGCCAAGAAAGTAGGCATAGTGGAGCATTGTGAAGCTTCTAGGACTTGTGGCAGGTTCACTAGTTGACCAGACCAGTGATGAGACATGTCAAGGCCTTCTCTCAGATGAAATATCCCAGGATATTCCCTCATTCTGGCCATCCTCATCTCCTTGATCTCTTCGAAAAGATCTTGCATAGCCACCAACAGAGTTCTTGCAAACTCTTCTCCTTATTTATCACTTGCAGTCTCAAGGGCTTTACCCTTGTCTTGATCATCAGTAGTGTAATCATACTTCTTGTGACTTCTGTTATGATACCTCTTCTCCCTCTCAGTAAGATTTTCATCTTCTTCTGAATGCAACATGGTTGTGGTGCTCCAAGGAAAGCACAGGCTGTGCCAAGAAAGGAGCTCTGATACCACTGTAATATTCCAAATCTGGAATAGCACAGCAAGCTTGCTGAAATAACACACTCTTAGGAAATTGATGAACATAAATGAGTTTACAACCCTTGGATCCCTTAGATCAGCAAATCTGGGGTCTAGATCAAAAAGGGGAGAAAAAAAAATCAAACTAGGTGTGGTAAATAGATCTCCCACCACCTAGTCTAGCTGAAAAACACCCTACAAAAGGGGCTATAGCTATGCACAACAAACTGCTTTAGGAATAATGTAGTCTTGGATAGTATGAGAAGGAGGCCATTAAATATGATCAAATTTTGATTATACGGTAGAAAATCAAAATTAAAATGAATCCATTTCAATATACAGTAGAATACAGGAGACAATAGAGAAAGAAATCTTTAGACAAGAGAGTTGCAACACATGTATAAACTGTAAAATGGCTGAACAACATCATTTTAAGGAGCTGCAGTAGCTGAATATTACAACTTAGATCTAGGATAGATCTGTGGAAAAAACATCAGATCTATTTCAGATCTAGAAACTAGATAGTCTTATTTACAAGATCACCATTGGGGTTTTGACCATATCATGCATAAACAAGAGTAGATATGAGTTTTAAGTTGCAGATCTGTAAAATATTGCAGAAATTTTTGAAGATGAATTTTCATTAAAATATATCAGATCTAAATATAACATGGATCAACAAGCTAATCCATGGACCACCAAAGTGAAAGGAAAATCCGAACACCAGAGATCTCTCATAAAAAATGGGATCAAAACACCCTGCAGAACCTCTAATGAAAATAATGCAGTTCCTCAATGAAAACTGCACTGTATCTTGAATAAAAATGGTGGCTTGATGCCAAGATAAAAATATGAAGCTCAAATAGTAGAGGCACTCTTCCAGGAGGTTAAAAGACACACTCCATGAGAAGAGGCTCCAAAACAAGCTAGATCTCTACAAATCTAGAATCCCACTTGCTGCAGCTTACAAAAGCAAGCAAACCCTCACTGGATCTATGCTGCAATTGAAAGTAGAGGTTGGCCCAAAGCCTAGTAGTGGATCAAATCAGAAAATACTCCTCCAAGAATCATCAAGGGAAGAGTTGAAATCCCTGCATAGGAACTCCAAGTGCTAAGCAACACAATTCTCCACTAAACAGTAGAGAATAGTATTTGTCTAATCAGACAAGATACTCAAAAATATAATCAGTAAACAACCTTCTCTTGCTGCCTTCCCCTTCATTTTATAAGATGAGAGCCTTCACAAACCCTAAACCATCTTGATGAGTTAGTCCTTTCACATGAGGGGCCTCCTTATAGAACTGTGCTGTCCCTTTATGAGGTACATTGAATCTAGACAACACTATATATTTGGTCAAGGTTGACCTAGTCTCACAGCTCAAATCCATTTCACACCTACAAGTGATTTATTTACATGGCCCTGATTTATCCTTGTTCACATGGGCATTGATTTATTTAGTCTTTTTGGGAGTTTTACATGTCCTCCTTTATTCATTTATTCATGCAACATAAAGTAAAACAAAGATTAATATTCCTCTTAGCTTAGGCTAAGTAGGAATATTACATCATCATTTGAGAAAACTCAGCAAGATTAGATACCCTTTCATGGCTCCAATGGCTGAACCACCAAGTATTTGCTTCACCTTCAAGGTGCAACACTGCAATTTATATAGACTTTCTATCTACTACAGGATGTAGCAGGAAGAAATCCTCTAGCTTCATCACCCAAGCCTCTGCTACACATGTGAGTGATCCATCAAAAGTGGACAATAGAAATCTATTGCCTCTCATCATCCCATAGTTGTAGGGTCTTCTTGCTTCCTTCAGCTGAATGAACTGTGGTAAAGCTAGAGTCTCCTTGGAGGCTCTATATTTAGCTTTATATTCAGCAAGGTATTTTCGTAGAATTTCAGATTCCAAGTGTTCTTCATGCTTCATGTCTTCTTCTCTTTGAGAGTAGGGAGTTCACGGTCCTTCCTCTTCTTCTTCTTCTATCTTCTTAACCTCCTTGGAGAGGTCCTTTCTGGATCTGAAAACTGATGAGATTAAGCTCATTCTCTTCATCATATTGGTCTCTTCTTCTTTTTCTCCTATCTTCTTATGGATGAAACTCACAGGCTGAGCCAAAGATCATGCTCTGATACCACTATAATATCCAAAAATAGGGAATTTCTACACTATTGGGAATATCTTAATATATTCCAAATGTGGAGAAACAACAATACGTAAACACAAAAATGGAGTAGCAGTGATACATTAACACATAGAATGCCAAAAGATCCAAATAGCCATCATATTATGTCATAACAGCATAATATATACAAACCCTTGAGGAAACATTGACTCAAGCTAGGCAATACAAGCCTCAAGAAACATGTACATGAAAATATGAAGAACACTGCTTATATGAAGAAATCCATGGCTATGACTGCGCAGTATATGAGGAATAATTTCTACAAAATTATTTCAATAAATGAATATAGCAATATATATCTCATACAATATGGGGAGCAAAGATATAGACTCCCAAAGGCAATTTCTAGACGATCTTGGAAGGATTGGCTGAAATGTGTAAAAATACAAAATGCCGGAGTTGCAGGGGCAAGGCTGAATAGTAGCTGCAACTCATGAACAGAATGGAGATGGCTAAATATGATGAAAAATCTGAAGTATACCTCCTCCAATGAATCTTCTAAGAGAAATCTGATCCAATCACTGAAGATCTCACCCTCCAAAATAGTGGTGCAAATCCCCACTGCAAATACACTCAGATATAAAGCAGTCAAGGAGATGGACTATGTTGTAGGTGATGGGAAATGTTTGGCCTGATTCCAAATATGTGCAATATGATCCTGAATATTCCTCACTGACCTCCCAGAGGAATATAAGCTCCCTCCTTTGAAATCTAAGCTCTAGAAGTGGTGTTGTGGAACCCTCCACTGCAACACAACGTTTCCTGCTACAGGAATAATGTTGTAGCTGAAGGAGGTGGCTTGGCCTTGAGCCTGAAATGTGGAGAATGAAGTAAAATCCCTCAAGAGGCCTCTCAAGAAGGGAGAATGATTCCTAAAAAGGAAATCCCTTGTGCTAAGTAGCACATCAATCTCAGTTAAACAACTAAAGATAGCAAATAGTCAAGCAAACCAAATTCTATACTCAATAAAATATCCTCCTATGGCTGCCTTGTCCTCCCTTTATAAAAATTAAAGACTTATTTCCTTGGCCCCCACACATTAGGGTTTCCTCCACCAAATGATCTCTCCCCCATTCACACTGTGTTGTCTTTCAAAGTGATCCACTCCCTCCATGGCAACATTGTTGACTTGGTCAAACTTGACCTTGTCCTCATGCATTTGCCCCTTTTCATACTTGAGGGTGAAAAATGTAGCTACTCTGATGATCCCTTTCACACTATGAGGGATTTTATTTCTACTCATGGACCTCCTTACCCATTTATTCACCTCCTAGATGATATAAACAAAATTAATGTTCCAAAACTAGCTTCATGCTAATTTTGGGAACATTACAGAAAAAGTGAAGGTGGAGTTAGAAAATATGATCAAGGCAGGGATCATTGAACTGGTTGAAGAATCAAAATGGGTAAGTCCTATGGTAGCTCAGAAAAAGAAGACAAAAGGAGAAATCAGAATATGTGAGGACCTAAGGAAATTAAATGATGTATGTGTGCATGACCCCTTTCCCACACCATTCACTAACGAATTTTGGACAATGTAGGAGGACAAGGGGCTTATTATTTCATAGATGGATTTTCAGGTTACCACCAGATCAATATTGTGGTAGAAGATAGACATAAGACAACTTTTGATAGAGAGTGTGATTGCTAACAATACACTGTGATGCATTTTGGCTTGAATAATTCTCCTACCATATTTTCTAGAGTTGTAATCACTTCTTTCAAGGAGTATATACACAATTTTTTGGAGGCTTCCTTTTATGATTGGACAGTCTGGGTTGCTGAAGAAGCATGTTTCAACTTTGAGATTGATGTTGGATACCTATAGGCAGTATAAAATATCGTTTAATTTTAACAAGTCCATATTTCTTGTACCTTTTGGTATACTATTGGGGCAAGTTGTTTGTAAGCATGGATTGATGGTAGACCCCAAGAAGGTTCCTGCTATTGTTAACCTAGAGCCACCTAAGATAGTGAAGAAAATACTATGACACTTGGAGACAATGGGTATTTTTATGATCAATAAAAATTAGGTTTATTAGGAATGTCATTTTGAGTTAGGTCAAGTGTGTTGGTCAAATAAATTCATGAAAATTGATCAAATTTCATGATTACTGTATAGTCTTAAAGGGTTTAATTTTTTTTTAAGTCATGAGACTAAGGTCTTTTCATAGGAAAATTTCAAAAAAATCCAAATACATGAGGTTAAATAAGTCATTTTGGACACTTGTCACCTTTTACCTGAGTCTACAGTGATTTCTATGCAAAATAGGTTGTTTTCGCTACAGACTCACCTAACAGTTCTGTAGCAAATCTGGCATCTTTCTAATGGAATTCGCTACAAACCCTTGTTTTTATGCAATTGGTAAGGGGATCGATGAGTTTCCATTTTTTCAATGGTTAGGAGTCAAATTTCAATAAGATGCTTACCTGTTATGAGTCATTATTCAATGTATGTCATGCTTGGTCATCATTACAACAATATCATTATGTTTTCCCTTCACATTTTCCTTTCTTAATTTAACCTTCACCTATTCAAGATAAATCACTTACCTTACCTTCCTTGGGAGTTTCTTAATCTATTTCCACCGTTTCTCTGTTTATTTTTTGGTTTAGCTTCTGTAATAAGTGAGTTTCCAGCTCTGTCAACAAGCAAGTTGTTGTCACATACAATATTTTTCAAGTTTCAAGAGTTCAAATAGGGAAACACTATTTTGGAGGATATGGTTGCACATAAAAAGACCAACAAGGGAGGTTCAATGGTTAGATATGAGCCTATGGACCTTAAATTGGTCATGGAGGATCCAAGTTTTGTAGAGGCCTTCACCAATGTTGGCTGCATGAGATTCTATCAAAATTTGTAGGGGTACCATGCTTAAGTCTCCAAATATTTTGCTGTCAATTTTTTTGGAACAACTTCAAAAGTTGGCATACTGAATTTTACATTCTCCCCTGAAACTATTTATCAAACAACAAAAATTCCTAGGTCAGGGGAAGAATGGTTTAAGGCCACCAAATTTAAACTGCAGAATTGTGATGAGTTCTTGAAGAAATAGCATGTAGGTGTGCATATGACTTCAGGTATACCCAAGAGCCTCCTTAAGGAGAAATATTCAAAGTTATTGTTGGTAATCCATAAATATTTCACCTATGAGGGAAGATTCCACATGATATACTAGTATCATTTTAGGATCTTTCTCCACTTTACTAAGTAAACAGCTCTTAGATCTTCTATTCTTCCTTTTCAAAAGCTTGCGTAAGATGTGTGAGAAATTTCAAGCCAAACCTGAGAGTAGTGAGACATCTATATTTCATCATGGCTTAATTAAGTTGTTGGTAATGGAGAAATTGAAAAAATGAAGAGGGACTGGGCTACCTTTTTTTTTTAAGTGGTTATGATGTGGATGCGCTTACTCCAAAGAAAACACCCAAGCCAAAGAAAAGCACTCCCAAAGAGGATAAAGAGCCCATAGCTAAAGCAGAAGTTGGACCTAAAGAAGAAATATAACCTATAGCAGAACCCATGGAAATGTAAATTGAACATTTACAGGAGAGAGTTGCACCTCAGCCAACATCTACAAGCAGCAAGACAAAATATGATAGAAGAACTTATAAGAGAATTACCAGTTTTAGGTCCCTGCAATTTTTCATATTGGCAAGACCAAATAGACAAGGGTAACATCAAACCAACTTTGGAGTCCTAGGACCTAGCCTTCCTAGACTCAGAGAGGGCTCTCTCTATATTTGTATAAAAGATATAACTTGCTTGATTTAGGATGTTGATTTTAGGCTAGTTAAAATTATAGGGTTGTTTGTTTTGTTTTGTTTGGTTGGGTTGATTGTTAAGTAGAACAGATAGAGTAAGATAAATTCAAACCATTGGACTATGGGGTCTGTGAAAGGCTTGAAAAGTACAACAATAAATCAAGGGTGTTTCACAGGGCAAGTTAACAAAGCCAAATGGATCTTAATAGCTTATGTGGGTGTGAAATGAACATTAAGTTGTGAGTGTAGTAGGTTTAAAGGGAAATTAAGGATCATTTAACATATACTAGAACAAGAAGGGTCTTTAAGATCACTATGCTTAAGAAAGAACTAAAGGACAGGGCACACCATAAACTTCTTTGGCCTAGCTTTATCAAGTAAACTTTGAGACAACAATCTAACAAACCCTAGAGAGCAGAGAACTCCTAAATTCTCTAGCCATTTACCTTCAGACAAAGAAAAAATTTAAGATAATAAATAAGTGATGATTAAAGAGTAGGGAACTCATAGATTCTTCAATCATACTTTTAAAGACCTTCAAAGTGACTATTCAATATGGACCAAAGGATAGGGTAAACCATAAAATTCTTTAGCCAAACCCCAATAAGTTAACTTCAAAGAAAGGCCTTAAAAAAAATGTTTCAAGCTACACCAAAGGACAGGGAATACCATAAAATTCTTCGGTTTGACTCTTATAAATCATTTTCAAGAAAAAAAACTAGGTGGAATTAGAAAGAAACTAAGAATTCTCCAATCAAACCCAACGGAAAAAAACATTAAGATAAAAAAAGCGGACAGACTTAGGGTGCCAAGACATCATATCCTAAACTAAAATTTCTGTTATTTTATCAGAGAAAGAACAAAAAATATGGAAACATAAGGAAAAAAGTATCACATAAGAACAACATCACCATTTAACAAAGTTCATGAATCCTGTGAATGTGCTTGCTCCAATAACATTCAGTTCAAAACAATCACAAAGCTCCAAAGCCAAAAACTCTTCGCAACTCAAATTCTATGAGGTATTTAGGTCAACAAAAAACCCAAAAAAAATATGAAGCATACATGCATTATTTATCTGCAAAATGAGAAGTTGAACCCTAGCTAGGGTTTCAAATGTCATTTTTTACATATTTAATGCATTTTGACCTTTGAGACCATGCAAGGCTCATGGCAAAATATCTAAAACTCATTCATTGAAATAATAACTTCTAACATAACTACTGAGCTAATTTTGGATTTTATTTGACTTTAAGGCTTCAAAATATCTCTTGCAATAACTACTGGTAAGGGTGCAACTCCAAGGTATAGGGGCGTAGCGCCAAGACTGAGAAAATGCCCTGTTTTGAGCTAACTTTTGGAGGCCTTTGTGGTGTCCAAATGAGCTCCATGATGGCTCATTGGAAAGGTATCTGAGTCTACTTTCCAAAGATACCCGTGTTTTCCAAAATGGTGCTCATTTTCCTTGTCAAAAACCACTTCTCCCAATACTGCTAAACGCGTAGTGCCAGTGCCAAAAAGAGAGCACAAAGGTGATTTTTTGGTATTTTTTGGCCTTTTTGAGGGACCCGTTTTGCTACAAATCCTCTGAAATTTTTTGAGGTTGATGTAATTAGCATGAGGAACATGAAAATGTTGAATTTTTCCCATTTGGATGGCCCAAAAAATAGCACAGCTCCAGTGGCGCTGCGCATTTGGCTAATTTTCTGCAAGCCAAACTGTCAAAAATTCAAAATTTGCAACAAAGTGCCAAAAATGGAATTTTATTTGTTGATAATGGTTTGGAGGCTTGGAGGGACACATTAGGAAGGATATTGAGCTTATATTTCTCTTTTTCCTCGGTCAAAGCTTTCATTTTTGCATGGGCCCATTTGAGCTTGGCCCTTGCAATCCTGTTTCTCATGGCATAATGTCTTGCCATCTTCCTTTGAATGTTAGTGTCTCTCTTGTCCTTTTCGAGTTGACCCTCTAGGTGAAAATTGGCTCTATCTAGACAAGAATCTCAATCCTTGCTAATATCTATGGCAAGCAGCTCACTTGGAGTGAGATGCTCTGCCAATTCTGCCTCTTTCGGCCTTTCTCGGGCTAAAGCCCTCTTCAGCCCAATGGTCTTTGGCCTCTGTCTAGGAAGATGATTTTCCTTATCCTCAATACCATCAAAACTTCCCAAGGTCTCATATATCAAAGCCTTGGTCATTCTGGCCTCTTTCTGAGCTCTGATTGCCCTAACCTCACTGATGGTCTGCTTTGTCTTGAACTTCTGATTCTTTAGCTCAAAAAAATTAATCACATTTTTTGCCCTACCAAGATTAGCTTGAATCTAACTAATCTTGGCATCCTTTACTTTTATTAACATATTGGAATCCTCTCCACATCCTCATCATCAAAGTCAATAAGTAGAAACTCCTGTTTAGTTTCATGTTTATCCTCCTCTTCAACAATGACATGCTCTATAAACTTTTCCTTGCCATTATCAAACTGTTTTGCTGATGAAGAAGACATGGCCCCTTTCACCTAAAGTGAATAAAACACATGCTTCTGGCCTCTCTAATATGTGAAAGGAAATGGCTCAATGTCTATCATTTTGGTGCCAGTTGTTTCAATGTTCCTTTCCCTGCTTGATGCTCTGGCATCATGATGTGTGGTGAAGGGTGGTGGAAAGGTCACGAGGAAGGATCATCATGGGGTGAATGTATGTGAGTGGATCATGATTTATGAAAAACATGATGTGATGGAGAAGTGGATATGGGAGCATGAGAAGATGAAGGACTATCCTGTTGATGATGGCCAGGTGGAGTAGTGAAAACCTCATTGGCAATGAAGGTCTCCCATGGAATTTTTTTCTGCTATAGCTCATGCATGACCACCATCTTGATGAGTGAATGATGAAATAGGCTTTACATTTTCTGATTTTAATCTCTCTTTTGCACAATGTAATCCATTTTGTCAATGCTACAGAAAATATAATATGGTATATGCAGCATCCTAACTCTAGTGAAATGCATAAGAAGACAGATGTGTTATGAGTAGAGGCAGGAAAACTTTCCCTCACAAGTGAAATAATTCATTATTATCTTCATCATGGGTGCATATCTATCAAGAAGATGAGAAAAAGGGAATATGGATTTGTGGTGATCTTTATACCTAGGTTTAAGGTATGGTTGAAAATAACTCATGTCCAGGATTGCTTGTTTGAACCACTTTTCTCCCACACTAGGTATCCCTGTAGCAGTTGCAATGGCATCAGTGGACATCTCAAGTGTAACCCCAGTAATATTGACCTTCTTGTCATGTAGATTGACGATGAATAGTCTTGTTAGCTCTGGGTGATTTTGAACTTGCTGCACCTTCTCAGAAAACTCAAAGCAACCCACATGTTTAAAACAAGATATAGTTAGAGGAGAGGCCATGAGTTCCCTTGTGGTGATAGGCTCAAATATGTTTATCTTCCCTCCCTTGTGATCATGTCTCGGAATTTGTGCCTCAACACTATTGCCATTGTTTTCTTCCTCTAACATTTTAAACTCTGTTTTATAAAACCCTAGAGTGTAAGTGGAAATGAGGTGAGGGGAAAGGAATGAAATGGCATCTTTACAAAATGTAGGGAATGAGTGTGAAATGAAGGGAATGGATGTAGGGAATGGGTGTTGTGAAAAACTAACTCAATGACAACCCTAAATCAATGAGAAAACCCTATCTATAAATGACACTCTATTTAGGAGAATGAAATAAGTATATAGACAGTGATCTTTGATTTGTAGCTAGGGTTTGATTCGGGTTTTAATTTATTGCATTCAAAAATCACCAAATAGCTTAGAAATGGGGTGATGATATGTACTTACTGCTTAGGAATGTTGTGGAGGATGATAGGAGAAATTTGAAGAAGGTTTGAAATTTTTTGGATGGCTTGAACCTTTGGCAATCTCCTCTGTCTAGGCACGCATTGTGACTATCTGAGGGCGCAACACAAATTCAAGCGCGCAGCACTGAGCTCTGAGCACGTAGTGCCAAGGAAATATTCATGGGGTCCTTTCTAGAAAGGGAACAACACCAAATCCCAGGCGCACAGTGCCTTTAGAAAATGTGTTGAGGAAAATGGACAAGGGCATAGTGCTAACTCCTGGGCCTGAAGCGCCAATAAATTTTTCCCAAATTCGCTCAGAAAACCCACAAACTCTTCCTTATTGAATGCTATTCATCTCTTGAAAGGTAACAATGGTTCTCTTTGTTGGGCCAGAATTGTAATCTATGGATAAATTATGCTTCCCTAGATAGGTGCTATTCTAGAACAACAGGTGAAAGACTATACTACTATTTCTCCTAACTTAGAACAGATATATAGAGAGGATTAGAGGCTTACTTGTTTAGTCGCTTCCAAATGGCTCCTTTTGTCGCTTCTGTTGCAACTTCAAATTCAAGCGGTTTGTGAGTTGAATGCTTCCCGCAAGAAAGAACACTGAAACAATAGAATATACAATAATATATATATATCTATTCAAGCTATTTAGCTAAATTAGTAAAGCATAAACTACATTCATCAACCAAGATCTTACAGTATATAAAATCAAAGCCATACAGACACATGTAGGGAAAAATAAGAAGTAATATTTATTGATGATAGAAGGAGAGGTTACAACCTAGTGACTGACTTGAAGTGACCTTCCATCAAAGTTCCCAAGCCTCATCACAGTATAAATCTCTCCAACAGCAACTTCACAAATCTAGCTCTCAATTGAAAATCCTCCAGCATTTATGTACTCAAATTCTTCCCCCTCAAACATTCAGATTTGTGTTCAATTTATAGATGAACTATAGGTTGTTTTTCAATCAATAACTTTCCAAAAATAGGCATGACGTGTTTCTATTCATGTAGATGTCAAATGGACACTTGGATCCGAAGCTTGACACATGTGAACTCTTCTAGAAGGCACTGGCCAAGTGGAGATTCCGGAACAATGATAATTTCGCTCCCAATGTGACCAACTCACCTGTGAATGTCAGGAAGTGCTTTGTAGATCAGCCTTGCATGGGGCTACCTACATATGCAATGCACCTAGGACCCTTAGAGCCTACATTGGTGAGCTCTCATATGCTATATAATAAGCTTCAAACCATGGAAACCTTTGCTTGATGAAAGTCTTGCTTGATTTATATTTTTTCTTGTCTTAGGGCATGTAGCAACTAAAATGATAGGGAATGATAGACCTTTGATCATTGGTTCTATAGATGATGTCCAGTTAACCAGGTCATTGGGAATGGTGCCCAAATTGACCTATAACAATTCCCCCCTAAAGCATGAGATCCAAATAATAAGAACATTTGATTGAGATGCTTTACCAGCATGATGAGAATGCGGAAAAACGAAGCGGTGGTGACACACATCAATATTATAATACATTACATCATGATATATCCTCTATTGGTCATAATTTTTGAGGGTAGGCATTCCCATGTTGACACATAAAACAATCTAATAACATGAACATAATTCGAAAGTAAATCTACATTGGAATGTTGCCTAGATACAGACATGCCTATCGATATAGGTCCATGTTTGGATAACCCATGTTTGGATAATGATATGTATGTAGGAACAATGAGATGATGTGTACAACAATCCGAAATCGCAGCCCAGATGGATGAAACTAGATGCGGGTCTTCTTATCTCGTTCACCGATTGTTCAGGGTATAAGTCTAGCCATGCGAATATATGATTTGTTGTCGAACATGGAAAGAAATCATTTGATTACCAACCAATGATGTGAGCTGTTAACAAAGGTGAGAGAACCACCATTAATGTTAATGGCCCTCAAGGTACTGCAGTACATTTCGTAAGGCGTGAATAGATGATTTGATGTCGAACGCCAAACAAAATATTTCAGTCAAAGGTCCGGAAGCGAGGATCTTGTCGATGCTGTAACAAGCCTCATGGTACTGGAATCTGATGTTTCTAAGTGAAATTCCTGGATATTGATTTGTATTCGACAGGAAGTCACCTTATTGCAAAATAGGAGTTACTGATTTCAGATACAAGGGTATGACTTGATATAGCAATTTTTAGGGGTGATGGTCATGAAAATGAAGGTTTACGAGTATTGCAGATGGATGATTTTTTAATCACTCGATGACTTCTCTTGAACATATCGGCGACATTGTGATGAGTTGGCAGTATTGACCTAAAACCGAAGTGAAGGTATGATGAACCATAGGTGTGAATGAACCGTCAAGATGATTAACCAACCCAAAAAATCATGGACATGGAGTGAAAGAAGTGTCATGTTCAAGAGCGACTTTCTACCAAAAAGAAATTTTACTTACTTTTCCCAAATTTTCCCTGGTCATTTTTCGACCAGTACCTCTTTATTTTATAAAAAGATTGAGGAGGATAACATTTTCTTGATCTGTAATTCAACCCTTCGGGTGAATAAAATATCGCTATTTAATAATTTAACGAGTCTAGCGATGAATGAAACTCGATTCTTGCCATGATAGACAAGTCCGTAACTATTTTATGTTTTAACGAGCTTAACGATAGTGATAGCCTGGTCCATTTTCATATTTAGAGAGTCTGAAAAAGAAGACAAACGAGAACTCCAAAAGTACTTTTTCGTAAATTTGTCACTCAGATCCGAAAAAGTGTAAAATAATATCTGAGAGAACCTCTTTGGTCATGTTTAACCAAGGTATTCCTTTTTCGTAAATAATCCATCTCAGTCCATAAAAGGGTTAAACTTATACTGAGTATATATCAATTCATTTACTTTAACGAACTCGAAAAGACAAGTGCTCGACAATCTTTTCACATTATCGGAGTCTGAAAAGAGCTGAAAGAAGACTCCAGGGATTCCTTTTTCGCTGTTATCGAAGCTCGAAAAAGAGATAAAATTGCGCCTCAAATCCATTTTCATTTTTAACAAAGCTCGAAAAATAAGGAGAAAAAGTATTCTTTGTGGTCAAATCATTCTTTGAATAATTCTGCATGACTAATCTATTCATCAGCTATATTCCCTGTTCAGAAAAATATCAAATGGATTAAAAATACCTAATTCATGAAAAAAACATAAAAAAAATATAGTCATAGCAATAAATTTAACTTGCAAACAATTAAATGACTATAAGAAGTAGTTTCACTATTCATTTTTACCATTCCATAGTTACAATTTTCATTTTGGAGCTCTAAACCTAATTTTCCCCCCAAAATTTAGTCATTGATTGCGATCATTTCTGTGGACAGATTTCATCGCCGTTTGATCTAGGTTAGTGCCATGAACCTCCTAATTCCTTCAGTATTCATTTCATTTCCATTCTTTGCAAATTTTTATGTTTTTTAGGTCCCTAGGGTAAATTCTGCTCAAAATGAGGGCAAAAAACCCTTAAATATAGAAACTTGCGTTGCATAGTAGGCACAGTGAATGGTACCTGCATATGCAATGCACTGTCTCAACCCAGGGAGTGCTTTGGGCACATATCAAGTTTTTGGTTTTCATGCTGTGTCCAAAATTTGCCTAGTTTTTTGCAATGAATGGTACCTAATGGATCTTATGGTTGATTTTCAGGTTTCCATTGGATTATAATGATGATTAAATGGAGAGAAAGAGAACATGAAGAACAATATATGATTTCCTTAAATGATCTGGGTACTGTAAGAGCCTTAAGAGATTGCAGGCTACTTAAGTACTTCAAATTGTGGGGAATGAGGCAAAAAATAGAACTCTTATAGTTCTTAGTTCAAGCATGGGATCTAATGATAGAGGCATTTCAAATAAAACATCAAGTGTTGTCCATAATAGTTGAGGATGTGTATTTTCTCACAGGTTTTTCGAGGAGAGGTTTGCCCATTTCTCTCACAGGTTCTACCATTGGAGGAGAGATAGTGAGGGACTATGTTATGCAGTATTTCTATCCAGGGGTAGAACCTAGAAAATATGGGAAAATAAACATCTGGGATGTTAGGGATTTACCTTTGAGAACCATCCTTTTCATAATCACTAAACTTGCTGGCACTGTTACACTATATGTACAAACAGATCGTATATGCAGTATGCGCAAGAGTGCTTAGAGCCAATAGTCTTCAACTGGTCTAAATCTGTTCTATCTTAGATAAAGGAACAACTGAATAAAGAAAAGGGAGGAAGGAAAGAAAATTTCAGTCATGGTTCAATCCTCATCTCCTTCGCTTTGGAACGGATTCCACTGATGCAGCCACAACATGTAACATTGGATATATCTAGTCCTAGATATCCTCAAATGCAGAGATGGGTAGAACTCATGGGTTGGCATGCAGGCAAATCGACCATTGTGTTCTCGAATGCATTCCTCGCCTGGTTCCAGCGACAGATTGTCTCCATCGATGAGTATGCATATGCAGGAATTGATTTCCGAGGAGATCCATATCTAGTATTACTAGAAGGCACTCAGTGGGGTGCAATGGGTAAGAATGATTCGACCATGTTTTTTTATTTTTATAAGGTTTATACAATGTTTTTGTGTTTTGATTTCTTTCCAAGACTAAACTAAATGTTTAATGTAATGCATATATTGATCACGTTCAACTAGTAGAGGGACCAGAGCGTGAAGCAGATGCACCTACAGAGAGGTTTTCCAGGAGAGCAGTCCTTCAAGACCTTGATATGGATGAGACTCTAGCTGAGCTTCAACAGCACACAGAGGGGTTGAACTTTGGGATTCCGGATTGCCGGATCGAAGAGCTTCCCATATGACTACAATGACACACTATTGGGGTTCCTATCCATTGGATGCGGTTGCTCCGTAGGATTGCTAGATCTATAACATGTTACCATGAGCACTATTAGTTTACTTGTGATTATTTTGCATACATTTTGAGGTTAGATGACCTATGTGTCTTGGGCACAAATTTTGTAAAAAACCTATAACTATCTATAGACTATATGTTTTCAGAGTTTTTCCTATGTTTAATGCGCAATCCTATTCAATGATATGAATGTTTTCCTTACCTATGTCTCAAATGTCTATCTAAAACTTGATTAACTAATGAATTAGTTAAAGTGTTCAAAATTCTGGAAATGTGTTGATATTGAATGAAATCAAAATGTCTCTCCAAAAGTCGAACTCTTAGGAACAATATAAGAAGTGTTGGATTTCTAACAGTATAAATACTAGTAAGTTGTAGAACCACAAGTTGTGAGTCTAACCTTATGATTATGCGGTTAATACCAAATGAAATGGCATCAGAGAGAAGCTCAATCAACGTGCTATACTCAGCGATGTTGTTCGTCGATCTACTGATACAGATCCCTTGAAAACTCACTAACTCACCGTTCAGAGTGAAAATGGCCCATGCTGCAGAGGATAGATTTTGCTTACTACGACTAGCACCATCAACATATCCAACAAATGGTTCCGAAGATTCATTCATCTACGATGAAATGTAAAGTGGATTACTAACATCAAGAAAATTCTAAAAACAAATTAAGATAGTGAATGCAAATCAATAACATATAAAGAATATAATACAAAAAATTACCATGCTCATGGTTAAGCATAGTAACGTTTCAAATACAACCCATTTCTAGGCTATGCCAATGGATTCCCATCGTAATCAACTAACTCATAGGCACCCTTAGCAAGAACTCTTTTGAAAATATAGGGGCCATGCCACAATGGCTCGAATTTCCCTGTACCTATTACATCAACTTCTTGATCGTAAAGAAGGACCAAGTCGCCCTCTGAGAAGATGCGAGGCTGCACATTTTTGTCGTATTGTGCCTTTATACATCTCTTATGCGCTTCGTTTGCAATTGGGATTAACGATGAATTTCATCTAGATGGATGAGCTTAAGGAGACATGCTTCTTCTTCTGAGGTGTCAGGTAACAAGTCTATCACAAGTTTTAACGATGATATTTCACATTGGATTGGTAAGATAGCTTCCAGACCATACACTAATTGAAAAGGAGTAAATCCGGTTGCGTTTCTCATCGAGTTTCGATATGCCCACAAGGCGGAGTACATGATCAAGTGCCAGTTCCTTTTACGAACAACTATCAATCATTGAAGAATTCGTTTAAGAATTTTGTTAATAGCCTCAACTTGTCCATTTGATTGTGGATAATAAGGAATAGAATTATCATGTGAAAATCCTAACTTGGTTGTCAATTCAGAAATCATATGGTTGCAAAAATTCTTCCCATGATCCATAACTATAGCCTGTGGGACCCCAAACTATGCAATAACATGGTTGAAGAAAAACAATGTAGTTGTCTATCTTGTGTTGTTAAATGTAGGCATCGCTTTGGCCCATTTGGTAAAATAGTCAACTACGAAAATAATATAAGAATGCCCCCTGGATGAAGGAGGGTTACATGTCATGAAATCAATACCCCATTTCGTAAATGGTCTAGCAGAGACAACAAGATGCATTGGTGTTGGCAGTTTGCGGATTTTATGATAAAAAATATGGCATGCATAACAACTTCTGACTGCGAGGATGTAATCTCGCAAAAATAGCAGGTCAAAAGTAACCAGCGCGGAGTATCTTTTGCGTGGTAGCATATCCAGATAAATTTCCACCACAAGCCCCAGCATGGCAATCATTTAACACTTTTTCGGCCTCCTCATGAGTGAGGCACCTCCTTAAAATGGTATTGAAACCACAAAGATAAAGTGTATCGCCGACGATCGGATAATCTTTAACTTGGTATCGAATACGTCGCTGATCAGAGTGAGAGGTATTAGGGAGAAAATTTCAGGTTTGGAGATAAATGATGAAATCTCCATACTAGGGATCTAATGATTTGATCAGAAACGAAGACTTGTTTGGAATAGATGGTTTTGACATAATAGCAGTACTATCAGAAGGAAGGTCATAGAGAAGCTCAGCCAAAACTAAAGACTTCTTTGACTTGGATTTGATGAATTCCAAATCAAATTCCTGCAAAATGACAATCCATTTTGAATATCTGCCCCCCCAGCAATTGACGTGATAAGATGTAAGTCATGGGGTTGCAATCCAAAACTATTGTTGTTTTTCGGAGCAAGATATAATGGCAAAATCTTTGGACAACTTGAACAACTACCAAGGTGTTGTGGTAAAACACAACCCCCCCATTTTTGACTTGTTCACTTCAAATAATGGGGACCCTTTTTATAAATTTTTGGCTCAGCACCTTTTAGGATTTTATTTTAATGATTATCCTACGCTTTTGTTAATTTTTCATTTTCTTTGGATTCTTGTTTTGATTGAATCGATTTTTTATAAGCCTCCCATTGACGCTTGTTTCGCCTCATTTGGTCAACTGGTTTAAAAATGGTACTCCTTTGAAGTCCTATCATTTTTCTAGTCTGGGTTAAAAAATGCTATTTTTTATTCTTTTTCAGAGTGGCTGTAGTTTAGAAAATTTCATAGCTAAACTAAACATCATTAAAATAAAACCAAAAAAATAAAATAAAATAAAATAAAAAATTATTACATCATCGGATTCGTCGCAAATCGCAGATCGCAAATTCAAATCCGTCGCAGACCGCAGATCGCAAATTTCAGATTTGTCGCAGATCGCAAATCGCAAATTTCAGATTCATCGCAGATCGCAGATCGCAAATTTCAGATTCATCGTAGATCACAAGATCACAATTTCACAATTTCGGATCCATCGCAATTTTTAGAACATGCACATTTTAAAAACCCCGATCCAAGGTTCTTGCGATATGCGATGTGTTAAATTTTTTTTTTAATATAAAGTTTTTTTTTTTTTTTTTTTTGTTTCATCCCTTATGCCTCCCGTATCTCCATCTCACTCACCCTCACGTCACCCTCACCTCACACTCCAGTCACCATATCCCTCCATAATCTCACGTGGATGAATTAATGGGTTTAGATTGATTTCAATGGTTTGTTTTATGGGTTTTAGGTTTGGATTGATTCCAATGATTTGTAAATTAATTTTTATATTTTTTATATTATAATAATTATATTATAATTATAATGTTTATTATAATTTTAATATAATTTGAACTATAATATTAATCGTATTTAAATTAACTTTTTTTCAAATCATTTGTATATTAATTTAATTTTGTAACTGAATTAATTGTTAGTTAGTTAATAATTAATTTAGAATTAATTATTAGATAATTAGAATCTAATTTAGGATTAAAATTCTAATTAAAAATTCTGATTTTTAGCCTAGCAAACAGAATTTCTAGATTTATGCCAGATTTGACTCATCAACTTTGGAAGCTCATAGATTGAGTTATACTTGACCAAATGAGGCCCAGGATGGCTCATTGGAAAGATAAAATCAAGGAGAACATTTCTGAGGAGGTTCCAATAACAGATTTGATCATTTATTGGGTCAAAAATCAGGCAGAAGGTCAAGCTCCGAATTTCTAAAAATAAAATCAATTTTCTGAGTTTTGTTTTCTTCATTTTCATTTGCCCAGCCTCTTCCAATTGCAGATTCATGCATCAATATTATCCTTGGTTAATTAAGATCGTTATGAGTATCAATAAGAAGCTCAAATTTCATTTTTATTTATTTAAATAGAATTTGATTGGATTTGTTTTAATGTTAGAAATAATATTTGGATTTTATTGTTGCATCTTAATTCATTTTAATTTCTTTTTGCAGGAAAAAAAACAATAGAAGGGATATTGAGGAAAAATATTTCAATCAATGAGAAGACTCCAACAATTAAAGATTGGAATTTTTGAGCAATTAAAGTTGGATTGGGCAGATTTTTCTTCAACAAACTCTCTTCTAAAAATACTTTTGGGAGGATTATAAATTGCAGATGGCAAAATGTAAAAAAGGGCTGCTCTCCTCTGCAATTCCAGACTTCTAAAAGCATTTCTGTTATAGGAATTTAGAGTTGTAGATGGGGAGGAGAGAAAATTTTCAGATCTGAACATTATTGAGGTTTTTTCTTTATGTCTTGAATTATGCATGATGGGCAGAGTTTGCATTTCTGCAGCTCTAGTCTTGAAAGTAGAAATTCAAGTAATGTAAAGTACTGTTAGAGACCAGGATCAGAGAAGCAGATTCAATTAACTGGTATTTTTGGCATTTCTGTATCAAATACCAGTTTCATTTTTATTTTAATAAAATTGTTGTTTCATTTTATTCATGTTTTGGCATTTCTATTGATATGGATAATTTGTCTCAAATTGTTAAGTATCTCTGCTCTTATGAATTAAACTCTGATTTCTGAGTAACCATTACTCAGAAATCTGTCTTATAACACTGATTTATTAAATAGTAATGTGTTATGAATTTCTTCCACATGTTATTGTTTAATTATTAGTTTGACTGATATGATAATCGATATCATTTTTGTGAATTTCTTCCGGAGTGTTGTTGATTTATTATTTTAGTCAAATGGTCTCAATAGAATGTGTTTTGGTACTCACAAATGTGAGCTAATTGAATTTATTCGTTAGTTTGACATTAATTAAAAGCCAGACATATTTTAATCCTCATTACTTAATTATCTTGCTCTTAGTTGGGTTAGATTTTCATCTACCTGATTGAGATAGGATTTAGATTAGTTTCTTTTTGCTTGCATTATAGAATAAGTTTGCAATTAGATTAAATTTACGTTCTTTTAAGTCCTCTTTTCAAAGAGGCAAAATCTTAGTTGTGGTTTGGCTGAACCCAAATCAGCTTAAGGGTCATTCTCTTGCCTGATCAGCAAGAATAATTGATCTGATATCCCTGTCTATTGGTCGTTAACGATACATCGTAAACCAATAGCGATAGGGAAAAGGTAACTAGACCTAGTTAAACCAGTCGGAGCCATTATCATAAATGGAAAAGGAGTTGTATTAAGGTCTGGACCAAGTGGTTATCCCCAATGTTGTAGCAGCGATTTTCGAGGCTTCAACATTTTTGGCGCTAGAAGGAGGGCCTGAAACTTGTTGTCTATTGGAGTCTTTTCAATTTTAACATTTTATTTAATCACGATGGCTCTTCTTAAACTTCCAATTTGGAGTTGTATCCATGGACGTGCATCTTCCAATACTCCACCCGAAGTGGTAAGACTCTTGTCTCAGGTGAAATTCAATGGTAAGAAAAATTCTTCCGCTTTTAATCATGTCTTTCAATTTATTCATAATGTTTCAAATTATGATTTTCAAGGAATTGATGAAGGTATCTTATGCAAAATTTTTACTCTCACATTTGCAGAAAAAGCCAGAAACTGGTGTAAAAATCTTCCAGTTGCCTCAATTCACAGCTGGGATCAATTTGTTACAATTTTTGTTTGTAAATTTGACCACTATGATTATGATCAGGTATGTGATGAAATTTAATATCTACGAAATGAAAACGAGTCTGTTAGAGATTTTAATATTCGACTTCATTTGAATTGTTTAAAATTTAATGTCAAAAATGAACCTATGAAAGAAGAATCACTAGATTGGTTTGAACATAATTATTCTTTTCCTCCTATTCCCGATCCATATGAAATTAGTTCAAGCTTTGTTTCATCCCCTTCCAATATAAATGAGAAATCCAATTTGGATGTCCAAATAAATTGTGATGAAGTGGTTTCAAAAAGCTTAGAAAATATTTCTAATCAAATGCAAGAAGACAACAATAGAAATTTTGGAGAAAGAATTGCATTGGAATCAGAAAGTTACTCTCTATTAAATTTAGAAAATGAAATTGCAAATCAGCAAGTGCAAGCAACCATCAAAGTAAATAATAGCATGCAAACTGTTGTACAAATTTCTGAATTTTTCCATGGTGAACAAATGCCGAAATCAGGGTAGCAAAGCAGTCTTCTTCAAGAAAGCATGCACACACAAAGTAATGATCTCGAATCTGAAAATTACAATGATCATAATGCACAAGAGTTCTCAAACAGAAACATTTTTAAATGCATTATTTCAGATTCACATTTTTCCCTTTATCCTGATATTTTTAATGATGGTAATTTTTCCCCTCTTGGTGTTAATGATATTTCAGAAAATATAGAGGCTAATCTAAATGAATTACCATTATTTTTTTATCAAGATAGAGAAGCAATTAATGATCATTCTTTTGCCATTAATGAACATGAAATTCTTGTTCCTCCATGTTTGGATATATTGGATAAGATCGAAGGGAATTTTAGAGAATCTTGTGAAGTCATTTATGATAATTACTTTGACATTGAGGATGTTGATTTATATTATTCTAAAGAAAATCCTCATGAGAAAATTCAAATAACATCCGAGAATGAGGAACATTTCAATTTAGAAATTATTCCTACTAATCCTCACTCTAAAGTAGATAATCATCTTCATGATTTCACTATTCAAGAAAATATTTCAATTTATGATTCATATCATGATCAAGCTTGTATTCCTATTCATAATCATAATTCTCCTTCTAATTCACAAGTTGGAATTCAAAATTACTCAAATTCCATAATTCTGGCCAATCCTTGTGAAAAACAAATTATTTCAAAACGATCTCGATTGTGCTGTAACATTAGTTGTACAAATAGTGATTTAATTCTATTTCCTCACTTATTTTGTATTAAATCAGATTTATTTTCAGATTTTATTTTTCATATTTTTGATACATTACGCTGGCATATTGAGCACTTTACTATCAAACATTCAATTGATGCATTGCCCTGTTGGAAAATTGAAGTTTTATATTATAATCAAAAATATCAAAAGCTATTTCAATTTCAATTTCAATCAATGCTAATGTTTTATCAAAAGTTTCTATCTTCTCAAAGGCAATATCAACAAGAGAATGTATTTTTAGAAATCTGCCAGCAATCCAATTTAATTAATAATTTTCCATTTCATTTGAAAGATTTCCATCCATTTTTGTTTGATTCATTTGAAAAATATTTGGAAATTTTTCCTTCATGGAAGATTGTCAATAACTTAACATTTACACATAACACTAACAATTTCTTCTAGGCCTTTGAATCTAAAAGCTCATATCCACGATCTGGCCTTTCATCTCCTCTTTTCAACATTTCCCAATTTTTAATAGAAATCCATTCAGATTTATATGATCCAATTGGTATTCAATTGGAAAGAAAATTTCATGAGAAGGAGATTTTAGATAAGCTTCTAACAATAGTTGTACATTCTGATTTCAGGTTTAATTTTCTTAGTTCAATTAGATTTGTATTTTTATTACTAATATTTGAATTGTACATACATGCAGGGATTAAAATGAGAAAATGGTTACATTGGAAATATGACTATACCTAGTCATTTTTCAAGTATATGGTTAGAATAGGAGTAGAATTAATTTAGTTAGTTTTATGTAGTTAATTTATTTTTTCTGTAGATTAAAAATAAAACAAAGCAATCAGCCATTTTCATACATGTTCAGTGAAAACATTTTCTCCCAATCAGAAAATTTTAATTCTTACTTTCCTTTTTAATTTTCTTACATCAATACCTCTACTCTGTCTATTTTGGATAATGTCTTGATTAAATTCAATTAAGGTTGCACTTGGAATCTATTCCATGAAATGTATGACTGTCTATGATAAGCTTAATTCCAACTCAATCATTATTAGTCAGTCTAACCTTTCGTGGTAATCATATGAAGTTCATACTATCTTCCTCGAAATTTGTTAAGCCGACTTTTAGGATGTCCATTTTGCTGTGTGCACACATTCAAATCTGTTTTGACATTTTTCCACAATTAGTGGCTTTATCCCATTCAGACCTTTAGTTTATTATCTGATGTTTTAATACGCATCATATTCATTTACTAAAGGCATTATTGAACAATCACTATAACAATACAGATTTTTCTCAAGTTAATTCGGAATGTGCAGAGGTAATAAATTGTTGTTGCAATTCAAAAAGGAAGCATAGTTTCATATTTATTTCTGGTAAATTTTATATTTCCTAAACATGAATAAACATATTTTATTTAGGCTGGTTGCTCACTCTGATTTAGAATAAATAATAAGATGATTTTGAACAAAGTCAGAATTTTGATAAATCGAAGGAAGAATTTGAAGATTCATGAGGTAAAATCTACAGACAATTTCCTTCCAGGTATGCATTTACAAGTTCATTTTCATCTATTATTATTTTATCTTTTCTTTAGTTTATTTTTGATACTTTTTCTGTTTTAATTGCAGGTTTTCATTTGTTTTCAAAACTTTAAGTATGCAGCAAACCCATTTTAAAATTTGCAACAGGTTCAAGGAAATTTTATTTGAGATTCATTAGAATTTGAGCATTCTTTAACTTTGTTTTTATTCATTTGGGAAATCCAATCGAAATTAAAAACAATATCATAAGATTTCATCGAAAGTAGCTCTTAATAGTTTTGATAAAAAATTGTTCATAAAAGATCTTTAATGTATTACCTCACTCATATGCCATTGCAATCTCCGTTGTGATATTTTTCAATGCATGCCTCTAAGCCATTAACACTTAATCGATATATGGCATAGCAACAAAGGTGAAGTCTTGCATGATGAAGAAACATGTGATGCGAATCATCCAAGACGGCGATGTGTTATTTTAAAAAACGAGCTTGGGTAACCACTATGGTAAGAAAGCTATTAATGACAAATTTGCGGAATATTCAAATCATTCCGATTTTTCTTGTATTTCAGTTTTAAATATATAATTCCATAATTAAAAAGGAATTCAAGAAATCTCTATTTTCATATTTTAATTTTATTATTTTGGATTTGGTCTTGATTCTGGACAATTTATAAAATCATGGAGTTTATATGAAACTTATAATATATTGAGAAACAGTCAGTACTGCAAATTTCCATTCTCATTTATCATGCATTTGTTTTCCCTTGAACATTAAGCATTCCATTTTTGAATTTTACTGCTTGCTTTAGTTTAGATAAAATAAATAATGATTTTGGGTTATAGGATTTTGGTTAGTTTGACTTCTTCATGTTTTTAATGTTAATTAAAATAAGAAGTCAGCTAGTTTGGAGAAACTGATACTTTTCAGGTAAGATCAAAAGCAATTATCCAATGGTAAGATTCATGTACCCACTTTCATTAATTTCCATTTCGTTACTTTAGTTTCAGTTTTGTTTTTCTGATACAAGAATCTGTTTTGCAGCTCTTCATAAAAGCTTCCAATCCTTTTCCGGATCATATTTTCGAAGTCCATACTCTTCTCCTGGCTTAATTTCAAGAAGCAGCGATAATCCTCATTGAAACAACTGCGCTAGGAAGTTTCTGAACCTTTAATATGTTTCTTTAAGCATTCCTTTTTATTAGAAAATGATTAAGATGATGCTTGGAAACAAAAAGATTGAAATCAGACAGAATTTTTTCATTGTGGCCGAATTTTATCATCACTGCTATCTAAAAAGCCTAAAACACTTACAACCCTGCAAGGTATCAATTTTCTAAATCTCGACATAAGAAGGATTGATTACACGATTATTTTCTTTCTTCATATTGTTGAGACATTAGTATAAACATTATTGTTTGAGTTTATCTTGCGAAACTTGGATTTTCCTTTCCATTTTTAAATTTTCTTTATCTTTAATTTTTGTTGATTTCTTTCTCATTTTAGCATAAGAATTCTCTTTCCTTTGGTTTTCAGTTTTTATTTTGGTGAATTTTCCAAGATTTATATGGAAGGCCTTCTTATTACCTAACTATGGTTGGCATACACGGAGAAAAAATTGTTAATATTCATCTATTAACTTTTTCTTAAATATCTTAGTAAAGTTTGATTTTCTTATTATAAAGGTAGACATACTTAAGGAAGAGATTATCGATTTAGAGAAGTTGACAAAGTATCATAAAATCTGGAGAAATTTATTTTTCATCAAAATTTTAATCATTTTGAGATTTCAATATTTTATTAAGATCTTTCAAAGTTCTATTATCAAGTCAAGAAAAGTTATTTTTAACCAAGTAAAGACAATTTATAGCAAAGCACCTTTTAACTTGAAATTGTCATTCTTAACTCTTAAGGAGTCAATGATTCTCCCTATCCCAGAGTCTTATTTTTCTAGAGCATAATCTAGAGATATATTTAAACTTAAAAGATAAGAGGTCTCATCATGAGCCTGCTTACCATGATCATAGGGGAAAAATAGGCTGACATTACCAACACTGCTAAATAAACCAGGGTAATGGCTTATGATTGCAGACAATTATAAGACAAGGGGTCTCATCATGAGCCAGCTTGTTCAGTCTAATTATAACCAGTGAATGGCATTGTCAACTATCTGGCTACCAAACCAGGACAATGACTTTTAAGATTTATAATAATAATAATAATAAATAAATAAATAAATAAAATAATAATAATAATATAAATGGATTTATCCCTAGGTCAATAATTCTTAAAGATATGGGATTCTGAATCATTGATGATTAAAAGGTAACCCTGTGGAGACTATAGATGTTTGTTGGCAACAGTGGCTCTACCTGTGACAAATGAGTATATTTTAAAAGCTAAGCTGTAAAGTGACCCCTGCTTTATCTCTACAACTAAATAAGGACTGATATAGAGTTTTGAAATATTTTAATTTACGAGGAATTTTAAGAAAAATTACAGTTAGATGATTCTTGCTTTTATTCAGACTAATGAACCTAGTCAAGCATTTTAAGCATAATTCTCTTTTCTTTAATTATTTTTACTTGGATTTTAGGAAAATCTTATTCATATCGAACAGAGATAACTGGTTCTTCTCCCGTATGTCGCCATTGTTGTGGTAAAACACAACCCCCCCATTTTTGACTTGTTCACTTCAAATAATAGGGACCCTTTTTATAAATTTTTGGCTAAGCACCTTTTAGGATTTTATTTTAATGATTATCCTACGCTTTTGTTAATTTTTCATTTTCTTTGGATTCTTGTTTTGATTGAATCGATTTTTTATAAGCCTCCCATTGACGCTTGTTTCGCCTCATTTGGTCAACTGGTTTAAAAATTGTACTCCTTTGAAGTCCCATAATTTTTCTAGTCTGGGTTAAAAATGCTATTTTTTATTCTTTTTTGGAGTGGCTGTAGTTTAGAAAATTTCATAGCTAAACTAAACATCATTAAAATAAAACCAAAAAAATAAAATAAAATAAAATAAAAAATAAAATAAAATAAAAAATTATTACATCATCGGATCTGTCGCAGATCGCAGATCGCAAATTCGAATCCGTCACAGACCGCAGATCGCAAATTTCAGATTCGTCGCAGATCACAAATTTCAGATTCATCACAGATCGCAAAATCGCAATTTCGCAATTTCGGATCCATCGCAATTTTTAGAACATGCACATTTAAAAAATCCCGATCCAAGGTTCTTGCGATATGCGATGTGTTAAATTTTTTTTTTAATATAAAGTTTGTTTTTTTTTTTCTTTTTTTTTTGTTTCATCCCTTATGCCTCCCGTATCTCCACCTCACTCACCCTCATGTCACCCTCACCTCACACTCCACTCACCATATCCCTCCATAATCTCACGTGGATGAATTAATGGGTTTAGATTGATTTCAATGGTTTGTTTTATGGGTTTTAGGTTTGGATTGATTCCAATGGTTTGTAAATTAATTTTTATATTTTTTTATATTATATTTATAATATTTATTATAATTTTAATATAATTTGAACTATAATATTAATCATATTTAAATTAATGTTTTCAAATCATTTGTATAGTAATTTAATTTTGTAACTGAATTAATTGTTAGTTAGTTAATAATTAATTTAGAATTAATTATTAGCTAATTAGAATCGAATTTAGGATTAAATTTCTAATTAAAAATTTTGATTTTTAGCCCAGCAAACAGAATTTCCAGATTTATGCCAGATTTGACTCATCAACTTTGGAAGCTCATAGATTGAGTTATACTTGACCAAATGAGGCCCAGAATGGCTCATTGGGAAGATAAAATCAAGGAGAACATTTATGAGGAGGTTTCACTAACAAATTTGATGATTTATTGGGTCAAAAATCAGGTAGAAGATCAAGCTCCGAATTTCTAAAAATAAAATCAATTTTCTGAGTTTTGTTTTCTTCATTTTCATTTGCCCAACCTCTTCTAATTGCAGATTCATGCATCAATATTATCCTTGTTTAATTAAGATCGTTATGAGTATCAATAAGAAACTCAAATTTCCTTTTTATTTATTTAAATAGAATTTGATTGGATTTGTTTTAATGTTAGAAATAATATTTGGATTTTATTGTTGCATCTTAATTCATTTTAATTTCTTTTTGCAGGAAAAAACAATAGAAGAGATATTGAGGAAAAAGATTTCAATCAATGAGAAGACTCTAGCAATTAAAGATTGGAATTTTTGAGCAATTAAAGTTGGATTGGGCAGATTTTTCTTCAACAAACTCTCTTCTAAAAATACTTTTGGGAGGATTATAAATTGCAGATTGCAAAATGTAAAAAGGGCTGCTCTCCTCTGCAATTCCAGACTTCTAAAAGCATTTCTGTAATAGGAATTTAGAGTTGTATATGGGGAGGAGAGAAAAATTTCAGATCTGAACATTATTGAGGGTTTTTATTTATGTCTTGAATTATGCATGATGGGCAGAGTTTGCATTTCTGCAGCTCTAGTCTTGAAAGCAGAAATTCAAGTAATGTAAAGTACTGTTAGAGACCAGGATCAGAGAAGCAGATTCAATTAACTGGTATTTTTTGCATTTCTGTATCAAATACCAGTTTCCTTTTTATTTTAATAAAATTGTTGTTTCATTTTATTCATGTTTTGGCATTTCTGTTGATATGGATAATTTGTCTCAAATTGTTAAGTATCTCTGCTCTTATGAATTAAACTCTGATTTCTGAGTAACCATTACTCATAAATTTGTCTTATAACACTGATTTATTAAATAGTAATGTGTTGTGAATTTCTTCCACGTGTTATTGTTTAATAATTAGTTTGACTGATATGATAATCGATATCATTTTTGTGAATTTCTTCTGGAGTGTTGTTGATTTATTATTTTAGTCAAATGGTCTCAATAGAATGTGTTTTGGTACTCAAAAATGTGAGCTAATTGAATTTCTTTGTTATTTTGACATTAATTAAAATCCAGACATATTTTAATTCTCATCACTTAATTATCTTGCTCTTAATTGGGTTAGATTTTCATCTACCTGATTGAGATAGGATTTAGATTAGTTTCTTTTTGCTTGCATTATAGAATAAGTTTGCAATTAGATTAAATTTACATTCTTTTAAGTCCTCTTCTCAAAGAGGCAAAATCTTAGTTGTGGTTTGGCTGAACCCAAATCAGCTTAAGGGTCATTCTCTTGCCTGATCAGTAAGAAGAATTGATCTGATATCCCTGTCTATTGGTAGCTAACGATACATTGTAAACCAATAGCGATAGGGAAAAGGTAACTGGACCTAGTTAAACCAGTCGGAGCCACTATCATAAATGGAAAAGGAGTTGTATTAAGGTCTGGACCGGGTGGTTATCCCCCAATGTTGTAGAAGCGATTTTCGAGGCTTCAACACAAGGTAAGATTTTCTGTGTACAAGTTCTTAACTTCCATATCATTGAGATTATGACTCAAATAATAGATCTGATGTTCAATTCCATCTTCTACTTGGACCAAAACCATAACGATGGTCGTTTCAGCCGCGACAATATATAGGAAGTAATCATTTTGATAATTAGGAGGATACATTAATGATGCTCGGACAAGATGGTCCTTGAAAGTATCAAAATAACCTTGCGCAACTTGGTTCCAATGGAAGGGAACCCCATTTTTCAATAGTTGAGTAAATCCTTTAGCCATTTCGATATAGTTTGGAATGAACCTTCTCAAGAAGTTAGCCTTTCCTTGAATTTTCTATATGTGAATTAAGTTTGATGGTGCAAGCAAATCAATAATTGCCTGTACCTTCAGTGGGTCTACTCAAATTCCTTCTTTTGAGACTACGAACCCAAGCAATCGACCAGAACCAACATAAAACACACATTTGTGTGGATTGAGGCGTATCTTGTAGTGTCGGAAGCGTAATCAAATGGCTCTCAAATGCATCGGGTGATCAGTCCATTTTCATGAATGCCCTAGTAAATCGTCTAGATATGGTTGAACAATGTGCTTGATGTTGTTGAAAGCATAATCCATTGCTCTCTGAAAAGTTTCCCCAGCGTTCTTTAAACCAGACGGAAGTTTCCTATATGTGAATGTGCCTCAGGGACAGATGAATGTTGTCTTATGTTAGTCATCTGGGCAGATATTGATTTGATTGTAGCCAGAAAATCCATCCATGAATGAAAAAATTTCGCATCCTGTTGAGCCCCAAGATTGTGCTTTCTTTCACCTTACTTCACCTCATTTTCCTTTGTCCATTGTTATCCCAGACCCAATTGATCAATGAAATTAGTTAAAATTACTTTTAGAATGATTAACATGGCTAACTTGCTAAGTTTTGTGATTTTTGTCATTGTAATGCATTTTGACCGGAACTAGCTGCAGAATGCAGACATTCCGTAGCTAACCAGAAATTCTGCAGTTGTCTTCACGTTCAGGCATGTTCCAAGTGCCCTCTCAAGAAAAACCACATATGGGTATATTCCACGTCATGTCCACATCATTCGTTGCTCACCATGAAGGAAGAACCGAATTCTGGATGTGGTTTTGGTACGTTGGAACTCATTTAAGGAAGCAGACTTCTAATAGGATTGTCTTAGTCCAGATGTCCTTTTTCTCTTTACGTTTCCATCTTCAGAGTCCTAATGTGATTTTGATAAGGAAAGACAAGGATCCATGTATTTTTGCAAGTTCTGTTATGTAAAATTGTTATAAAAACACTTGGGAAACCGAGAGATAGGCTATATTTTGCTTAGATTTCATGCTATATTTCTGAAAACGAATAATACTCTGTTTCAAGTTATTTCTACTTTAATGAAGAGGACAACATTGCTTTGAACGCGTTGAGTTGATTTGGAGTTAGATTCCGTCTGGTGGTAGAGGGCCCCTGCCTCCTGCACGACTTTACTTTCGTAATTTAGATAAGTATCTTAGTTGGCTTTACTTTTTTGAAGTTTGAGTTTGTAGTTAATTTCATTAGCCACTATAGTTATACTTGTTCTAAGAACTCTTCCAAAAGAATAAACTCTTCCAAAAGATCATGATAATGAATGGGAAATGGCTATAGTGTTGTAGGATTTAATTGTAATTTCTTTTGTTCACTATCACAGTTGAACTTATACTAAGCAAACTCTTCCAAAAAATCCTTATGATGTCTAAGGCATGACTGTGATCCTGAACGCTTCAGTTGTTTGTTTGCACTAAGTAGCATAGCTGATCTTACTCTTAAAACGCCCTTCCAAAATACCATAATGATGGGTAGGAGATAGCTGTGATGTCTTAGTTTTTAAATTGCTTTCAGTCTTTATGTTTGCATTTGCACTAAATTGTACAGTCAGGATTGTTCTAAGAATCTTTTCCAAAATACCAATCATGATGGACAAAACAGGCTGTAGAATCCCATAGATTAACGCATGATAACTTAGTTAGGGTACTCCGGAGTCAAATTGCATTCAATTCATGCTCTGTTATTTTGTTTTAAGTTTGATAATGGCTTGTTAGTTTAGCATTGTTTTATACTAGTGACATCTTAAGTTCAGTTTTAGCTTAACTCATTGCATTTTTACTCCACAATTAGTTGTCATCCACTGCATATTAGATTACATTAGTTGTTAAACTTAACAATACGACCTTCATTATTTACAAAACCTCTTCTTGTTCCAAATCTATAATTGATTCATAACCATATGAACAGAAGACAATATCATTTCAAGGCCTAAAGTACTTTTGCAACTTCTTTACCACTTCATAAACAAAGCCTTTTCTCAAAAGACTACTTTAAAAAGAAATCTATAACTCTTGAGTAAGGTTTAGTAATGTTAAACTAAGTTGCAGAATAGAGTTAGGAACTAGTCTTAGAGTAGAGATCTTATGATGGTACCAATGTTTTCCTCCAAATATGTTTTCACAAATATTTAATCATGGATAAAATGTTGTCTCATTATAAGTTGATTGTTTAATTGTTTAGTTATAGAATTTGTATACTTAGCTGACCACTTCTCAAGCTCTCCCAAAATACCTTTGATGAAAGAATTGGACAAGTTAAGTTTATGTTTTGATTCATTTTCTTAAAGTCATTATCAAGCTTAGTATTCTACTTAGCCATAGTTTAGGTTTGATTCTGTTTCAGTATTTGCATTTTCATTTGTCATTTGTCATCAACCAATTAGGCTTCACTCAGTTTTTAAACCAGTAGCTTCATCTCACTAGCTTTCTAGTCATTTTCCTTGTGAACATAAAAACCACCAAAAGACCAAAAACATCATAAATCATCACAAAAGACCAAAAACATCATAAAACACTAAACACAACGCATTAAGAGACAAAAACCTAGGCACATACAGTGCACTTCACTTCAGCAGTTTACCAACCCTGGTTGACAATTAAATGAACTCAATTTAGGAGACTAGGTTGAGACCAAACATTTTGGCGCCGTTGCCGGGGAAGTGAAAACTAGGTAACCTTTGTTTCTTAACTCCAAAAAAAAATTATATGCGTAGAGAGAGAGATTCAAGGGGTAGATTTATAAGCAGCAGAAGCAGAAATTTGATTCCTAGAACACCACTTGTTTCACCTAAACCCAGAGCTAGTACACCTTCAACTCAGACCCACATTCCATCCATTACTGATCCTGGACTCCTAGAATATCTAAGGTCAGATATTCCATTAGAAATACCTTCCACTTCATCCACTGAATCTGTCTTGGAAGAAAATCCAAGGACTCCTGTTAGGGACACAAACTTTCCTACTACTATAGAGGAACTAACCATGGTAGAAGAAGGAGGAGGAGGAGTCTTTAATGGAGAACACACATTATTTGGAGGGGGTAGAGGTAAAGGTAGAGGAGAAGGAGGTAGAGGTGCAGATGGAGAAAGAGGTAGAAGAGAAATAGGAAGCTCTTTTGGGTTCCCTATAATTGATGAAGAAACCAATACAACCATGAAAAACATTTCACCCTCTGTCCTTCCAAAATTCTATGGACTTAAAACTGAAGATCCTAAAACCTTCCTATTTGAATTTGAAGTCCTATGTAGAACTTATGACTACTTACAAGATTCTCAAAAACTGAAATTATTCCCTTCAACCTTGAAAGGAGCAGCATTGAAGTGGTTTATGAGTTTGATCAACAGTTCTATTAGGACATGGGAAGACATGAAACAAGCATTTCTAGAGAGGTATCTGGATTTTTTTATACCGGTTAATCATAAGGAAGAAGTGTTTAAGATGTTACAAAAATAAGATGAAAACTTGGAAGATTTGTTGGAGAGATTTCATTACAACATCAAAAGAGCAAAAATGGAAAATCTAGATCAAGACACCTTAAAAGCTCTTTTGTTGAAAACAATTAGGGATGAATGGTTGTATATCCTTAACATGATGGGAAAAGGGGATATATCACAACTCACATTACCTGAAATATATGAGTTATGTATCAACCTTTCAAGAGGGAAATCTAAAACTATAAAAGGTCCAAGAGATCCTGCTCTTGCAAGGGCAATTAAGTTTGCTTCTGGGACAGTAAGTAGATCAGAAATATGACACATGCTTGATGATTTCAAATCTAACATCTTAGAGAGTCTTAGTGAACAAATAGACACCCTTAAGATACAAAACAAGCATAAAGCTGAATCTGATGCCTTGGAAATCTTTTGTCCCAAATGTAGAAAGAAAAATGCCTTGAGAGAGTGTCCTTTGGATGTAAAAGTTGTAGAGACCTGTGTCATTTGTTCTGAAAAACATGAGACCAAGAATTGTCCTTCTCTTCTTGGTCTCAAAGCTGTCTTTCAAGAGGAAACTCCTACAGATTCCATAGAGTCTCTCAATTTTGTATCTAGAAGGCCTTGGCAGGGACCTCAAACACAAGAATTCCATGATCAAATGTATAATCAATCTCCACCTTGGAATTCTTGGCAGCAACCTTGGCCTCAATTTCAAAATCAATCTCCAGCTTGGGCACAAGGATCACAAAGTCCCTATGGAAGATACTCTCCATACTATCAGTATCCACCATCCTATCCACCATACGCACATTTTTATCCTCAAAATCCTCAACAAAATTTTCCTCAAAATCTTCAAAAAAACCCTCAACAACATCATCAAAACCTACCACATCAAAATCAACCACTTTCATTACCATTCCCTCAAAAATCAAATCAATTGCCTGTTCAACCCATACCAAACCCTAATAATAAAAATCCTCAGAAAACATACATGATAGAAGGCCAACAGTTTCCAACTTATTTAATTACTCCTTTAGACCTTAGTGATGTTAAACTTAGGTCTGGAAGAATACTTGAAAAGAGAAAACCTTCTGTGATCATACAAGAAAAATATAACTCTGAGGAAGACTCTCTACGGGTGAATAAAAGTCTTGAGGAAGACACATCCTTTCAAGGCCCAAACACTAAAAAATTAAAGCAAAAAGATCCAATAATTTCAACTCCTGAATTAGAGCAACCATCCACATCTACTTCTATACCTCCCTTTCCAGAAAGATTACAAATTGATAGAGGTGTAGAAAAAATAATTATGGTGTCTAATTATGATTTCCTAGATGCGCTGAGAAATGTTTACATTAAAATTCCATTATTACAAGCCATCAAGGAAATTCCAATTTTAGCCAAAACAATAAAAGAGTTGAGCATGAAGAAAACAAGAAAAAGAATAAGAGAAACAAAGAAAATTCAACTGGAAGGAAAAATAGCAGATATTATGATGGGCAAGATTGCTATTCCAAAGTATCTTGACCCCGGAAATCCAGTTGTTAAAATTCACATCAATGGAATTGAAATCCAAAACACACTCATTGATTTAGGAGCAGCAATCAATATCATGAGTAGACAAATCATGGATAAACTAAAACTTCCTAATATTCTCTTTACACCCACATTATTACAATTAGCAGAAAGATCTGTGATCAAACCAGATGGGGTAATATAAGACATTCCAGTGTCCCTAGATTCTTGGGAGTACCCTGTGGATTTCATGATCCTAACTCCTAAGAATAATCTAGGAGGACATCCTATTATTTTAGGAAGACCTTGGTTGGCTACAGCTGATGCTTTTATTAGTTGTAGATCTGGTGATATGTATATCTATGATGGTAGTTCAACTAATAAATTCACTTTATATCTTCCAATTAGGACAATTACAGATCTAGATGACACTCAATGGATAGAGGATGAAGAAGATTTACAACCTCTCTTCACAATTTCAGAAATTAGTGAAGATAATCAAATTCTGAATACTCTAGAAAACTTTGAATCCTCTCCAGAACACAAACATGAATCATTTCAAGAGGGATCCAATATTGATTTTTTGTCATCAAGACAGATGTCTCTTCATTCTATGGATAAATTTGGCAACTCTACAAGTGAGATCTTTCTAGGAAAAACTTTGAATATAAATAAGAACCTAGAGAAATATCAACAAGAAAAGATAGTCAAAGTATTACATAGACACTCTTCTGCATATGCATGGGAGTACATTGACATGAAAGGGATAAGCCCCAAGACTTGCACTCATCACATCTATATAGAGGAAAATTGCAAACCAATCAGACAACCTCAAAGACGTATGAATCCAAATCTTAGGGAGATTGTTAAAGAAGAATTGCAAAAATTGTTAAATGTCAACTTCATCTATCCCATTTCAGATAGTCAGTGGGTTTCTCCTTTGGTAATTGTGCCAAAGAAAAATGGTAAATGGAGGGTATGTGTTGACTACCGGGAACTAAACAAAGCTACTCTTAAAGACCATTTTCCCCTACCTTTTATAGATCAAGTGTTAGATACATTAGCTGGCAAAAAGTACTTCTCATTCCTAGATGGGTTTAGTGGTTACAACCAAATCCAAGTAGCACTTGAAGATCAAGACAAAACCACATTTACCTGTCCTTGGGGTACCTATGCTTACCGAGTATTGCCATTTGGATTATGCAATGCACTTGCAACATTCCAAAGGGCAGTATTAGGAATTTTTCAGATCTAATACATGATTGTGTAGAGGTATACATGGATGATTTCACAGTTTATGGAAACACTTTTGAAGAAGCTTTAGCAAACTTGGAAATTTTTTTAAAGAGATGTCAAGAAGCAAATCTTTCACTTAGTCATGAGAAATGTTTCATGATGTTTACTGAAGGTATTGTTTTGGGGCATCACATTTCAGGGGATGGGATTAGAGTTGATGAGTCAAAAGTTGAAGTCACATCTAACTTATCTATTCCAAGTTGTCAAAAAGATGTTAGGAGTTTTCTAGGATTTACAGGATATTATTGGAGATTTATAGAAAACTTCACCAAGATAGCATCTCCACTCTTCAAATTACTTACCAAAGATTGTGAATTCAAATGGAATTCTGATTTCCAGTTAGCCTTTGAGACCCTAAAAATAAAAATTTCTGAAGCACCTATATTAAGGGGACCTAACTGGAAGTTACCTTTTCATATCTTAACAGATGCTTCCGATACAGCTCTAGGAGCAGTATTGGGACAAAAAGATTTCATTCCTTATGCCATCTATTATACTAGTAAAAATTTGACTCTTGCAGAGTTAAACTATACTGTAACTGAAAAAGAGTTTTTAGCTGTTGTTCATGCCATAAACAAATTCAGACACTATATAACAGGCTATGAAACTTTTGTTCACACTGATCATTCTGCAATTAGATACTTAATGAAAAAATCAATTACTAATGGCAGAGTCATAAGATGGTTATTTCTCTTACAAGAATTCAACATTACCATTCTAGATAGGCCTGGAAAACAAAACACAGTAGCTGATTTCCTATCTAGACTCCAAAACATCAAAGATGACACTCCAGTTGAAGATCAATTTCCCGATGAATATCTTTTTGCAATTTCTACTCAAACTCCTTGGTTTGCTGACATTGCTAATTATTTAGTTTCAGGAAAATTTCTTTCAATAATGAATGCAAGAGATAAAAGAAAAATCATTTATGACAGTGCAAAATATTCATGGGTTGCTAATGAGTTGTACAAGACAGGTCCAGATTTGATCATTAGGAGGTGTGTTCGTGAAGATGAGATGCCTGAGGTTCTCAAAGCATGTCATGATGAACCTTGTGGCAGACACTTTGCTGATAAGAGGACAGCCTATAAGATCCTTAATTTAGGATATTATTGGCCATCCTTGTTTAAAGATGCTAAAGAGTATGTCAAAAGGTGTGACAATTGCCAAAGGGTAGGGAAACCTTCTCCTTCAGGTGAGATGCCATTACAACCTCAGGTACATATTGAACCTTTTGAAAAATGGGCTTTGGATTTTGTAGGACCTATTAGTCCTCCATCAAGACAGAAGAGATATATGTTAGTTTGCAATGATTATGTTACCTAATGGGTAGAAGCCAAGCCATTACTTGTTGCTAATGAAGCATCTGTAGTTACTTTTCTTTTTGAGGATATTTTTACTCGTTTTGGTGTCCCAAGGGAAATTGTTACAGATCAAGGAGCTCAACTTACATCAAGGCTAGTGGAGCAAATGATGGAGAGGTACAAAATCAAGCATAGAAAATCTACTCCTTATCATCCACAAGCAAATGGTCAAGTGGAATCTACTAATAAGGTCATTGAAGGAATCCTAACAAAGACTGTTCATTTACATAGAAGAGATTGGGTAGATAGGCTTCCTGAAGCCTTGTGGGCCTATAAAACTACATGGAGAAACACAACAGGCCATACTCCTTATGAACTTGTTTATGGAAATAAATTTTTGTTTCCCATAGAGTTCCAGATTCAAACTTTCAAAATGGAAGTTCAGCTAGGACTTGATTTAATGGAGGCACAAAAGCATAGATTGGAGCAGATTAATGAATTGGATGAAATCAGACAAGATGCAATTCAGAAAACAAGTCTAGTTCAACAGCAAAGGACTAGATGGCATGATAAGTACATCAAAGAGAAGAAATTCAAAGAAGGTGACTGGGCTCTCTTGTTTGATTCAAAATTCAAGGATTTTCAAGGTAAATTTCAAACACATTGGCTTGGGCCATATGAAATTGTTGAAATTTTTGACAATGCAGAAGTAAAAATCTGGACAATAGATGAAGAAGAGGTCACTTTTCTTGTGAATGGTCATAGATTGAAGCTGTATCACAAACCACTCTCAAGAGAAGAATTTTTCAAGAAGTTCTAGGAAAACAGTGATGTGAATTTAATGAAGAAGAATCTTTCTTCTTCATCAACTTGATTGAATTTTCTTAATCATTTCTTTGAAAAAAAAAAAAAAAAGGTATAAACATGAAAACCAATCATTTATTGGCATGTTTATACAGAAAAGATAGGGTAAAAATTAGAGTCTTTCTGACACTCTAACTTTTCCCATTTTGTTTTTGCAAGCAGTTGTTACAAAATCATAAGTTCAGATCCATTGTACTTATGATCCATCTCGTTTCATTTCATTCCATTCACTTATCCATCCATACTCCATTTCATTCATTCATTCATACTTCACTTCATTCCATATATCATTCATCTCATTCCATACTTCATCCACCTCATTTCCATGTCAAAATTTAAAGTTTGATGTCTTGCTGCAAATGAATAACACATGTCATGGATTGCAGGCCATTTCTTATATTCTTCCACTCCATTTCATAAATTGAATCCATTCCATTTCATCATCCACTTCATACATATCATTTCTCATCATCCATCTTCATTCATGCCATATAACATTTCACTTATATTCCAAACCACTCCATTCCATGATTAAAATGCTCTACAGGTACATTCTGCAGCTTAACAGACATTCTGCAGCTGATCAGACTTTCCGCAGCCAGACAGTCATTGCGCAGCTACAGATCCTGAAGACACTAATCAGCAGACATTTGAATTGCAACAAGATGATCCAGTATATCCATGAAAAAGAAGAATCAAGAAGGATTATGAAGACTCTTCCAAAGGAGAACAAAGAAGACAGACCACAAAAAGAAAATGAAAAGCAAAGGTAACAAGTTTTGATTATAATGGCATATCATAAACTTTAGCATAGTTTTAGTTATGAATCATTCGAAAAAGTTGTTTTGATTATTTTTATTGATCATGTCCAATATACCCTCCACAAACTTTGGATAAAAATCTCTCATTTCAAATTCTATACCCGACCATCATTTAAGTGGTTAAAAAGGCTGAAGTGTTTGATTTCCTCACGTCACCCAGCCAAATCATTTAATGATGATTTTTTTTTCCGTTGTAAAAAATCTCCGCAGTATTTTCACTCATTTATTTGTTTTCTTCACCTCACTTCATTAACTCATTCTGTAACTACCTCCATCACTCCATTCCGTAGCCATCCCTTCATCATTACATTCTGCAAAACAGAGATATCCCTATCACCGTGAGCAGAGGTATATCAATTTGAAATATCAAACCACTATCACCGTGAGCAGAGATTGAAGCATTATCACCGTGAGCAGAGACTGAAGCACTGTCACCGTGAGCAGAGATTGAAGCATTATCACCGTGAGCAGAGACTGAAGCACTGTCACCATGAGCAGAGATTGAGGCATTATCACCATAAACACAGAGATATATCAGTGTGGAATTTGAAGCCATTATCACCGAGAAATAGAGGTATATCAGTGTGGAATTTGAAGCTATTGTCACTGTCAACCAGAGGTATATCAGTTTGAATATTGAAGCCATTTTTACCGTGAACCAGAAGTATATCAGTTTGAAGGTTGAAGTTATTATTTCCGTGGGCAAAAAGAGTATTAATCTGAAGATTGAAGAAATAATTATGGGCCTCATTGTAAGAACTGAACCTGTGGGTACAAAATACCTGGAAGGATACCCTCAATGTAGAGAAATGTTGCAACAGGTAGGATGGCTACAATTTCTTGAGAAATTTAATGGCTTCCACAAAGAAGTCACTAAAACATTTGCAAGGTCATTTAAAGGAGCTGAGGTTGAAGTGGGAGATGTCAAATTCACTGTCACTGAGGTTTTCATTGCAGAAGCAACATGATTGCTTAGAAATGGAGAGAGATGGTTTAAAAACAGAGAATTTCACAATGAATCATGGAAGCAAATCTTAAAATCACCATGTATGGATGTCACTATGTTTAAGAAGGGAATTCCAAGTTCTGCATTGAAAATCAAATGGAGAAATATATTGCTTATTTTGCAAAAAATTATCACATGTGAAGGTAGATATGGCACATTTTATGTTTACCATATTAGACTGATAATGCATTTTCTGGAGGAAGAGTTAAACTTGCCCTATTTCTTGCTTCAAAGTTTGAAAAAGATGGCTTCTTGTGTTCAAAGAAGGGTCCAATTCTTAGAGACAACTCTATACCATCATGGCTTGGTTAAGATTTTAATTGAACATCATTTAGCCAAAAAAAATGATACTTGGGATAATTTCTTGATAAGAAATCATTTTGAAGAGCCAAAAGAGCTCTCACCTGAACAACGGCCTACAAGGAGAAGCAGAAAATGGAGAGCCTCTAAAATTGAAATTGACAAAACAGTACAGGAGAGTAGTGAAGAAATAATCTCAGAGAAGTTGACTCAAATTAAGAGACAACTCAAGAAAGAGAGGGTAATCAGAAAATCTGCCACAGAAAAAGGAGAGGGATCGTCCCAGCTAAGAAGAAGCCATAGACTCAGGGGGAAACTAAGGAAAACTCAGATCAAACAAACAGGGGTGATAAATATAGAAGGTGAGGAAACATCTATTGAAGAAGATGTTGAAGAAGATTTTAATGAAGAAACCCCTGAAATTGACCCTTCTCAGCAAGAAGTTTATGACTATGTTGAAACATTGGAAAGGAAAGCTTCAGAGAGTAGAGATAGAACCCCTAGTCCTCCACTGTCTGAAATAGATGTGTTAAGAAGGGATAGATATGAGCTGGAAATACTTAATAGACACATCAAAAATGAGAATGATATTCTAAAGGAACAAGTCAAACTCAAAACCAGTATAAACTCAACCTTATCTTTACAAATGCACAAAGTGGAAAAGGATAATGAAAAGTTGAAAAAGAGGAACAAGAAGCTAATCAGGGCACTTATCAACTTAAGGTTCAAACTTGTCATCAGAAAACCCAGAAGACCTTTAGCTTCCAGGAAAATAAGAAGGAGAGGATTAGATGTTCTTGCAAAAGTCTCTGAGTTTATGGAATAAATTGCATGAGGACATGCAAGAAGACAGCAGTTGGGGTATGTTGAGCCCCAATATTGTGCTTTCTTTCACCTTACTTCACCTCATTTTCCTTTTTCTATTGTTATCCCAGACCCAATTGATCAATGAAATTAGTTAAAATTACTTTTAGAATGATTAACATGGCTAACTTGCTAAGTTTTGTGATTTTTGTCATTGCAATGCATTTTGACCGGAACTAGCTGCAGAATGCAGACATTCCGTAGCTAACCGAAAATTCTGCAACTGTCTTCATGTTCAGGCATGTTCCAGGTGCCCTCTCAAGAAAAAACATATATGGGTATATTCCACGTCATGTCCACATCATTCGTTGCTCACCATGAAGGAAGAACCGAATTCTGGACGTGGTTTTGGTACGTGGGAACTCATTTAAGGAAGCAGACTTCTAATAGGACTGTCTTAGTCCATATGTCCTTTTTCTCTTTACGTTGCCATCTTCAGAGTCCTAATGTGATTTTGATAAGGAAAGACAAGGATCCCTGTATTGTTGCAAGTTCTGTTATGTAAAATTGTTATAAAAACACTTGGGAAACCGAGAGATAGGCTAGATTTTGCTTAGATTTCAGGCTATATTTATGAAAACGAAGAATACTCTGTTTCAAGTTATTTCTACTTTAATGAAGAGGACAGCATTGCTTTGAACGCGTTGAGTTGAATTGGAGTTAGATTCCGTCTGGTGGTAGAGGGCCCCTGCCTCCTGCACGGCTTTACTTTCGTAATTTAGATAAGTATCTTAGTTGTTTTTACGTTTTTGAAGTTTGAGTTCGTAGTTAATTTCATTAGCCACTATAGTTATACTTGTTCTAAGAACTCTTCCAAAAGAAGAAACTATTCCAAAAGATCATGATAATGAATGGGAAATGGCTATAGTGTTGTAGGATTTAATTGCAATTTCTTTTGTTCACTATCACAATTGAACTTATACTAAGCAAACTCTTCCAAAAAATCCTTATGATGTCTAAGGCATGACTGTGATACTGAACGTTTCAGTTGTTTGTTTGCACTAAGTAGCATAGCTGATCTTACTCTTAAAATGCCCTTCCAAAATACCATAATGATGGGTAGGAGATAGTTGTGATGTCTTAGTTTTTAAATTTCTTTCAGTCTTTATGTTTGCATTTGCACTAAATTGTACAGTCAGGATTGTTCTAAGAAGCTCTTCCAAAATACCAATCATGATGGACAAAACAGGCTGTATAATCCCATAGATTAATGCATGATAACTTAGTTAGGGTACTCCGGAGTCAAATTGCATTCAATTCATGCTCTGTTATTTTGTTTTAAGTTTGATAATGGCTTGTTAGTTCAACACTGTTTTAGACTAGTGACATCTTAAGTTCAGTTTTAGCTTAACTCATTGCATTTTCACTCCACAATTAGTTGTCATCCACTGCATATTAGATTACATTAGTTGTTAAACTTAACAATACGGCCTCATTATTTACAAAACCTCTTCTTGTTCCAAATCTATAATTGGTTCATAACCATATGAACAGAATACAATGTCATTTCAAGGCCTGAAGTACTTTTGCAACTTCTTTGCCACTTCATAAACAAAGCCTTTTCTCAAAAGACTACTTTAAAAATAAATCTATAACTCTTGAGTAAGGTTTAGTAATGTTAAACTAAGTTGCAGAATAGAGTTAGGAACTAGTCTTAGAGTAGAGATCTTATGATGGTACCAATGCTTTCCTCCAAATATGTTTTCACAAATCTTTAATCATGGATAAAATGTTGTCTCATTATAAGCTGATTATTTAATTGTTTAGTTAGAGAATTTGTATACTTAGCTGACCACTTCTCAAGCTCTCCCAAAATACCTTTGATGAAAGAATTGGAAAAGTTAAGTTTATGTTTTGATTCATTTTCTTGAAGTCATTATCAAGCTTGGTATTCTGCTTAGTCATAGTTTAGGTTTGATTCTGTTTCAGTATTTGCATTTGCATTTGTCATTTGTCATCAACCAATTAGGCTTCACTCTGTTTTTAAACCAGTAGCTTCTTCCCACTAGCTTTCTAGTCATTTTCCTTGTGAACATAAAAACCACCAAAAGACCAAAAACATCATAAATCATCACAAAAGACCAAAACATCATAAAACAATAAACACAATGCATTAAGAGACAAACACCTAGGCACATACAGTGCACTTCACTTCAGCAGTTTACCAACCCTGGTTGACAATTAAATGAACTCAATTTAGGAGACTAGGTTGAGACCAAACACATCCAACACAGTCATCAATAATCTGGTTGATAAAGGGAGTAGGATAGTTGTCTTTTGGACAAGCCTGATTGAAATCCCAATAATCAATGCACACTCTAATGGTTCCTTGTTTTTTCATAACAGGAACGATATTGGAAACCCATTGAGTTAATGGAATAGGTTAAATTAAACCAACACACAAAATTTTTTCAACTTCTGCTTTGATGGCAGCGACTTTCTTCGGATGAACAGGACGAAGTCATTGACGCACTTTTTTGACATTAGGATATATATTATTAGTGTGTTCAACTATACTAGTATCTATGCCTGGCATTTCATCGTAAGACCAAGAGAATACATCTCGAAATTCAAGAAAAAGAGAGCGATATGAATCAGGTTCTGATGTAGAAAAAATTACACTGACATGAATATTCTCTACACCGCTAGGTTTGGTCGAAATATCGATAGAAATTGTTTCTTCGATATTAGATAAATTTCACTCAGAGTCAATTGCATTAATCGGTAAAGAATTTGAAAATAAATTTTTGATTGATGGGTGATATAGCTCACTGAGATTATTTTCTTCATAATCCGAAAGATGGGAATGATGATGATAATCTTCCCATAGTTCTCCTTCTGACATCATAGCTTCCAAAATATTTTCATCTGTCAACATTTTTGAGGAAAATGGATAAGATGGAGTACCAAAATCTAATGAATGATCAACCCAAACACTCGGCGACGCTGATTTCAGATTTTCAACCCAAGCCAAATAGATTGATTGCTATGCCAGCTCAATAGGGCTGGGTAGTAAAAAATCATCCAACATAGAAATATCAAAGTCACCCGTACTCTCCCTTAAGCCAGATAGAGTGGAAGGGATCATGTAGCAGGTCTCTATTCTTGCAATTTCTGTTGACGTCGTAGGCAGCGGTAATGCAAATGCTACCATAAGAGTGGAATAATTTAAGAGTCCTACACCAATGTTCTAAATTTATATTTGGGGTAAGTGAACAAATGGAACGCTTCCAGTTACCTGCGAAGCGGAGGAAAAAAAGGTTAATTGATTAATGACTGTAATTGTACTTTTATGTGGAAAGGAAATCATTCTAAAGTATGTAGAAACAATAGCAGTCATTGCATATACCCATGGTCTTCCGAGTAAAATATTATATTCAAGGGGTCCGTCAACAACCTCAACATCAATACTTACTGTTTTTCCCCCTAATTCAACTTGCAGGTTATTGATAATACCACAAGTTTTATATGTTCTTCCATCAAAAGCCTTCAACGTCGTTGATGATTGTGATAATCGTGGCGAGCCAAGTGAATTCCGACAATTTAGAGACATAATGCATGTAGATGCTCCCTCATCAATAATAGTGCAATGAACAAGGTGATTGAGAACATTTACTTGTATGGAGAATGCCAATTCTACTGGTAATTATGGCACATAGCTCGTATGATTAAAGATGATAAGGTTAGAATTAGTTGGATCAATTCCACCAATGGCCGACAATAAAGCCTGCTTCTGGGAGGGCCAATTTTGTAATACCTCAAGAGAAGACATAGATTAAGGGGATTGAGCCAAATCTTCAACTATATTATAATTTTGTGCAACTCTTGCTCGAGGATTATATGTTGATTTATGAATTACTCCCTTTGGTGGCTTAATCGTCAATTAAGGAATCATAGGAGGTGGTACTAATTAATTAGATGGATTTGTTATCAAGGTAGTAGGTTGATCAGTGGCTGGACTACCATAGTATTTATTCCGCGTCGACACCAAAATATCTTGTGAAGGTTTTGTTGTGGATAGCATTAACACTTGGGAACTAGGAGTTGGATCTGTAGCAACCAAATTTGTGTCTGGATTTGGAAATGGGTCTGTCAACATAGCTGATGCATGAGAAGTCTTGATGAATTTTGAGACTTTAGAATGGTGAGGAAAATCCTTAATAAAGTGTTCCTCATTACAGATTATGCATGTATAATAAGGTTTCCATGGTCCAGACGGTTGATTGGATGATCTTTCCTGTGGGTTAGAAGTTTTCTTTTTCTTTGACTTCCTGTTTTTCTTACCTCTTGGTTGCTTGTCACTTTTGCCTTTGTCAAATGACATGACATTAATTTCAGAAGTAGGAGTAGGATTAGATGCAGTAGTGTGGTGTGTGTTTGCAGTTCCTATCAAGCCGTCTCTAGCATGAGAGTCCTTTATTTGAGGAGGAACATTGAAATTAGATCGCGACGCATTAGACATTTTTTCATAGAGCGTACCAGACTGAGTATAAATAAAGTCTAAATATTGGGCAAGAGTGATAAATTTATCTTCTGTGACGATGCCACCTTTAGCTACATCCTCAGTTATAGATGGTAACAAATACTTAATGAACCATTCAACAAGGAGTTGATTAGGAACAAATTTCTTAACCATTCGTCGAAGATGACGCCACTCATGAATATGATCTGAAATGTGAGTAGAATTAGTTTGTTTGAATTTGGTCAAGAGTTCTGTTCCAGTTTCATATCTGATTGGTAACTGGAAATGGGTCAAAAAGACAGTAGCTAAAGTAGTGAAATTGTCAAAAGAAGCTGTAGGTAACTCAATGTACCATTTAGCAGCTGGACGTGTGAGCATACGCTGGAAAAGACGTAGTCGAACAGAATCATCATTCAGAGAATTTGATGACACCATAAATGATAAGTCATAACAGGAGTCGATGGATCTTCTCTAGGGTTTCCATTGAATTTAGGAATATCAAAGGGTAATTTATGAGGTATCATCGGCCACCAAGGAGCATAATTGATAGGATCATTGGTTAACCAGTTTAAATCTGGTAATTCCAAGGTTGCAACAAAAGGCAACTGTCTATTAAGGTTAGGTTTAGCATAGCCAGGGTAAGATGGAATTGCTTGGGAAATAGTTATTTAAGCACCAACATATGGAATTTGTTGCCGATAACCCAGATAGTGGTTGTTTTGCAGAGTAAACACTTGAGAATTCTGTTGACCAAAACCTGGATATGATACTTGTTGAAATGATGTTTGAGGCATTTGTGCTTGTGGCTTCCAAGGGGTTTGTCCACTAATATTATAACCCAAATTAGTGTAAGTTGGATTCGGTTGATATGTATAACCAGGTTGCATTTGTGACATCCCATAAAATGGTACACCAACTTGTGAATAAATGATCCCTGATATAGGTTGTTGTAAATTAACCAAAGGATTTTGAGTCTGTGGACACAACATTTGATGATATCGAGTCGAAGAATCTGCCTGATAAGGTTGATGTACGATATTTTGATTCTCTAACAGGGGTATATATGTATTAACAAGTGGTAATGAAGTGGGTGTAATAGGTTGAACTGATTGATACGAGTGTATAACATTTTGTGGCTGGATAGGCAGAGTGGGCTACCATTGACAAACATTCATGTCAACATTAGTTTGACCAAAATGTGACTGAGTACTGCCGTATTGGGTGACCAAAGGTTTCCCCCCAGCATAAGGAGGATAATAAGACAGAAATTTTTTTTCTCCAAATGCTGGGAGTCCAGTTGATATAGTACTTAAAGGAATTGACCCATAAGGACTGAATTGATATTTCCCTGATGATGTATGTAATGAATCAAGTCATTCTGTACTAACTATAGGACTACCAATTAAAATGCCAGATGATGACATTGGTAAAGACCATGGTCTTGAATATGTACCAGAGAAGATGCCAGATAATGATTTGTAACCTGTTGGGACCGAAGGTCCAGCATGCAAATATGACTCTGGTGAGGTTGTGAACATCGACGGAGTAGCGAGGGTAGGAGATGACGTAATTGGAACAGCAGACCCAATCGAAGATGTTAGTTCAGAAATGGTTGTATGACCAAATGTATACTCTCCAAAATCTATGGGAGATTGAATGGCAATGGGATCAACAAAAGTAGATGGAAACGATTGAGGAAAAGACTGGTACAAGTAAAGGTCTCCCCCAAAATGGGTTGGACTTAAAGGTGTATCGTCTTATCGTATTTCTTCAATCGCATTTAAACCAGGAGGAAGAACTTCACTGTCAGGCCCAAAATATATTTTAGACGGTTGATTGTGTGATATAGGAGTTTCAGTGGCTACATAAATTTGTGGTATGACTAAGGTAGGAACAACTTCCGGTTGTTCGACTTCACGATTCAGATTTTCTAGCAAAGAAGAGACAAGATCTGGATCATTTTTTTATTGAAAAATGTCAGGTCCAGGATGTATGGTCTTAGTGATTGAATGGATCATGACCACGGGTAGCTGTGAAGACTCTGTTTCGACAACAGTAAACAAACTGAGATGTGTAGAAACAATTTGAGCTAACTCTGGTTTAAAAGATGATGTTTCCCCAAAGGTACGAATTGTACTTGATTCGATAGATCGTGATCACCTTTTCCTACCAGAAGTAACTTTTGGTGGTAAAGGTGGTTTTAAAGCTAATCTATGCGAACGACAGGGGATAGGATTTTGTTCTTCCACGATTATTGATTTATTTTAACCAAAAAGAAAATAAACAAAAAGAGGGTAATGCTAGGCAAAAGGGTTTACCAAGAAACTATGAATTGTAGAATACCTCCTGGTGAACCAAGAAGTACGGGCAGGTAATCTCCATGAATGCTATGTTCGGTGTATCACAATTTCACAATGGCCGACTTAGTTCACTATGGATGGATAGCACCTAAAATTTTTCCTCCCAAATATACCCGAAGGTACGTGGAGGCCCAAGTCTGTATTAGCATTATCTGATGCGAAACCGCACAGTGAAAGCACCCCTTTATACTTATCGTACTGTAACACTGCCTGATATACCCGAAAGCAAGTGGAAGAGCTACGATATACTTACATACGTGGAGTGAGGTATCACACTCAAAATGTATCGCAGACAAGTTAACGATAGCTACTATGTTTTACAACGTCGGAACACGTCTCTAGCCTAGACCTTCTAAATGTTATCGTTATGGTTCCAAAGCATTGTTAAGTAAATTGAGATTTATTTTATGTTGATCTTGCTTAACAATTTTCCTTTCAAAGGTTCACCGCGATGATGTATATGAAATTCCTAAAATGTGAGCTAAGAATGATAAACAAACTTTCACTTTCAGCTTTTTCAATGAAGAACCTAGCTACTAAGGGAAGAGAGCAAATAGTTCGTGAGCAAACAAATCAATGAACAAAAACAAAAATCAATGAATCAAAAACTAAATGCAGATTTCCTAATGTTCCTTTTGCAAAACACACACAATCCTACATGCAAATGCAAGTTTTTCTTTTTAGCTTCTTTAATGTTATGAATGCAGAAAAGAAACTAGGTGCACTAGATAAATAATTCAAATGATTTTTACTTTCGACAAATGAAGAATACAAACAACAATTTCTCTTTTGAAGGAAAAACGAGGATTTCAACAACAATTTCTCCTATCAAGGAAATGAAGATTTTACAACAATTTCCTATTTCGAAAGAAAATGATTCTTAATGTGACCATAAAAAATTCTTTGAAATCAACTTGTCAATGATAAAGAAAATTTTTTCTAAACAAACATTGAACAAATTTTCAGCCAAAGGAGGAAGAAGTATAAATATTTCACTGGTCAATTGAGCATCAAAATTTTCAGAACATAGCAACAAGCAAAACTGAAGCAAGTTGCAAAGTAAAATTCAAGGGAATTTGGTCACTTTCAAGACTCACCGCAGTCTCCAAGGGGAGATAGTGCTCTGCAACGTAGGCTAGGAAGGGAGACAGTGCTTTGCAAAGCACTTTGTTCAATCTAAGGGTGTGTTGGGCATAGTAAACAAAGAAAAATGCTACTGTTTAACTCACTACATTTGCAAATTAAGCTTTGAAAAATTTTAATATTTATGTGTAACAGCAACTGGGTGGATAAACAAAGCAAATCAGAGGCTAAAACACCTAGAACTAAGAGAAATTTTCCCCAGTAGAGTCGCCAATTTTTTGGGTGAGAATTGTAATCTATGGATAAATTACGCTTACTTAGATAGATGCTCGTCTAGAACAACAGCTGAAAGACTATACTACTATTTCTCCTAACTCAGAACAGATATACAGAGAGGATTGGAGGTTTACTTGTTCAGTCGCTTCCAAATGACTCATTCTGTCACTTCTTTTGCAGCTTCAAATTCAAGCAGTTTGTGAGCTAAATGCTTCCTGCAAGAAGGAACACTGAAACAGTAGAAGATGCAATAATATAGATATCTATTCAAGCTAGTTAGCTAAATGAGTAAAGCATAAAATACATTCATCAACCAAGATCTTACAGTATAGAAAATCAAAGCCAATACAGATGCATGTAGGGAAATATAAGAAGTACACTTTATTGATGATAGAAGGAGAGGTTACAACCTAGTGATTGATTTTAAGTGACCTTCCAGCAAATTTCCCAAGCCTCGTCACAGTATAAATCTCTCCAACAGAAACTTCACAAATCTAGCTCTCAATTGAAAATCCTTCAGCATTTCTCTACTCAAATTCTTCCCCCTCAAACACTTAGATCTGTGTTCAATTTATAGATGAACTGTAGTTTGTTTTGCAATCAATAAATTTCCAAAAATAGGCAAGATATGTTTCCAATAATGTAGATGTCAAATGGACACTTGGATCCGAAGCTTGACACATGTGAACTCTTCTAGAAGGCACTGGGCAAGTGGAGATTCCAGAACAATGAGAATTTCGCTCCCAATGTGACCAACGCACCTGTTGGAAATATGATGCAGAGTGTTGTCCTTGATGGCAACCCACTGAATGAAGATGAAGACATGTGACTGTTGACATGTGTTGTCCTTGATGACAAACCACCTGATGAAGTAATATTTGACCTGATGGACTTGGTAAATGATGTAAATCTGATGTATGATGCTGAGTGTTGTCCTTGAATGGCAATCCACTTGATGAAGATGATGGAAACTTACTTGATGAAGTTGTGCTTGATAGAATATGTCTTGATGAACTAAATATGATGTATCTATAGTGTGTACAGAAGGCAATGGAGAAAGGAATTCAACATGTGCTAATTCTATGATGAAAAAGAGTATGTCTCTAGGCATACGCGGATTGTCCTAGGGGAAGTCGTGTATGCACGCTTGAAAGAACGTTCCAAGTTGCGTATGGGAAAAAGCGCTCAAAAAGTGCAAAACCAAGGGTAACTACCATGGTATTGACCCATTGTATTGGGTAATGATTCGCCTAAATGACCCCGTCCAGGAATACCATCAGAAGTAATGTGGTTTTGGCTCATGGTATTGAAAAAGGATAAACCTATATAAAGAGATGAAATTCATTGTGAAAATCATGAGTGTGGGTGCAAGATGTCTGAGCTTAAATGAATACTTCTCTCTGAAGTGTATCTAAATGGAAAGGGTTACACTTGAATGAAAGATCTGAATGAATGATGCACCGATGAAGGAGTGATGAAGAAAGGGATCTAGATCTGAAATGCACTTGTATTTGCTAGATCTGTTTATGGAAGGCTTGGATCTGTGATGAGGCGAACATCTGTCTGAAGTAAAGGGTTGAATCTGAACTAAATGTCTGATCTGAAGAAGTATGCAGCTCTGTAATGGTTGAAGATCTATAGGCTACTTTGCCGCAGAAGAAGCGCGTATATATGCGGCTTCGCTGAATAAAAAGCGCGTATGCGCACTGAAATTGGTTCTATAATTTATACTGAAGTATACGCGGGTTTGTGTGGATGGAAGTGCGTATATGCACGACATCAATGAAATAAAAGCGCGTATGCAAACTAGGGTTTGCTGAAGCAAGGGGTATGAAATATCTAATCTGTTCTGTTGAGTTTTTGCTATCTGATCTATGTTGATAAATATCTGCTGGTGATGGTTGACTGTGCTTAAAAGTATGGAAAGGGTCCAGTTTGAAAATATGATGAAGTGTGGCCTGCAAGTGGTGTCCTAAAGGAAGTTTTGGATCTAGTGTGAAAATTGATGAAACGTGGTCCATAGAGGTGTTGAGGGTTGTAGCCTTCAGTCAGGGGGTTGTAGCTCCCTTCCAGGAGAGGCTGGTAAACGAGAGCAGGGGGTCGTAGCTCCCTTCCAGGAAAGGCTGGTAAACGAGTTAGGGGGTTGGAGCTCCCTTCCAGGAGAGGATGGTAAACGAGAGTAGGTGGGTGCCTGCGTGCTGGTAGAGTCTGCGCCAACACTTATGTTGTAAGATGTTTTCTCTATAATAAAATATTGAAGGCTGAGCAACTGCAGCGGTGGTTTTCTCCCGACTTGGGTTTCCACCTAAAAATCCTGGTGTTCATGTGTGATGCTTTGTGTGATGGTTTATTCTGTTGTTACTACACATGTTTACTGTTAACTTAACATCAGATGATTGAATAGTGCAAAGAACTAAGTTAATAAATATCTGCATATTTAGATCTCTGCTAATACGCGAGTTGTATGAAGGATATCCGCGTATATACGCGAGTTTACTAAAGGAAAGTAGCGTATGGGTTTTAGAGAGTGAAAAAGTAAAAAATTTTGAATATGCAGTAAATACTGATTCACCCCCCCCTCTCAGTATTTTTCCCAACAATTGGTATCAGAGCAGGTCCTTCTGCAGAAGCTTGATCGCTTGAAGGAGATCCGTCGCAATGGGAAGTCAAGAAGGAGTAATTTCTATAAAGCCACCTCTATTCAATGGAAGCAATCTGATATTCTGGAAGGTACGAACAAAAGCATATCTGCAAAGTCTTGGTGCATATGTATGGGCAATCGTGGAAGAAGGTTATCAATACCCAGCAAGTATTCCTACCGATGCAGCAGAAAGGAAGAAGTATGAAATCAATGCCAAAGAAGTGAATGTCTTGTTAGGAAGCATGTCTGAATCAGAATTTGCTAAAGTGATGCAGCTACATTCAGCAAAAGAAATATGGGACAAAAGCATTCTGAGCTATGAAGGAGACACAAAGGTAAAAAGTGCAAAACTCCAAACTCTTAGAATTGAATATGAAAATTTGAAGATGCATAGTGATGAAAGTGTTGCCAGTTTCTTTCTCCGTCTAGATGATATTGTAAATCGGATGAGAAATTTGGGTGAAACCATAACTGATACTACTCTGGTAGAAAACGTCTTAAGATCCTTGACTTCAAGATTTGATTCTAAAGTTTCAACTATTGAAGAAAGGCAAGATCTGCAAACTCTTACTATTGTTCAATTACATGGTATTTTGACTTCTTTTGAAATGAGACAAGGAGGTCCTTCTCAAATCAGAGAAGCTGCTTTTAAGGTGTCTGCAAAAGGAAAGGAAAAGGAAGTTGTCAAAGAAACCAACTATATATCCGAAGAAGAAGAAGCGAATTTTGTGAGAAAACTCCAACTAGGCACTGGAAGATTCAAAGGTAAGCTTCCCTTCAAATGTTTTGAGTGTGGAAAAGTTGGTCACTATGCTGCTAAATTTCCTTATAGAGAAAAACATGGTAAAGGGAAACAATTTGAAAAGAGGAAGAGTTTCTATGCAAATGAAGATGATGATGAAGTGTCCAATGACGATGAAGAAGATTCTGACCATGATCTGAAAGTGCTTGTGGCAAAGAAGCAAAAGAAGAAGTCTACTCGAAACAAGGAGATATCTCAGAAAACATGGTTAGTAGAAATTGAATCAGATAGTGATTGGGGTCATGATTGTCTCATTGGTACAATGAATGGCGAAGATAGTGAAAGTAAAGCTGTGGATCTAGAAGAAGCTATCAAAATAAAAGTTGAAGAACAACAAAAGGAAACTGATAAGAAAGATTCTATCTACAATGAGATGATCTCTCAAATGAAAGATCAAATAGAAATGCTGAATGGACAGGTGGACAAGTATCAAAGGTTTCATACTTATGCATCTAATCGAATTAAAGAACTAGAAGCAGAAATCAACGATCAAAATTCAGATCTCGAAAAATCAAGCAAGAAGAATGAAGGACTTGAAGCTGCAATCATCTCTCTGCAAGCAGATCTTGAAGCATCAAGTAAGAAAAATGAGGAACCTCTACAAACATTTGAAAAGGAAGGCCTTGAAGCAAAAATCATCTCTCTCAAAGAAGATCTGGAAAAATCAAATGTACATTCTCAAATGTAAATTAGAAGAAAAGGTTAAACTTTTGAGGTTTCAAGATAGTACTAATATTTTGGACAATATTCTGAGTAATCAAAGGTCTCCTGCTATCAAACTTGGTCTTGGTTTCCATGAAACTGTTAAAGGAGAATCTAGCTCACAAGGAAGTGCTAAAAATTCAGAGGAAGTCAATGCAAAACCCGAAGTGTTGAAAGAGACAAAAGATCAACCAACAATCATGAATTCTCAAAGGAATTCATTCAAGAACGTTGAATGTTTTAAATGTCATAATTATGGGCATGTTGCAGCAAATTGCAGAAGCAGAACAATTCAACCACAAACAAACAGATCCTACATAGAAAGGTACTCTGGTTTCTTCAAGGGATATTGTTTTTCGTGTAATAAGTATGGACATAAAGCAGCTGATTGTAAAAGGAGGAAGATTAGAAATACTCATTATGATTCTTATGCTTATTTCTCTGGACACATGAGATGTTATTCTTGTAACAAGTATGGACATGTAGAAAAGGAATGCAAGTTGAACAGATATGAGAAATTGGATAACTTCCAGCACACAAATAGAAAGTTCAAACAAATCTGGAAAAAGATGGAGGACCGATCAGAAACGTAGGGAATTTTGACCCTACTGCAGTCATCCGATTCTGAAGCTTACTTCTCTGATTGACTGCAGGAATGATGTGGGATACATTATGAGATTTAGTAATGTATCGTCACAGGGGGAGCAATGTATGATGTCTCTCATGATTGATTTGATTATTCTCGTTATATGTATTTCTGACAGAGCATCTGATATGAAGAAGACAGGTACAGGAAGTACAAGTTCAGGGGGAGATGAAGAAATGTGAAAAAAATTTCTATGCTTCACTTTCCATACGCGGGTTCTATTAACAAAAGTCGTGTATACACGCAAGTTCCAGCAGACACAGTCGCGTATGCATTGATGATAAGAGATTTTATATGATAGCTGAAGATCTGGAGCAGAGGTTCAGGGGGAGCATCAGTCTGACTGTTAATAACTGTGTTATTGACTCAATATCGGCTTAGTTTCTCAAGTTCCAAATAATGATGATATGATACATGTTTTCTTATGTTGAAGATTGTGGATGAGTCCTGTTTGCTTTTTGATGAAGAGTATTCATTGATTGAGATGAAAGTCTTATAATTCAGAGATAAGGGCAGATCATGCAGAGTTTGTTACTATGGTTGAGATATTTTGCCTACATATGTTACTTCATGTTAAATCTTGAAGATCTTGATGATATTGGACCTCATGGATGATTGCTTGACACATATTTGAAGATGTTGCTCGGGAAGTAGTCAAAAATCTCGTAAAGAAAGAGAATAATCGTCTTTTTATCACAAGAGGATCAGATCTGGTTAAAATATATAAGATGGTATTGGATACGCGGGTTTCCTGAAACACAGTCGCGTATATACGCGAGTTCATGCACATAAAACCGCGTATGCATGGTTGCTGACAAATTTCTGTTTGGGGTTAGTTTTCTTCAGCACAGCTGCAGTGCTATTTGGTATCTCTGATACTGTTTGGTATCTTTGGTGGTGTTCCAGTTCTTATAATATTGTTTCTATATCCGATGTTTTGATAAAGATGCCTTGATGATTTGTTGGTGAAAGTGTTCAGGATGCAAAAACTAAGGGGGAGCCTTATTCATATTGAAAGGATGCTTGGATGCACAGATTTAGGGGGAGCATTGGCTTTGTTGAGTATAATGCATTGTTGGCATTATGATGGTTTTGATATATGATCTCTCTCTTGAGAACTTTCTGGTGTTGGTCTTAAAGTTATATTTGTAGTTTGGTGAAAAGGTCTTGCTGAGACCCATGATGTAAAATTGTAATATTCAGTCACGTGAAGGACTTGTCAATTTGTAAACCCACTTGGTTGGGTAGCTGAGTCAAAATTTGTAAACCCACTTGGTTGGGTAGCTGAGTTGAAATGTGTAAACCCACTTGGTTGGGTACTTGATGTAAGTATGAGTCATTTTTGATAGGAAGTTCATAGAGTCATGTACTTCATTGAAAAATATTCAGCATGAACTCAGGGGGAGCTTGGTCACTTCAGTATACATCAGTTCTGCAGAACGCTTCTTCCACACGAGGAGAAAAGGGGAAGAGTATGTTGGCTTTGGTCCACCCTTTGCCCTTGATGTCAAAGGGGGAGAGTGACATGGTGTTTGAATGAAGATAATGATGTCAAATAATTGGGAGAGTGACATGGTGTCATTGTATTCTTAATGTATCTATCTGTTGTGGTATCCAAACACCATCGTGGTTGCCATCAAGTCCAAAGGGGGAGATTGTTGGAAATATGATGCAGAGTGTTGTCCTTGATGGCAACCCACTGAATGAAGATGAAGACATGCGATTGTTGACATATGTTGTCCTTGATGGCGAACCACCTGATGAAGTTATTCTTGACCTGATAAATTATGTGAATCTGATATGAAATGATGTTTGCTAGCAATATGATGTTGAGTGTTGTCCTTGAATGGCAATCCACTTGATGAAGATGATGGCAACTTACTTGATGAAGTTGTGCTTGATAGAACATGTCTTGATGAACTAAATCTGATGTATCTGTAGTGAGTACAGAAGGCAATGAAGAAAGGAATTCAGCTTGTGCAAAATCTATGGTGAAAAGAGTATGTCTCAAGGCATACGCGGATTTTTCTAGGGGAAGTCGCGTATGCACGCGGGAATAAACGTTCCAAGTCGCGTATGGGAAAAAGCGCTCAAAAAGTGCAAAACCAGGGGTAACCAACATGGTATTGACCCATTGTATTGGGTAATGATTCGCCTAAATGACCCTGTCCAGGAATACCATAGATAATGTGGTTTTGACTCATGAGTATTGAAAGGATCAGACCTATATAAAGAGATGAAATTCATTGTGCAAATTATGAGTATGGGTGCAAGATGTCTGAGCTTGAATGAATACTTCTCTCTGAAGTAGATCTGTATGGAAAGGGTAAAGGTTTGATGATAGATCTGAATCTATGATGCACTTATGAAGAAATGATGAAGCGGGATTTCTAGATCTGAAATGTACTTGTATTTGCTAGATCTGTTTATGGAGTGATTAGATCTGTGATGAGGCGAACATCTGTCTGAAGTAAAGGGTTGAATATGAACTGAATGTCTGATCTGAAGAAGTATGCAGCTCTGTAATGGTTGAAGATCTATACGCTACTTTGCCGCAGAAGAAGCGCGTATATACGCGGCTTCGCTGAATAAAAAGCGCGTATGCGTACTGAAATTGGTTCTATAATTTATACTGAAGTATACGTAGGTTTGTGTGGACGGAAGCGCGTATATACGTGACATCAATGAAATAAAAGCGCGTATGCAAACTAGGGTTTGCTGAAGCAAGGGGTATGAAATATCTGATCTGTTCTGCTGAGTTTTTGCTATCTGATCTATGTTGATAAATATCTGCTGGTGATGGTTGACTGTGCTTAAAAGTATGGAAAGGGTCCAGTTTGAAAATATGATGAAGTGTGGCCTGCAAGTGGTGTCCTAAAGGAAGTTTTGGATCTAGTGTGAAAATTGATGAAACTTGGTCCATAGAGGTGCTGAGGGTTGTAGCCTTCAGTCAGGGGGTTGTAGCTCCCTTCCAGGAGAGGCTGGTAAACGAGAGCAAGGGGTCGTAGCTCCATTCCAGGAAAGGCTGGTAAACGAGTTAGGGGGTTGGAGCTCCCTTCCAGGAGAGGCTGGTAAACGAGCGCAGGTGGGTGCCTGCGTGCTGGTAGAGTCTGCGCCAACACTTATGTTGTAAGATGTTTTCTCTATAATAAAATATTGAATGCTGAGCAACTGCAGCGGTGGTTTTCTCCCGACTTGGGTTTCCACCTAAAAATCCTGGTGTTCATGTGTGATGCTTTGTGTGATGGTTTATTCTGTTGTTACTACACATGTTTACTGTTAACATAATATCAGATTATTGAATAGTGTAAAGAACTAAGTTAATAAACATCTGCATATCTAGATCTTTGATAATACACGAGTTGCATGAAGGATATCCGCGTATATACGCGAGTTTACTAAAGGAAAGTAGCGTATGGGTTTTAGAGAGTGAAAAAGTAAAAAGATTTGAATATGCAGAAAATACTGATTCACCCCCCTCTCTCAGTATTTTTCTCAACAACACCTGTGAATGTCAGGAAGTGCATTGCAGAGCAGCCTTGCATGGGGCTACCTGCATATGAAATGCACTTAGGACCCTTAGAGCCTGCGTTCGTGAGCTCTCATGCTGTATAATAAGCTTCAAACCATGGAAACCTTTTCTTGATGAAAGTCTTGCTTGATTTGTCTTGTTTCTTGTCTTAGGGCATGTAGCAACTGAAATGATAGGGAATGATAGACCCTTGATCATTGGTCTTGGAGATGATGTCCAGTTAACCAGGTCATTGGGAATGGTGCCCAAATTGACCTATAACACTTTTGAAGTGTGAAATGGGATTTTATAGGATTGTGGATTTAATTTAACTTTGAAAAACCCACTTTCTAATGTTTGAGGTCTTTTTCCTTTTCTCACTGATACTCTTTGACACTTTTTGCTTGCAGGTTGCTGAAATCATTGAGTTGGATTTTCTTTTTCTCATTGAGGCATGATAAGTTCATTTTGACCACTTTGGGATTTAATCACATAGTAGCATCTTCAAAATCTTCTGTAGTTTCCACCATAAAGTTCAACTCATATTTTCCACCTCCTCTAGCCACCTTTTTCAAAAACCCTAAGTGTCTGCAGTTCTTGAGAGGAATCATTAGTGTTGTCTTCTAAGTTCTCTATAGCCCTTTCAAGTTCATTCATATATGTCTATTTCACCTTACCGTTTTTTCCATATTCCATCAATCTTTTCTGATAGACTTTATTCATGTTTGGCCTTGTGTGTTTTTTCCATGTCATTTTCCTGCAAGTAATCACTACTTTGGCACTCAAATGGACTATCAAGTTTATAGCCCTTGTCATCTACAATATCGGGTTTTCTTCCCTTTCCATTTCCGTAATTTGTTTTCATTCAGGAGTAGACAGTCTACATCTTCAGTACTTTCTGCTGATAAATCTTCCAACACCTCTGTAGAAGTGCCAAACTTTGTCCATTTTCCTCACTTGTAGGTTTTGAACTGAGAAGATAATCCTCTTTGGAAATTTTAGGTCCTTCTTGAATAACCATGTCTTGACATTCTATTATATCTGATCCAGATTCTAGCAATGAAAAAGCGATGCCTGAAACATTCAAGGATGACCTTGAAAAAATACAAAACCCTAATGACCTAATGGGAGTGTTTTTTGACCCTGATTTTGAATGAAATTTGACTTAGATATTTTCAAGTGAAAACAGAGCACTATTGTAGGTTATTATGCCCAAGGGGACATGGGAATGAGTTAGCAACAAGAAATATTAGAGGGAGGGTGGAGTTTATTGACAGGGGGAAAATGGGGAAATGAGGTTTTAGGTAGGAAAGAAGGATGAAAATGAGAAGTATGAGTCCATAATGAGTGTTCTAAGAGAAAGAGGGTGACTTTGAGATGGAAAAATGATAGATAGGGAAAAATGTTTTATGAAGTTAATGAAGGCAATGAGATTTCTGAAAACACATAATGTTTCAATAAGTATTGTTTTAAGAAGGTTGATATCAATCTATAGTCATCCAAAGATAGAGAAAAATTCTTATGACTAAAAGTGTCTCCACTTCGGGAGGGAAACTCCTTTACGAGGTGTCAAGAACCTCAAAGTTTAGATCTTTGGAATTTGTAAATCAGTTCCTTGTTTGGGCTTGGCGAATTTCCTCCTTCTTAAATTTGTTGATTTACTGCTGTTCTTGAAAGTTGTGATATTTTAATCTGAAAAACATGATTTCTTCAACATCAACTCTACCTACCCATCATACTTTTCCTATCATTTTTTCTTCATTTGGGTGCCTTTAGACTAGCAAAACTTGAACATCATTTTTTCTTTTAAAAGCACAAACTATCTACTTCTACTGTTATATCATCCAAAGGCTCAGATAAGACTAATGAGCTCTTCTATTCTCTACCTAATCTACTTATCTGTCAAGGTTAAACATTTTGACAGATTTTTATTCTCTAATCTATTAACATAAAATTTAAAACATGACCAAATCAAGGTAAGAAATTTATTTTGTCATGAGATGTGGCATTTTTGATAGCTTGCACACAAATTTCATTTTTGCACAAGTAAAACTAGAAACTTGAGGGCTATAATTTAAAAATTTTCATTGATCCCTCTCTTTTCTCTTTGGTTTAGGTTTGAGACTTGGGAACCAATATCTTTTCCTAACCTAATCTACTGATAATCCAAGTTTAAACCATTTTTAAAATCTTCATTTTCTAACTTATCAGCAGAAATTTAAAACATGTTCAATCATGATTAGGCTGTATGACTGAACAAGAATTTCCTTTCTCAAAAGTAGTGGCATTTGGATTTGCACACTTTTAGAAACATTCTTATTTGGTATGGGGCTTTACCTTTTCTTTTATCTTCCCTATTTTCTTTTTTTGTTCATTTTATCTCTTTTTTGTCAAAACAATCTAAAACTAAAAAGACGCTCATAGTGCTAAGCTTATTTGCAATACCTATCTATCATAGTCTAACTTGGAGGTATATTTTGACTATGTGAACTCCCTTTTCCAATGCATCCAATCAAGTAAGTGACTAGATGATTGATTTTTATTTAGCCTTTTAGGTATGCTGAAAGGCCACTCCCATTTTTCCTTCTTTTGAACCATAGTGCTCCAAATTTTCTTTAAACTCTGAAACAAAATGTTCCTAACATATTTTAATCCCTCTTTAAATGTATCTAAGAAACCAGCAAAAGGATCTCTGAATAATACCTGGCTATGTGGATTTAAACCATGGGCTTCATCCAAGTCTACTTCTTGTTCCATTTGGTTGTGCTTGGGATGCTTTTGAGAACGAATTTCTTTCCCCTCTTCATGATCATCTGTCTAGGCAGTCTCATAATATTATTCTATGTTGTTTTTAATAAAACCTAATATGCCCTAATCGAGTAGGTTGATTTCTATCTGAGAGCCATCATCCTGATGAGTAGAAGCATTCTATGGTGATAGGTCTTCTCGAGAAGGTAGTATGCATCAGTGTCAAACTTTTCTTTTGTTTCTTTATGAGGAAAAGCTACAATACATAACTCAGCAATAGAACAGACAGAAATAATTTCTTTACATAAAATTTTGCAGGCTAGTTGTATGCTCAGAACCTGATTAATTTCTTCTTCAGTTAAAAGAGCAGGCATTTTCCTTTTTCCTTGGCTAGAACCATAGTTGTTCTCTTTCTCTTATGAAATATCATCATGTTGGATTTCTTCTAAAGCCTCAAACAAAGGAACAGTTGAATCATCAATTGTCCCTTTAGAGAGATCCTGTGGATTCTCTTCTTTTCCTTGATTTATTTCATGCTCAAAAAAATTCTCCTAGTTGTTATGACAGTTAAATTGAGTATGAAATGCATGAATTTCCTCTAATAGATCTTCAAGATGCCAATTTATCAAATCTTCATCAATGTTTACAAGGTATTGTATGAGATCTTCAGATTGATCACAACAATTTTCAGCTAATGATAAAGATGAAAAAATTTCTTTGTAATGCTCATAAAATACCTTGTGGAAATCCTTTAAAGAAAACAAACTACCAGGGTCCAGGATTTGACACCATTCCCTTTCTTTACCTTCTAATGTCACCATGAACATTTTCATGAGGAAATATTCATGCCATTCAAGTTGTAACCTCCATGTATGTATATGAAATTTGATGAGATGTAACAAGGGGTCATCGAAATTTTCATCTTGAAACATAAGAAGGTTTGTGTCCCAATTTATTTGAGGCATTTTATGGGGGAATCCAGGAATTTGATCTATGTTCATTGGAGCATACCTGTGTTGTATCCTTGGATTCATCTTTGTCAATTAGTCAGAGGAAAGGGTTATTGCATATTTATAACCAATATAGATTCTTCTACCAGTGGAGTCTTTAGGTCTATTGAGAATAGTGAAGTTGCCAGGTGGAAGGTGATAAATTTTTTGAGGATTTTTTGGTTGTCCAACATCAAAAATTGGATGCCAATATTGAGATATTTTTGGGTTTTATGAGTTCTTTATATAACACTAAGACTTTCAATGAGTATTGCCAGTGGAGTCGCCATTATGTTAGGTCCCTGTAATTTGTCAGATTGGCAAGACCAAATAGACAAGGGTAACATCAAACCAACTTTGGAGTCCTAGGACCTAGCCTTCCTAGACTCAAAGAGGGCTCTATCTATATTTTTATAAAAGATATAACTTGTTTGATTTAGGATGTTGATTTTAGTCTAGTTAAAATGATAGGGTTGTTTTTTTTGTTTTTTTTGGTTGGGTTGTTTGTTAAGTAGAAGAGATAGAGTAAGATAAATTCAAACCATTGGGATATGGGGTCTATGAAAGGCTTGAAAAGTACAACAATAAATCAAGGGTGTTTCAAAGGGCAAGTTAACAAATCCAAATGTATTTTAATATCTTATGTGGGTGTGAAATGAAAATCAAGTTTTGCGTGTAGTAGGTTTAAAGGGAAATTAAGAATCCTTTAACATATACTAGAACAAGAAGGGTCTTTAGGATCACTATGCTTAATAAATAACCATAGGATAGGGCACACCATAAACTTCTTTGTCCTAGCTTTATCAAGTAAAATTTGAGAGAACAATCCATCAAACCCTAGAGAGTAGGGAACTCCTAAATTATTCAATCAGACTTTTAAAGACCTTCAAAGTGACTATTCAAGATGGACCAAAGGACAGGGAAAACTATAAACTTCTTTAGCCAAACCCTAATAAGTTAAATTCAAAGAAAGGCCTTAAAAACAATGTTTCGAGCTACACCAAAGGACATGAAATACCATAAAATTCTTCATTTTGACTCTTATTAAATCATTTTCAAGACAACAAGCTAGGTGGAATCAGAAAGAAACTAAGAATTCTCCAATCATACCCAACAGAGGAAAACATTAAGATAAAGAAATTAGATAGACTTAGGGTGCCAAGACAACATATCCTAATCTAATTTTTTTTTTCTTTTATCATAGAAAGGATGAAAAATATGGAAATGTAAGGAAACAAGTATAAGATAAGAACAACATCACCATTTAAAAAAGTTCATGAATCCTGTGAATGTGCTTGCTCCATTAACATTCAACTCAAAATAGTCACAAAACTCCAAAGCTAAAACTCTTCACAACTCAATGTCTTTGAGTTATTGAGCTCAACAATCAACACAAAAAAATGAGGAGGTGAACCCTAGCTAGGGTTTAAAATTTCATTTATTACATATTTAATGCATTCTGACCTTTGAGACCATGCAAGGCCCAAGGAAAAATATCTAAAACTTATTCATTACAATAATAAATTCTAACATAACTACTGAGATAATTTTGGAAAATTTTTGGCTTTAAGACTTCAAAATATATTTTGCAATAACTCCTAGTAAGCGCGCAGCTCCAAGGTACAGGAGCGCAACACCAGTGCAAATGCGCAACACCAAGGTTGAGAAAATGGCCTGTTTTGTAGCTAACTTTTGGAGGCCTTCTCGGTGTCCAAATGAGATCCATGATGGTTCATGGGAAAGGTCTCTAAGTCTATTTTCCAAATCTGCCTCTAGTTTCCAAAAAGGTGCCCATTTTTCTTGTCGAAAACCACTTCTCCCAATACTTCTAAATGCGTAGCGCCAGTGCCAAAAAGAGGGCAGAAAGGTGATTTTTTGGTAGTTTTTGGCCTTTTTGAGGGACTAGTTTTGCTCCAAATCCTCTGAAATGTTCTGAGGCTGATGTAATTGGCACTACGAACATGAAAATATTGAATTTTCCCCATTTGGATTGCCCAAAAAAGAGCGCAGTGCCAGTGGCTTTGCACATTTAGACAATTTTCTACAAGCCAAACTGTAAAAAATTCAAAATTTGCACCAAAGTGCCAAAAATGGAATTTTCTTTGCTGATCATATTTTGGAGGCTTGGAGGGACACATCAAAAAGGATATTTAGCTTCTGTTTCTCTTTTTCCTCGATCAAAGCTCGAATTTTTGCATGGGCTCGTTTAAGCTTGGCCCTTGCAATCCTGTTTCTCATGGCATAATGTCTTGCCATCTTCGTCTGAATGTAATTGTCTCTCTTAGCCTTTTTTAGTTAACCCTCTAGGTGAAAATTGGCTTTCTCTAGCCAGGAATCTCTATCCTTGCTAATCTCTATGGAAAGAATCTCACTTGGGGTGAGCTTCTCTACCAATTCTGCCTCTTTCTTCCTTTCTCGGGCTAAAGCCCTCTTCAGCCCAATGGTATTTGGCCTCTATCTAGGAAGCTAATATTCCTCATCCTCACTGCCATCAAAACTGCCCAAGGTCTCATCTAGAAATGCCTTGGCCTTTCCGTCCTCTTTCTGAGCTTTGATTTCCTTGACCTCACTGATGGCCTGCTTTGTCTTCAACTGTTGACTCTCTAGCTCAAAAAATTTAATCACATTATTTGCCCTAACAAGATTATCTTGAAGCTCACTAATCTTGGCATCCTTGATTTTGATCAAAATATTGGTAATCCTCTCCTTATCCTCATCATTAAGGTCAATCAGTTGAAACTCCTGTTTAGTTTCACGTTTATCCTCCTCTTAAAAAATGACATGATCTGTAACCTTTTCCTTTCCCTTATCATCCTATTTTGTTGATGAAGAAGGCATGGCCCCTTTCACCTCAACTGAAGAAAACACATGCCTGTGGCCTCTATAATATGTGAAAGGAAGTGTCTCAGTGTCAATCATTTTGGTGCTAGCTATTTCAATGTTCCTTTCCCTACTTGATGCTCCGGCATCATGATGTGATGGTGAAGGGTGGTGGAAAGGTGATGAGGAAGGATCATCATGAGGTGAATGGATGTGAAAAGATGGTGATGTATGAATAACAAGATGTGATGTAGAAGTAGATATGGGAGGATGAGAAGATGAAGGAATATCCTGTTGATGATGGCTAGGTGGAGTAGTGAAAACCTCATTGGAGATGAAGGTCTCCCATGGAATTTTTTGCTGTTGTATCTGATGTATGACCACCATATTGATGAGTAAATGATGAAATAGGCTTTGCATTTGCTGATTGTAATCTCTCTTTTGCTCAACGTAAGCCATTTTTTCAATGCTAAGAAAAAGATAATATGGTATATGCAGCATCCTAACTCTAGTGAAATGCATAAGAAGACGAATATGGTATGAGTAGGGGCGGGAAAACCTTCCCTCACAAGTGAAATACTTCATTATTATCTTCATCATGGGTGCATATCTATCATGAAGATGAGAAAAAGGGAAGATGGATTTGTGGTGATCTTTATACCTAGGTTTAAGGTATGGTTCAAAATAACTCATGTCCAGGTTTGCTTGTTTGAACCACTTTTCACCCACACTAGGTATCCCTGTAGCAGCTGCAATGGCATCAGTGGACATCTCAAATGTAACCCTAGTAAGATTGACCTGATTTTCATGTAGATTGATGATGAATAGTCTTGTTAGCTCTGGGTGATTTTGGACTTGCTGCACCTTCTCAGAGAACTCAAAGCATCCCACATGTTTAAAATAAGATATAATGAGAGGAGAGGCCATGAGTTCCCTTGTGGTGATAGGTTCAAACAACACTGCCATTTTTGTCATTTTTGCCTCAACAACACTGCCATTTTTTTCTTCCTCTCACATTTTAAACTCTATTTTATAAAACCCTAGAGTGTAAGTGGAAATGAGGTGAGGGGAAAGGAATGGATGTAGGGAATGGGTGTTGTGACAAACTAACTCAATGACAACCCTAAATCAATGAAATTGCCCTGTCTATAACTGATACTTTGTTTAGGAGGATGAAATAAGTATATAGACAATGATCTCTTATTTGTAGTTAGAGTTTAATTATGGTTTTATTAGGGTTTTTCTTTAGTGCATTCAAGAATCGCCAAATAGCTTAGAAATGGGGTGATGATATGTACTTACTACTTATGAATGTTGTGGAGGATGATAGGAGAAATTTGAAGGAGGTTTTAACTTGTTTAGATGGCTTGAAGCTTTGGCCATATCCTCTATCTAGGCACGCCGCACCACTATTACAGGACAAATGACCTCCTCATCAGCTCAGAGGAGAAGGTAATATGGAAGGAAGAAAGTAACCTAGACAAAACCCATTACTTCCAAGATAACGCACCACAGGAATTGATAAACTATGTGACAATGGTTCTGAGCCATGTAAAGGTCACGTTAGTGACTAGGGAAATGCTCTAGGTTGCCCAGAGGGTAGTGTTACTCATGTTTAAACATGAAACATGAAAAATCCCGTGGATAATGATTGGCAAACTCAGCTTTTTCTCATGGAGAGTCAGTTCAAAATAGAAACTAAAAGGCACTAACCACTTATTAGGCCTTACCAAAAGCAACTAGACTCTCAAGGAAGGAAAAAGCATATAAAGCTAAGGAAACATCTTGGTTTTTTCATTTTCAAACTGGTTGAAAGAGTTGGGCAAGGTCTACCTCTCCATCTCCTATAAAATGGAGTTGTGGGTTACTAGTCCAAGGTCAAAGGTTTTTTGAATACATGTGAAGCAGAGCTACGTTGTTACTATATGGTAGTTGAGGATTAGTGAAGTGACATTGAGAGCTTACCACCTTAATCACCATCACATACAAGGAAAGAGAGAAAGATATTGGGAGACTGAGGAGGGCTTGGTGCAACTGACGGTTGTAATACTCCTTTTTATAAATCAATAGAACTGTATCTGTTTTGTCCATTTGATGCTTTAATATTTCCATTCTTTTCCAGTTGTTAATATACCATGACATGAATGGCTTAGATTTTTATTGTTTTTTGTTTATCATATGTTGATTTAGTTAATAAGAAATATATTGTTGTAGAGATTACACGAGTGCTTTGTTTGATTACAGGACCCGAATTTGGAACTAGTGAAGGAGGATCCCTGCTTCACTGCTTAGTGTTCTTCGAAGGATCCGAAATCGAAAAAGAGGTAATATTCCATCTCATTCTATTAAATGATATAAATTAGCATGAACATATGTGCAACATCATTGTGAATTATACAACTAATCTGACTATTTGCCTCAGGCAGCGGAAAGCCTAGAGAGGGATATTTGATAACCACTACCCAAGCGTATTACCCTATAGAAACCACTGGCTGAGGGCACAGTGCCAAGTCAAGCTCATAGCACCAAGGAAATCATCACGGGGTCCTTTCTGGCAAGGGCATAGCGCCAACTCCCAGGCGCATAGTTCCTTCAGAAAATGTGTTGAGGAATATGGGCAAGGGCGTAGCACCAACTCCCAAGAACGCAGCGCCAAGAAATTTTTCCTGAATTCGCTCAGAAAATCTACAAACTTTTCCTTGCTTAATGCTCTTGATCTCTTCAAAGGTAAAATGGTTCTCTTGAAGTGTGAAATCGGCTTTTATAGGGTTATGGATTTACTTTAACTTTGAAAAAACCATTTTCTAATGTTTGAGGTCTTTTTCCTTTTCTCATTGATACTCTTTGACACTTTTTTGCTTGCAGGTTGCTGAAGTCATTGATTTGGCTTTTCTTTTTCCCATTGAGGCATGATAAGTTCATCTTGACCACTTTGGGAATTAATCACATAGTAGCATCTTCGAAATATTCTGTAGTTTCCACCATAAAGTTCAACTCATATTTACCACCTCCTCTGGCCACCTTTTCCAAAAACCCTAAGTGTTTGTAGTTCTTTACATCAATCATCAGTGTTGTCTTCTAAGTTATCTATAGCCCTTTTAAGTTCATTCATTTCTATCCAGTTCACCTTACCCTTTCTTTCCATATTCCATCAATATTTTCTGATAGACTTTCTTCATGTTTGGCCTTGTGTGTTTTCTCCATGTCATTTTCTTGCAAGTAATCACTACATTGGCACCCAAATGGAATATCAAGTTTAAAGCCCTTGTCATATACAAGAATAGGTTTTTCCCCTTTCCCTTTCTATAAGTTGTTTTCATTCAGGAGTAGATAGTCTACATCATCTGTAATTTCTGCTGATAAATCTTCCAACACCTCTGCAAAAGTGCCAAACTTTGTCCATTTTTCTCACTTGCAAATTCTGAACTGAGAAGATAATCCTCTTTGAAAATTTTAGGTCCTTATTAAATAACCATGTCTTGACATTCTATTATATCTCATCTTGATTCTAGAAAAAAAACATCAATGCCTGAAACATCCAAGGATGACCTTGAAAAAATACAAAACCCTAATGACCTAATGGGAGTGTTTTTTGACCTGATTTTGAATGAAATTTGACTTAGAGTTTTTCAAGTGAAAACAGAGCATTGTTATAGGTTATTATGCCCAAGGGGAAATGGGATTGAGTTAGGAACAAGAAATATTAGAGGGAGGGTGGAGTTTATTGACAGGGGGGAAATGGGGAAATGAGGTTTTAGGTAGGAAATAAGGTTGAAAATGAGAAGTATGAGCCCATAATGAGTCTTCTAAGAACAACAGGGTAACATTGAGATGGAAAACTGATAGATAGGGAATAAGGTTTTATGAAGATAATGAAGGCAGTGAGATTTCTGAAAACACATAATGTTTCAATAAATATTGCTTTCAAAAGGTTGCTATCACTCTATAGTCATCCAAAGATAGTGAAAAATACTGATGACTAACAACCAGGAGTCAAACAATAGGAAAGGCTAAACTTGAAGACATTCTGCATGCTATTTACATTGAAGAAACCCATGTGGTTAAACCCGTGGAGATAAAGGGAACCAAAATGAAGACGAAGGGTCTCATTGTAAAAAAACTTGATTTCTCCAGTGAGGACTCTCATTTTGTTTTCAAGCATAGAACACCTTTTACTAGGTCACAACTTTTCAAAGGTGGTAAGTATGATAAGAAACATAAGGAGGCAGAAAAGGGGAAACAACCCATGGTGGAAGATATTATTGAATTATCCCCTACTGAAGCAAAAATCACCAAGTCATAGAAAGGTAAAGAGAAAATTCTAGAAAAACCTGAAGTGGATCATCATAAAGAGGGAATTAAAGAAGCAAGAGATTAGGTCTTAGAGACCAAGCTGGAGTTGGAGGATTTCAAACAAGAAATAAAGGAGCTGTTATATTTTTAGAAATAAGTCAACAATAAAATTATTTCTTATGATGAGGTGACTGAAAGGTCTAATAAAATGCTTAAAATAACACTACCTTTGCATAGATTTAGAAATTCAAATGGCAATGGTGCAGAAAGAACTAAAGAAGAAAGGTTTTAAAATGATAGTCAGAGATGAACCCACTAAGGATGAAAATGTTGCTTCTTGAGGAGGTTAAGATGTGTTTTGAACCAATTTTTCCCTATGATGTTTCATCTCATGATTTCACACAACCATGGATATATTTTTGGAGGTGAAAATTGAAAATTTCAATATCTGCAATCTATCAGGAAAGTTCATATTGTACTCCAAGATTAAAGATGAGTTTTCGCTACGAACTCATCGAATATTACTTTATGAAATAATTTCTAATTTTTTTCATAAAAGGAGTAAGTAAAGTCATGTCTTTAAGAATTTTGGCTTAGTGGACACCCTCCAATGAGTAGAGAAATCAAAATATTTTCATAAGTGGCCAAGTGAAGAACGCTACAAACTCTTCATTGTGGACTTGCCTAAAGAACTCAGTTTTGGTAGTGAGGGAGAATTTTAAATTTTTGGAAGCATAAAATGTATTTTTGAAGCACATCAGTCATCTAGATTGGTTAAATTATATCAGTGGAGACTTTTTTAAGTGAGAACACTCATCACGGAATATGATTGGGCTACCAACTCATCATTCTTGACACATCATCAAGCACAACAACACATCCTAAAAATCCGAGAAGTAGACCCTAAATTTCAATATGGCTGTTTATTGTTTATTCATGGCCATTTTCACCTCAGGAAAATTTGTCTTTATCAATAAATATCATCATGTATGGAGAATTTAAAGGTTGTTAGTGAAATAAATGGTGTTAGAGTCCTATTAGGTTTTAAACTCTTATAAACAGAAATATCTCTATATTCTCTCCTTGTAATATATTCCTTGTTGGATAAGGTGTATTTGGTAGTATTAAAAGGTCTATCCTAGCTGGCAGACTATATGTAAAGGTATCTAATTATATAAATAGGAATATGAGAATATTAGAGATGGTTGATCGATGTTATGCTACATGCTATTTCTATAATATTTTTTAGTCAGTAATATACATTTGAAGAAAGCTTCTTTCAGACCTAAGATTCATGATGTACTCTTATGTATGTTTATATTATCTATTTTTTTAATGTTCATTCAGTTTTGTAATGTCCCATGTGAACTTCTGAGGAAATGCAACAATATAGGGCATAAAAACGTTATTTACAAAGAATTACGCTATAATTGCGAGAAATGGGACTTGTATCCATTATTTTATACTATATACATCTCACATACAGAATGGGAGCAAAATAAAATCTCTCTAGCCATGATAAATAGGTCTCCCCAATGCAATACAACTCAAAAATTCCCAAACCCCATGACTTATGACATGCAAAATTCCTAGAGCATGTGACAACATTAGTTTAAGGAGGTTTTATGAAGAAATATACAAGAAATAATAGATCTGGAGTTTACAATCATTCAATGGCTGAGAAAAATGGAAATCTCTTCCTTTTATACAATATGAGAATAACCTGGCAAGGGCTCCATAAAAGTACAAGTATAAAATCCCAGATCTGCAGATCTAGATCTGAAACAACATAGTTATACTGTAGCTGTGTATAAATATAGTTCAATAATACAAGAATGAGAAGAAGATGCTAATACAATCCTCTCGGGAGAAGGGTTGGCCCTTTTCCCAAGGAACAAGCTCAAGATCAAGGGTCTTGACCCTGATAATGCAATACTCAGAAAAATGACACAGTTCTTGCAAGGGACTGTGCTGTAGGAGATGGAGAATGCTTTCGCCAAGTGCCAAGATGTAAAATATTCTTATAATTCTCCCTCACTGATCTCCCAAGGATAGAAGTGCTTCCTCTTCTGAAATACAAGGTCCAGAAGTGGTGTTGTGGACCTTCCACTACAACACCCTACAACACAACGTTATAATCTGCAGAAATAACGTTGTAGCTAAAGGAGGATTCTTGGCCTCAAGCCTGAATGTGGAAAAATGAAGTACAAGATCCTTCAAGAGGCCTCTCTTGAAAGGAGAAGGAATTCCTAAACAGGAATGCATTGTGCTAAGTAGCAGAGCAACTCTGCTAAACAGAAATAGAATGCAAAATAGTCATACAGACCATAAAATCAATAATCCATAACATGAGTTCATATGGCTGCCTTGCCCTCCTTTTATACAAATGGAAGCGCTCTATCCATGGGTCCCACTCATTATGGTTTCCTCCACCATGGAATATTCCTCCCAATATCTCTGCATTGTCTCCCAAGATGATCTGCACCTCCTATCTCAACACTATTGACTTGGTCAAACTTGACCTTGTCCACATGCAAAAGTCCTCTTTGACACATGAGGGTGTGAAATCCAGCTCTTATGATGATCCATTTTCACATTATGAGGGATTTTATTCATATTTTTATTATGCATGGGCCTTTTTACCCATTTATTCATATCCTATGTGCAAATAACAAACATAAATATTCCAATTAGCTGCATGCTAATTTTGGAATATTACAGTCCTCCCCTCCCAAATGTTGCTTGTCCTCAAGCAACTGAAAGGATAGAACTGAGAAGTTTCCCCTCCTCCTGCTGTAGCATCCACATGTGATATGCTCCTCCAAAGAATGAGATACTGTCTCATCAATAATTCTCCATATTTCCCCTCCCAAGCATGTAAGTTAGCTAAATAGCTATCATCATGAACAAGTAGAGTACTCAAGAAGGCAATAAGGTGTTGTCCAGAGGTCCCCTTGAGGAATGGAATATGAAAAGTGTTAGGAACTATAATTCCCATCTAGATCCTCCTGCCCTAAATAAATTTTTTGTAAACTTCTGAGTTTGAGATTCATACTCTTGCATAAAATCACTAAGAGTTTCCCTCCTAGCCATTCCTTCTTCTTCTAACTTTCTCATGGCAAATCTGGGCATGTGACTGCACTGTGCATCATAGTGTGTGGCTGCATGCTCACACTCATCATATGAAAATCTAGAGTTTGATTTAGATTCAAACCTTCTTGGAGATTCTATACACATCTCCCTTCTCATCTTGTTGAGATCTTCATGAATGCTCTATAAAGTTTGAGACAGGAAATTTGAAAAATTTTCCTCCTTTCTTCCTCCAAAGAATGGAGCCTTATTTTTTTTCATCCTTTCTTCTTCTTTCATCCTTGATAGCATATTGGCTGAGATCCACAAGCTGAGCTAATATTATGCTCTGATACCACTGTAAATCCCAAATTGGAAAATTAAGCATTATTGACCATAAAAACATTATTTACTGAAAATTATGCTATAACAGGGGGAAATAACACTTGGATACCTTATAATATGTATTATTGCCCTAAATTAAAAAAGGGTATCATAAATAAATCCCTTTTTCTAAGTTAAACAGACTTCTTGGGACCAATATGGCCTAAAAACACCCAAAACCCCATGACTTATACCATGCAGAATTTCTGAAGCACACGACTATGTGATTTAATGAGGGATTCTACAAAAATATGATAGAAAACCATATATATAGAGTTTTATTAGGAAATATTCTGAGAAAATAGATATCTAGCCTCTTCGATACATTATTGAGATAACCTGGCAAGGGTTTCTTGAAAGCATAAGTACAAAGGAGCAGATATATACAATCCAAATATGAAATAACATAGTTTTACTATAGATTTACATACATATAGCTGAATAATAGAAGAAATAGATGAGAATCCCCTTTACTAGCTTTCCGGAAGAATGATTGGTCCTTTCCTTAAGAAACTAGCTCAAACCCAAGGGGTTTAACCCTGAATACAAAAAATGTCGGAGTTGCAGTCCTAAGACTGAGTAGCAACTGCAACTAAAGAAATAGATGGAGATGGCTGAAGATGATGTACAAGCTGAGAAAACCTCCTCCAATGTATCTTCCAAGTGAAATTCTGATCCTAACACTGAAGATATCACCTTCCAAACAACCTGCAAACCCTTGCTGCAATTGCAAACTGAAAATAACGTGGTCAAGGAGAGGGAATGCACTGTAGGAGATAGAAAATGTATTGTACAAGTGCCAATATATGAAATATCCTCCAAGGGCTTCCTCACTGATCTTCCAAAGGAAGGAAAACTTCCTCCTCTTAAAAATAAGCTCTGGAAGTGGTGTTGTGAAACCTCCACTGCAACACCCTACAACACAATGTTATACTGTTGCAGAAATAAAAATGTAGCTGAAGGAGGATGCTTGGCCTCAAGCCTGAATGTGGAGAAATGAAGTACAAGATCCTTCAAGAGGCCTCTCTTGAAAGGATAAGGAATTCCTAAACAGGAATTCCTTGTGCTAAGTAGCACAACAACTCTGCTAAACAAGAAGAGAATGCAAAATAGTCATACAAACCATAAAATAAATAATCCATAACATGCGTTCATATGGATGCCTTGCCCTCCTTTTATACAAATGGAAGCCCTCTCTCCATGGGTCCCACTCATTAGGGTTTCCTCCACCAAGGAATCTTCCTCCCACTATCTCTGCGTTGTCTCCCAAGATGATCTCCACCTCCTATCCTAGCGTTGTTGACTTGGTCAAACTTGACCTTGTCCACATGAAAATGTCATCTTTCACACATGAGGGTGTGAAATCCAACTCTTATGCTGATCCCTTTTCACATTGTGAGGGATTTTATTCATATTTTTATTATGTAGGGGCCTCCTTACCCATGTATTCATCTCCTACGTGCAAATAACAAAAATCAATATTCCAATTAGCTGCATGCTAATTTTGGAATATTACCGTCCTCCCCTCCCAAATGTTTCTTGTCCTCAAGAAACTGTAAGGATAGAATTGAGAAGTTTCCCCTCCTCTTGATGTAGCATCCACATGCGATATTCTCCTCCAAAGAATGAGATGATGTCTCATCAATAAATATCCATATTTCCCCTCCCAAGCATGTAAATTAGCTAAATAGCTATCATCGTGAACAAGTAGAGTAATCAAGCAGGCAATAAGGTGCTGTCTAGAGGTCCCCTTGAGGAATGGAATATGAAAAGTGTTGGGAACAATCATTCCCATGTGGATCCTCCATTCCCAAGCAATCATCCATACAAAATGAATTACCTCCCAACATGGCAACTCCTGAAAATCCTCTTCCACCTTTGGCTTCTGCAATGTAGGTGGACTGAAAATATGAATATGGTAGACAAAGTAGCCTACCCCATGGTGTCCTTTTCTCCACTCATGATAAGTGTAGAGTTTTAGCTAATCTTGGGCTACAATAAGGTTGCCCTCAAGTGGCAAGATGAAGACTAGATCTCCATGGATCTCCTCTCCAACATTATGAATCACGCTGGCCTAAACCATATATATGATGAGTTGGAAATCACCATCATATGGAATCCAATCAATCCCATGGCTCTCCTCATAAAGAAACAAGTGTTTTTCTTTGTTGGCCATATCATCTCTCATGCTCCCATTAGAATATGTAATGCAGATAGTGTGGGAATCCTCTCCCCCAAAGGACACATCCAACCAATGTGTCACTCCCCCAATCATGCTCCCAATAAAAATAAGAACAACAGCAACATAAGGAACTACAATGAGAATCATGATAGCTACCATATGAAGCAAGGGAGAAGGACAATGGTCCCTCAAATGTAGCCAATGCAGTTTGGCTCTCAAATGCAACAAAAAATGAAATGATGGGTGGCCTCCCCACCACTTTCTTACTGCCCCAACCTCCTCAAAAGTTTGGAGAAAGTGTATGGTGTATGGTGAAAAGTGAGCATGCTCTAAAAAAGATACAATATCCCCAAGTCCTCATAGGGAGTGGCCATCACCAATACTTCTTATGGACTCAAGTAGACCATGAAATCTAGAAGGAAGACTGCTTCCTCCTTGAGCAATATACTGCACATATATAGTAAAGGGTTGCACATATACATTATACAAATGCAAAAAAATAGTACCCTTACCATATGTCTTGCCCATGCAAATGGAGTGGCTCATAGATGAGTCTCCTCTCATCCTCAAAGAGAAAATATGTGGTTGTGCTAACTCTTCCAAAGAGTTATGTATATCCTCCATCTCCATATGATCCATGCATCTCCTCATATGTTGATATATCTCCTCCTCAAAGACTTCCCAAATGTACCCCTCCATGATGGTGTGGTATGCTCTCATAGAATAATTGTGGCTGAAGAGAAAATCCTCATGAGATGCTAGTAGCAACTTCTCCTTGAGCTTGGAAGCTCTAGATAAGAAGATCCTACCATGATAGTAGATGACCCCGTATCTGACTGAATATCCCTCCTCATGCAACTAGTCATCCAATATCATACAAGTAGAAATATCCATGGAATAATCCACCAACAATTGGGATTTCCAATATGGATCTATCCTCCATAGTGATAGTGATGATGATATATCACAAAGAACATCTGTCATATGGCTATCCTCCTTTTTGAAATATCTCATGCCAAAGATGCAAGTTGGAAGATTGCTATCCTTCCCATGCTGCTCCTGCCACAACGCAGAATTTGAGTTGAGAGTGGGTAATGATGATTTTGAGAGAGTGCTTATCCTCTCCTTGGGTCTACCCAAGACTCTCAACGCTGTATCAAGCTCTCCCAATGTCTCCACTCCTCTAGAATCAATGAATGGTGCCTCAAAATGTGAAGCATCTCTCATCATCTACTGATCTGGTGGTCTTCTAGGTGAAATGTCTCCATGCAATGAGACATTGACATCAAGAGTAGACTGCATATATGAATTGATAGATTTTCCCTTTCCTTCACTGCACAATCCAGTCTCCCTCTTCTGTGCATCAACCCTCTAAAATAGATAGGGGTGTGTGTTCCTCATCAAATAATGTTGTTCATCCTCCCTACCTCCTCCTTTTATCTCCATAGTTTCACACCCTATCATCAATGGCACATGTAAATCATGAATTCTTCCTTGATATTAACATGTCAGATCCTGGGGAATTCCTTGCAATGATACAATAATACAACTAGTTGGAGCAAGAGCTCCCTCTTCCTGTCCATGAGGTGCTAGATAAACTCTAGACATGACAGTGTTGTTTCCCTCATCCTCATCAATATGTATGGGCAACCTCCCAAGAATTTTATCTTCTTTTGAAAAATGGATCTTCATACCCTCTTGTTTAGGAATATAAGATAGAGGTCTTGCCTCTAACAAGGTATGATGCAAGATGTTAGCCTCATCCATGGTTTTCTGAAGTGGATCTGAGTTTATAGTTTCCTCCATCACATGCAAGGTTTTTGTTTACTTGGGTTTGTTTGGTTCCACCACATGTGTTTCAAAAAAATTTCCATGAAATATTTCCACTAATGCCTTAGTGAACCTTGCATAAGAAGAATGTAATATCCCAAAATAGGGATTTTCTACAAAAAATGGAATATATTAAGATATTCCAAAGTTGGAGCTTCAGAAAATCATGAGCATGGAAATGTAGATCAGCTCATTAAATGTAAAATAAAATCTCACCAGTAGATGAAAGAACCTCATCAAGTAGATGGCCTATATCCTCCTTCCCAAGTTGGAAAATGCAACAATATAGGGCATAAAATAGATGTCTTCAGAAAATAACGCTATAAAAGTGAGGAATGGGACTTGGATCTCTTAGAATACATCATATACGACTCACATGCACAATTAGAGGTGAAACAAATCACTCTAGCCAATATAAACAAATCTCCCTGTCAATATGCCTCAAATAAGCCCAAACCCCATAGCCTCTCTCATGCAGTAAGTAATGAAGCAAGAAAAATGTTATTTTTATGAGGTTTTATGCAAAAAATGATGAGACAAAATATATCTGGAGTATACAATGCATCAATGGCTGAGAAAATGGATATTCCTTCCTTTTTATACAAAATAAGAGTAACCCAGCAAGGGGTTCATGAGAATACAATGTATAAAAATTAAGATATACAGATTTGGATCTGAAAAATGCAGTTATACTATAGCACTGAATAATTATGACTGAAATTTACAAGTGACAGAAGAAGAATGAAGTACAAATCTTTCTAGGAGAAGGGTTGGTCCTTTCTTAGAGGAACAAGCTCACAAGCAAGGGTTCAAACCCTGCTACTGCAGCACCTCGGAAAATGATGCCGTTTCTTCAGTAAACTGTGCTGTAGTGGATGGGAGCTGATTTTTCCTTATGAAAAGATGTGAAATGTGCTCCAGTACCTCCTGTATAGACCTTGCAAAGAAAGGGGAGCTCCCTCCTCTGAAAGATAAGCTCAAGAGCTGGTGTTGTAAGCCTTCCACTGCAACACCCTGCAGCACAACCCTATTCTCTACAGAAATAATGTTGTGGCTGAAGGAGGATTCTTGGCCTCAAGCTCAGATGTGGGAAATGTAGAAGAGAACCCCTCCAAGAGATCACTCAATTAAGGAGAAGGAACCCCTAAGCAAGAATGCCTTGTGCTGAACAACATTTCATACTCAGCTCAACAGTTGAAGAATGCTCAATAGTCTAAGAAAACCAAAAATAATAATCCATAAGCTAACCCCAAAAGTCTGCTATCTTCCTCCTTATAATGTTTTTGAGCCTCCTCAACTTGGGTCCCACCTATTAGGGTTTCCAACACCATGTGAATCCTTTCCCTCCAAAACTGTGTTGTCTTCCGAAGCAAGCCACACCCTCTTAGGCAACGCTGTTGACTTGGTCAAAATTGACCTTGTCCTCATGAATTGCCACTTTGCACACTAGAAGGTGAAAAATAAAGCTGCTCCATTGATCCCTTTCACACTATGAGGGATTTTATTCCTACTCATGGGTCTCCTCACCCATTTTATTCACCTCCTAGATGGCATGAGCAAAATTAATGTTCAAATTAGCTTCATGCTAATTTTGGAACATTACAGTCCTCCCCTCTCAAAGATTGCTTGTCCTCAAGAAAGTGAAAGGATAGACTGAGTTATGTCTCCTCCTGTCCCTGTAGCATCCATGTATGATGATCTCCTCCAAGTAAAGAGATGCTTCCTCAACAATGAATCCTCATAGTGCCTCTCCCAAGCTAACAAATTAGCATTTGGTGGACACCCCAAATGGCTATCATCATGCAGAAGTAGCATACTCAAGGAGACAACTATGTGCTATCTAGAGGTCCTCTCAAGGCATGGAGTGTGAAATGCATGGGAAATCCTCATTCCCAAGGGAAACCTCCACCCCCAAGCTATCATCCATATGAAATGATTCACCCTCCAACACGACAACTCATGAAGAATCTCCTCCACCTTTGGCTCCTGAAGTGTAGATGGGATAAATAAATGAACATGATAGGCAAGAGGGCATATCCCATGCTGTCCTCCTCTCCACTTATGATAAGTGTAGAGGGCATGCTGATCTTGGGCTACAACATGATTGCCCTCCAATGGAAAGAAGAAGATTGAGTCTCCAAGGACCCTTCCTCCAAAATAATGAGCCATGCCAACCCAAACCATTCCATACAAGATGAATGACACATCATCACCATATGACATCCAAATCAGAAAATAGCTGAACTTTATGTGTAATTTTGGATGATACACATGGTCTCTCTGGCAGATACAGCGTAGTCTTTTCAACTGCTGATTCAGAGCATCAAGTGGCAAGTTGTCCTCCAAGGAATTTTCATCTATGCATGTTAGCTCATCTACTATGAAGTAGTAAGAAAAAATATAGATCAGTTTTTTAAAATCAAAACAATAAAAAAACTTTCCCAAATTCATGTAGTCATGGGTTATCATCATCACAAAATTTGGCCCTAAAGTGACCATGAAACCCATAAATAATCTTGCTCTCTTGTGGAGAAATGCATTGTTTACATATGGTGAGAAAATAAAAATACTCAATAGAGTAACCAACAAAAACATAAATGTATTTATTACCATGCATCATGTGTGAGCTGAAGGTGAGGTCCATGAGTGAGTCCTCCCATGAGAATCTTCTCATAAAAATCTGCAAGAAGAGAGGGTGCATACTCCCTTTGGAACACTCCACCAGTAGAAACATGCTCTCAAGTGACAACGTTGTAGGCCTTAGTAACAAGGCTCTTGTCACTCCTTGACTCCTCCTTTTGGCATTCCATATGCCAAATACATCCACCATCATGCTACTATATGAGAAGACATCCTTCTACATGGAAGTCTCTCATAATCATCCAATGTTGAAGAGTAGCCTCCTTGCACCTTGAATGTGCCTCCCTTCTCTCCGAAAATGTCATGAAAAGTATGGGAAAATTTCTGCCCATACTCTCCCAAGAGAAGCCACAAAAATAATGACTCTTGCTGCCCTCCCACACATCCACAATACAGATCATGAGGTGAAAATATGTTGATTGATGGGAAGAGGATCAAATCAACATGATACTCGCAACCTCTAGGCTGCCATATGATGCTAGTGTCCTACCAAATATCTTCCAACCTCATATCCTTAGGAAAAGGATATGCCTCATGATGGCTAAACTCTCTCAAGATTAGCCAACGCAGCTTTGCTTCTTGCTACCCTGTGTCATAGATCTGCAAGTGGCTCACAAACCTCTTGCTCTCCAACCAACTCCATTCATCCAAATGTGGATGCCTTCGTTCATTCTCCCCCTTGGTATCTTCCCATTGAAGACTACCAATCTCACAAAGAAAGTATTCCTCCTTACACCTCATGGGAGGTTGAGATGTAACCCCTTGGATATATTTCAGAAAATACCTCTCATCAATCAATCTCTTGAATCCAAAAGAATCCAACTGTGCTGAAGGCAAAACATCATTAGGAAGTGTCACAACACTCAACATGCCCTCCAAAATCTTACACCCTAACTCCTCATGTTGCATGAAACTCAATAGGGGTGTAATGGAATGAATGCTCATCCCTCTAAGGTCACACAGCATAGTGCAAGCTTGCTGGTCCACCATAGCAATATGTTTTGATCCTTGACCATGTGAGGACAAATTTCCAAGGTCTTCCATAAGATTTTTCTAAAATGATCGGAAATGGAAATACATGCATTCCTTGGGGAGTCTTGGGAACATCTTATGTGGCTGAAAGAGTTCCTTCCTCCATTGTGTTGGTTGACCCAACTACTGCTGCAAATGGCTGCCCCTCCATGATTGTGACAGTGCTGGTACAAGGCTCCTCAAGTGGAGAAGAGGACCCATCCTCCTCTGATCTTCTACTATCAAATATCCTGATTACTTGATGAGTAAAATCAGCAAAATTAGATACTCTTGCATGAATTACATGGTTGATCCACCAAGAGCTTGCCTTGCCCTCCAAGTGCAGTGCTGAGATCTCCATAGCCTCTTTTTCCACTACTGGATGTAGTAGGAAAAATGCCTCTAGTTTCATCACCCAAGACTTTGCTGCACACTTGAGTGACCCATCAAATGTAGACAACAGGAATCTGTTTCCTCTTATCATTCTCTTACTACATGGTCTTATTTCTTCTCTCAGTTGAATAAACTGAGGAAAATATAGGGTCTCTTTGAAAGCCCCAGGTTGGCACTTGTATTCTTCCAAATACCCACTTAGGATCTCATGTTCTAAGTGGTATTCTTGCTCTCCACTTCCTCTATGAGAACATGAAGTGCATGGATCTTCTTCTTCCTCTTGAAACCTTCTAGAGGTCTCACCGCAACTTTCTCCTTCTTGAAACCCTCTTGGAGTTGTTAGGTCTTAGTAATTTTCAAGATTGGCAAATACAAACTGCAAAGCCTACATATGAACCACTTTGGGATTCTAGGATCTAGCCCTCCTGAATCCAGAGAGGGATCTATCTATAAGTGCAAATATTGATTTATCTTTTAAGGCTTGAAACGTGATATTAGGCCAGTTATGAGGAACAAGGTTTTTGTTTGTTTTTGTTTGGGCAAAGATATATGAAGGTGAAGGAAGTCTAAATGAAGGGTGAAGATGTATGCAAGTGAAAGAGTGATTTAGCTAACAAGATAGGCAAGGAGCAGCTTCAATGCATTGGGCTATGGAGTCATAATAGGATTTAATCGAAACAACAAGGTTCAAGAGTGGTCCATGGGGCAAGTCATCTATGTCAAAGGATCTCTTTAAGTTGATTTTATGGAATGGAATGAAACAAAAAGGAAGGGAATCAAATATATGAAGAACAAATAGCAGCCTAAGATCAAGTAAGTACTTTGAAACTATCTTGCTTTTGGCATACACTTAAGAAAGACATAAAAATTATCTAAGATCAGGTAAGTACTTTGAAACTAGCCTGCTTTCAATGCACTTTCAATAGAAAACATTTAAAACACATAGAATAGCTTAAGATCAAGTAAGGACTTTGAACCTATCCTACTTTCAGCATATTCAAAGGAAAAACATTCAAGATAAACAATAAAAGTATTCTAAGATCAAGTAAGGACTTTGAACCTATCTTGCTTTCAACATACTTTAAGGGAAATTTTCAGACAACCTTTGGAGATAAAACTAGAGGATAGGGCTAACCATAGACTTCCCTAGTTCAACTTTACTTAGGATAAACTGAAAATAACATTCAAGAACAATGTTTAGAGTTTAGATAGTAAGATATGGGAACACCAACACTCCTAAACTGCTTGGACTGTATTAAATCATTTCTAAATACACAATTGGAAGAAAACATGGAAATAAAGCTTATCAGTGAAATTAGGGTACCTTTGATAGTAAATCATAACTCTATAATTGTTGTTCTTTATCAGAGAATATGGACAGAATGGAAACAAAAAGAAAATAACAATTTACAATGAGAAAAACATCACCATTGACATAGCCTAGGATCCCATAAATCAACTTGTATTTGATGCTTCAAACCAGTTACAATCGTCAACTCTAGTGTGTCTCTACAGCTTCAAACTTCTCATCTCAACTTTGGTATCTTTAATTACAAACAGAGCTTACAGTAGCTTTAGAAAACCATTTAAATGCAACAGATATTCGAAGACCAACCTTTGTCTCATCTTCTACAGAGGTATTTATAGAAGAAAAGAGGAGGTGGGATGTAAAATAAGATCTCTAGGCTTAATTAATACAGTTCAATGCTTCTCGACCTTTGAGGGGATCAATGGAGAAAATTTCTGATATTTCCTCTGTATTAATTGGTTTTCATTAAGTTTTTAGGCTACTTGGGAGAATTTGTTGACTTTAAAGCTCTTTCTTATCTTTGTAATAACTTTGTTGATAGTTGTAATAAGTTCCCTTGATTTTAAATAACTGTTCAGTTGTCTTTAGGAAAATATCTTCTGTTTCTGACAATAAATAGGCCACCTTTGATTTATTTGAAGCTGTAGGTGGCTTTTGGTAGCTGAAGAGGATTCAATTAGCCTCTGATGTGGCAGTGGAGGCTTCTAGGATTGATAGATTTCTTTGTCTTTCTCTAAAACACCGTTAATTTATGTTAGATCTGTGTTTTAGGTCTGATTAGGCTTAATCTTTGTCTTTAGGTCTTCATATTGTCTTTAACTGTGGATTAGGCTTTTGGTTAGCTAAATTTATGCCTTAATCCTTCAAAACTATGTTTAAACCTTTAATTCTTCATTTCTTCTTTGATTTTATGTTGTCAAACTGATACTCTCTGTCTGTGGTGTTTGCTATGTTTTTGTTGCTTTTGTAGGTGCACAGAGGGTTGTATAATGGCATAAGTTCTCATGAGGCATGAATAAAACATGATGTGAAACCCTGTAGAATGATCTCCTTGATTGATATTGGTCTGAGGGATCGTCATCCCCAGCCATTCATTTCTTTTTTAAAACAATGGAAAACCTTCAAAAACCTACATAAACAAGACAAAATTTTAAAAATCTTGTGTGGATGGGTTTAAACTACTTCAGAGGTTTAGGTTATATCTTGGCCATTGGATGAAAACATCCAACGGCGAGTATTTCTTGTTGGGGTCAACAGGGGAGTCGGTTGGATGAATGGGAGTCAGATTAAGTCCGGGCCGTTGATCTGGGTTGATCAACGGCTGAGATCAATCGGGAGTTTCATATTGTGGAAGGGGAAAAGTTATAGTGGAATGGAGGAAAATGTAGTGAAAAAGGGAAAAATCTTTGGTGGAAGTGAAAAATGGGCTTAAATGAAATTTGAGGTCATGGAATGATCTGGGCCGTTGGATTAGATCAACCAATAGAGATCTACAGTTGAGATCCTTTGATGAGGTCGTTTGGAGGATGGGTGAAAAGTTAAGTGAATGGGGCAAAAGGTTAAATGTGGGCCACTGGATGAAAATAACGAACGTAGGAGATTAAAATGAGAAAATGTAATGCGATGGGGAAAGGTGGTTTCGGCTGAAAAAACTGTTGGTTTCGCGCTGCTCCAAAGTGGTTTCCAAATTTCTCAAAAATAACGCGATATGCTTCTCTGGACGACATGTGTCTTTTTAATACTGCCCATATGACGTAATTTTTAGGCATTGTCGTTTGGGCGAAAAATTTCTCGATATGGGATAGCAACCTTTGGATGAAATGGGGGGGGAGATCTGACTGTGGGAATGAGAGCGGAATGGGATAAGATGCACGGGGGGGAAATGGTGGGCAGGGTCAAGGAAGTTTAGATCTCGACCATTGGATCTCAGTAATGGATGGTTGAGATCTATCGATGGGGGGCATAGTTCCCAGAGGAGTTGGGCCTATCGGGTTATATCTGGACCGTTAGATCTTAGGAATGAACGACCCAGATTAAATGATGGAGTGCTGAAAGGAATATGAAGCAGGGGGTCAGGTGGAGGTCCGGCGCAATGTGAACTGTTGATCTACAAATATCAACAGTGGATATTCACCGAAGAATAGCATTGATGGGCTTATGAAATAATCAAAGCGAAGTCATGTTTGATCTGGACCGTAGGATCTATGAAATAGACGGCCCAGATTCGATCGTAGGATCGCAAGTCGGTGGAGGAAAGAGGAAGGCACAAAGAGAAACTTGCGATGCGATTACGTATTGACCATTAGATCAGAGGGATGATCGACGGTGGAGATTTAATCACAAGGCGTGATGTAGAAGGGCGAAAGGCGGAGCATGATTAAATTTATGCCATTGGTTCTTGTGTTTTCAATGGCTGCGATTTAATCGCAGAATTGGAATCGGAGGAGGAAAAAGGGAAAAAAAAGGAAATTTGCGATGAAATTGTATATAGACCGTCGGATCGGAGGGATGATCAATGGCTATGGTTTGATCGCATCGGAATATTTTGAAAGACATAAAGAAAATGAGTACTTATGCGGATTGCGATGCGATGAGCTGACGACCGTTGATCTGCAGAGATTGATGGCCCAGATTTGTTTAAAACATATTGTCGGGTTTTATTTAAAAAACAAAGGAAAGGTATGTTTTTTATGAAATACAAAGGAAAAAGGCATGAATAAAGGGTTTTTTAATGTTTTTAGCACCCGATTACGGGCTCTGGGTTATGTGAAGAAAGTAAGGGGATCGGGGGTTTTTAAAAGAAAAAGGCTTAATCGCATCGGAGTTTTTTGAAAGTAAAAGGAAAATGAGGAAATAAGAAAACCCCGATTGTGATTGCGTGACGGGGGTTTAACTCCAGGCCACAGCTTCGGATCTTATGTGGAGAAAAGGAGCTAGGGCTAAGGCCTAAAGGGGCTTAAGGCCTTAGTGCAAAAAGACTGTCTTTTAGGATTTTTGAAGGATTTTTTGAGGATTTTTAGAGTTCTGATAAGGTTAAAAATGAGTTTTAAACCTTATCAAAGGGATTTTATGAAGGGAATGAAGGAAAATGAGGGAAATGGAGGAATTTTACAGAGGAAAAAGGGATGAAAATGGGGTTATTAATGAATGAAATGAGGGGTAAAATGAAGGGGGAAATGGGTTTCTAAGCAGTCTTTCTCCTTGCAAATAGCATATTTTTCAGGACTATGAGGGAAACAGCAGTGAATATTAACTAAAAGATTAGTTAACTTCATAAGACTTTAAGAACTAACAATTCGGGATGAAATTGTTTCTTAAAGTCTAAAAACATCTAGCCACCATTTGATATGACAAATTTTTATAGGTGGCTAATAGTGGCTCCACATGGGGATAATGCCTTCTTAAAGGTATCAAGAACTTCAGACCTGTCTTCTCTGGAAGCTGATCAATGCCCCATCCATTGGGCTGCAACTTTCTTTCTTTTTTTGATCTTCTTTTTCTCTGGCAATGTTAGCAGCCACTAAAAACAATGGAATTCTATCAAACAAGATTTCTACCTACCCAATCCTAATGATCTAACATTTTTTCTTCCTTTAAGAGTGCATTTGGATTGGCTAACTCTTTTTACAACATTTTATTCTTTTGAGGAAAGATAAAAATATTCTATTTCTACCCTTATTTCTCCTTGAACTCAGATTAAGCAGTTGAGTTCATAAGCTTCTCTACCTAACTACTATATGTCAGGATTGGACTGTCTGACATATTTTTTATTCTCTACATTCTAAGACAAGAAATTTAAAATCAAACAAGCTAGGATTGATTAGTCTAACTTGCTGTTGATCTATGGCATAAAAACAAGCTGCACATAGACAAAAATTTACAGAAAAATAAAGCAAAATGGTGAAGGCTTAAGATCTAAAAACTAAATAACGTCCTTCACTTTTCTCTAGCTCTATTTTTAGGCTTGTTTGAGCTATTTTTCTCTTTGTTTCACTGGCTCAAGTTTTGGGAATATTAGAACTAGTTCTTTTATTCTTGGCTCAAGATTTGATCAAGTTAGAGCCATTCTTTCTTTGAAACTCATAGGTTCGGATTTTTAGCTTGTCTGAACCCTTTTTCTTCTATCCTAATCTTCCTAACTGATAAGTCAATATTAAGCTATTTGGAAAATCTATTTCAATGACCTATCAACAATAAATTGAAAAATAATTAGTCATGATTAGGCTGTATGACTAACTAGGAGTGTGTTTCTTAGGAGTGGCATTTGAGCTTGCCCACTTTTAGATTTTGTTTCTCTTTTTTGGTATGGGACTGTACCTTTCTTGTTTTTACAATCTGCCCTCTTTTTTTTGTTCTACTGTTTTTGTATTTTTTCCTTTTTCTAACTTTGAATGCAATGATGAGTATGATATTCACAATGAGAAAAAATAAAAAGGCTCCCAAACTGATATAGTCAAGAAAAATAATGTTTGAGCATCCTGCCATTGAGAGGACCCCCAATCAGTTCATCTCCACTCAATTCTTGTAAAAAATAGGCATTGTTACCAGTAGTAGAAGGAATGAGATAAGGGCCAAGCCACAAGTTATAAAATTTCCCATGCTTACCCTTATCTTCTCTCCTTGAATCCCACTTTAACATTTTGTGACCAATGTTGAAATTATTGGCCTTTTTCCTTCTATCAAAAAGCTTCTTGATGCTTTCTTGCTTTTGTAATGCTCTGTTGTAGACCTCCTCTCTGGTTTGCTGAAGATGTATGGTCTGATTTATTCTTCTTATCATGTCATTGTCTTCAGACTGTACTTCTTGGATCATCTTCATGACTGGCACTCCTAGGCTGGTTGGAAAGATTGCATCTACTCCTTATACAATGTGGTAGGGTGACATTCCAATTTTTTTTTTAAGTGTTAGTCTGTCAGCCCAAAGTGCATGTACCATCTTTGTGTGCCATGAATTCTTGTTGTCCTCCAGCAATTTCTTGATTATGTTCACCAAAATTTTGTTTGGGGATTCTGCCAACCCATTACTTTGAGGGTAATAAGCAGTAGAATGACCCAAGGTAATTTGATATTTGTGACAGAATTCAACCATCTTTTTGGATCCAAATGCAGTAGCATTGTCAGTAATAATCTTCCTAGGACGGCCAAATCTAGAGAGGATATGATTTTCAAGGAATTTTATGATGACAGAGTCATTGGCTTGCCTATAAGGGATGGCTTCTATCCATTTGGTAAAGTAATCTGTTGTAGTGAGAATCCATCTATGTTGGGCAGATGAGGGTGGATGGATTTCTCCTATGAAGTCTAGACACCACTGTTGAAAAGGAGCTTCAACAGTGATTGGATGCAAGGGTAAAGGAAGCAATTTTCTTTTTCCTTCAAAGAGTTGGCATTTATGAAAGGCAATAATCATTTTATGGACATCTTGAAAGAGGGTGGGCCAATAGTAACCAGCTCTAAGGATTTTGTTGGAAGTGGTCTTCCAATAGAGGTGGCCTCCACATTCTCCTTCGTGGAACTCATGCTTGACCTTATCTGCATCATTCTCAGACAAACATTTAAGCAATAATCCACTAGCATTTTTCCAATAAAGACATTTATCTAAAATGCAGTAGTTTACAACTTTTAACTTTAAAAATATTTCCTTTGTTCTTTTCAAACCAGGAGGTGTATTCAGATTGAGCAAAACATATGAAATATTAGCATACTAAGATGAATTCAAAAAAAATCCTCAATAATGGGAGAGGACAACTCCTTTTGTTCATCTAATGCATTTATCATGTTTATATCAAGAGCTTCAAAATTAGACTCAGCCATTAATCTTGCTAGTACTTGGCCTTTAATGAGCTTAGTGGGCTTTATTTCTAAATCATATTCAAGTATCACAGTTATCCACTTACCTCTCTTGCCTTCTGGGTCCTGTGTTAGAATGTCTTTTACCACTGAGTTTGGCACAAATGCTATTATGTGGGAGTCTAGAATGTAAACTCTGAAGTCTTTTAAGGCTTTGACTAAGGAAAAGGCTTGTTTTTCCATGATGTTGTACTTCAGAGGAGCATCTCAAAATGCCTTACTAAATAATGCAATTGGATGCTCTTGTCCCTGTGGATTTTTCTGCAATAGGACAACAACCACTGTATGTTCTGATGCAAATGAAAAAATGAAAAAATCTTTTGAAAAATCAAGACTTCTAAGAACTGGCATTTTAGTAAATGCTGGTGTTACCAGTTCAAATGATCTCTTTGCTTCCAAGGTCCATTTAACTCCTTGTTCCTTTTTAAGCATGTTTGTTATGTTTCTAAGGAGTTCAACCAAGTTGGGTATGAACCTTCTCAAGAAAGTAATATTTCCAATGAAAGATTGGATTTCCTTGATGTTTCTAGGATGAGTGATTTGCAATATACCCTCAATCCTCTTTGGGTCTATCTTTATTCCTTCTTTTGATATGATCTGTCCAAGTAGTTTACCTTCTTGGAGTCCAAACATTGTTTTCTTAGGATTTAAAGATAACCCAAATTTTCTGCATTTCTCAAAGACTATTCTCAAGTGCTCTAGGTGTTCTTCATCTGTTTTGGAAAAAATAGTGATATCATCAAGATAAATAATGATGAAGTAGCCTAATTCTTCCAAGAATGAAATATCCATGGCTCTTTGAAATGTAGCACCGGCATTCATTAAACCAAAGGGCATTTTCACATACATGAATGCTAGGTCCCTATATCAGTAGTATAGTCCCTTATTATTGTTAGTGTAACCCCTTATTGTTATTATTGTACCCTTGTAACCCCCATTTTGTTATTATTATGCCCTTAAATTATTATTGATAGGTCGGCTAGGATTACATTGTGGCCCACTAGGATTACATTATGGCCCCATTGACTCTTATATATAGAAAGGAGGTTTTGTAAATTGTATCATCCAAGAATTGTTCATTTATGTAATATATTGGAGGTTGACCCCTCAAATTGGCTTATTTCTAAGGCGTTGATATCTCTTTTCTTCTATTTTTGAAGCTGGTTACACAACATTTGGTATCAGAGCTTTGGATTCTAGGGTTTCGCTGCAAAATAGGTCATCGTGGAATTTGCGCTATAAATTGTTTTCTATGACGTTTCATAAGATGAAATTTTTAGGGTGCAAAGTCGAAATCCTGAGGAAGATTCTCCAAAAATTTTAGAGCTTGGTTCGCAATATTTTCAGAGATATGATCTGTGGAAGTTAGGTATTTTTTCAGGCTCCTAAACATGTCATCGTGGCATTTTCATTATAACGTTTTTTCTACTAAGGTTTAGAATTTGAAATTTTTAGGGTGCGAAGCTGAAAGCTGATATTTCAGGTCCCCAAATTTCATCTCAAAGAGGTGATCGTGGGAAAATATTCATAACTCTCTCTCTGAGCATCGGATTGGAGTGCCGTAAAAAGTGGTCACAATTAAATATACTTTAGTTTCTTGGCTATCAATTTCAGATCCGAAGGATGAAATAGTGACATGTGGCAAGTCGTACAAGTTCGCTCTACTGAACCAGTCCAAAATTGGGTCATTGTGGGAGAGTGGACACAACTTTGTCTTGAAGAATCCAAATTATATCAGACCAGTGGAATTTGAAAGAAGCTTCAGAGGGCTACTACAGGGCTGAATTTCAGATATTGAATATTTTCAATTACAGAGATAATTCAATTTCAATATCAAGCTCCTCAAAGCAAGTAAAAGGTGTGTATTTTTTTTCTGAATTGCATAAGTCTTGTTTGAAGAATCAAGTTGAAATGATTCCAAGGGCATATTGTAGAATAGATATCAATATTGGATTCTAAAATGGCCTCTAAAAGTAATTCAACACCCATTAAGCATTTAGAAGGCTCTACTATGACTCATGAAGATGAAGAATGGCAACATGACATATCAAAATTACAAGAGCAAGTGCAACAAATTTCGCTCTTGCAAAGAACAACAAAAAATGAAATGGAAGTTTTGAAGAAAGGTGTGGAAACTAAGATGGACGGTTTGAAGAAAGGCGTGGAAGCTAATATGAATGGTTTGGAAGCTAATATGAATGGCATGGAAGTGGGCATGGAAGCTAAGATGGATGACATGGAAGCTAAGATCGATGAAAAAATGAAAGAAAACATGGAAAACATGAAGAAGGATCTAAAAGTAGAAATCGAAGGTTTGGAAAAGTTGATACAAGAAATGTTTCCTAATGGTGAAAATATAGTAGAGGAAACTCATGATGAGAACAAAATAAATTTTAATCGTGATTTCATAAACTCTATTGTTGGAGGGAAGAACCACCATATTCCAAAAATGGATATGAGAAAGTTTGATGGAAAGGATCCTGTAACATAGATACTATAGATGGAGCAATATTTTGATCTCCATAATGTGAAAAACACACAAAAGGTACGCATTGCAACTTTATATTTAGAACAAAATACATCTGTATGTTATCGATGGCTTTACTCCCGTAAAAAAATTGTCACTTGGTCAATTTTTACGGAGGAAATGATAGCACATTATGAGGATACAAAGAGCAACACCTTCTTTAGCCAATTGATAAATCTCAAACAAAAGGGTTTAGTGGGGCAGCACATTGAGTACTTCCAAAAATTGAATATAAGGGTAACTGATATTCTAGAGGAACACAGGATTGATCTCTTCATAAGCACTTTAAAGGATAGCATCCAACATGAAGTTCGCGTTTTGGAACCTGATTCATTGGAGAAGGAATTCAAGTTGGCAAGAAAATTTGAATGTAAAATTATGGCGACAAGGAAGCCTACCACTCAATTCTATAAAGATGGAAGTGTTGCTACACCTAGATTTCCACAACCTACAAGGTTGACACCACAACAATTGGAAGAAAAAAGAGAAAAAGGGCTTTGCTATAGTTGTGATAGCAAATACACTAAAGGTCATAAGTGTGCTGAGAATAAAGTATTTTACATAGATTGTGAAGAAGAAGAATAAAATGAACAAGAAGAGGATATACACCAGGAACCAGCCCTAGAAGAGGAAGAAATGAATCCGACCATATCGTGTAATGCAGTGGTAGGAATTACCGCTCCTCAAACTCTCAAGATAGAAGGACATATCAAGAAGAAAAGGGTAATAGTGTTGATTGATTCAGGTAGCACCCATAATTTTATTCATTGTAAGGTAGCCAAGGAATTAAAATGTTTCCTATACCCAGCATCAGAATGTCAAGTGATGGTTGCAAATTGAGGAACTATAAATTTCTCGGGAAAATGTCATAATATCAAGCTAACCATGGGGGAATATGTATTGACTAGTCCAATGCTTTCCATTCCTATGGGAGGTGCTCATGTTGTACTAGGAGTACAATGGTTACAATCTTTGGGGACGGTAGCTTTTAATTTTCAAGAACTTTTCTTGAAATTCTTTTCAGAAGGAAAGGAAGTCGAACTACGGGGTATTGAAGGGAAGCTAGGAAGGATAATAAGCTCTAATGGCATGACAAAGCTTCTAAAGAAAGAACAACGAGGCGTAATTGCACAATTATGCTCACTAGAAGTTCCAACATCAAAATCATCTATTTCTGCAGATCTCCAACAAGTCTTGGACAATCATTCCAAGGTGTTTGAAACTCCCAAAGGACTCCAACCTATTCATGATCATGATCATGCTATTCATTTGATTCCAGGAAGTGTTCCTCCAAACATCAGGCCTTATAGATATCCTTACGTCCAAAAGAGCGAAATTGAACGTATGATTGCAGAAATGTTAGAGGCGGGTATAATTCAGCCTAGTCAAAGTTCTTTCTCTGCTCCTGTAGTATTGGTACACAAGAAGGATGGATCATGGCGAATGTGTCCGGATTATAGGGAGCTCAATAAGCTCACCATTAAAGATAAATTTCCCATTCCTGTGATTGATGAATTATTGGATGAATTACATTGAGAAATTTATTTTACCAAGTTGGATCTTCGTTCAGGATATCATCAAATTAGAATGAAGACTGAAGATATTCCGAAAACAACATTTCGAACTCATGAGGGTCATTATGAATTTTTGGTCATGCTTTTTGGCCTTACCAATGCACCTTCTACATTTCAAGGGTTGATGAATTCCATTTTCAAACCCTTCCTTAGAAAATTTGTGCTAGTATTTTTTGATGATATACTAATCTATAGCAGGTCTTGGAAGGATCATGTTGAACATGTTGACAAGGTGTTCAAACTATTGCAGGAGAAACAATTATATGCAAAAACATCCAAATGCTTCTTTGGAGTACAATAGGTGGAATATCTAGGTCATATTGTATCTCACGAGGGTGTTAAAGTAGACCCTAACAAAATTAAAGCCATTAAGGAATGGAAAGTCCCCACAACCATAAAGCAGTTGCGAGGATTTCTCGGGTTAATAGGGTATTATCGCAAGTTTTTTAAGAATTATGGGAGAATAGAAGCACCTCTAGCAACATTATTGAAGAAAGATGCATTTTCAAGGACTCCTGAAGCAACTAAGGCCTTTCAACATCTTAAAGAGGAAATCTGCCTAGCACCAGTCTTAGCTACGCTAGACTTCACAAAAACCTTTATTGTGGAATGTGATGCCTCAGTAAATGAAATTGGTGTTGTTTTAATGCAGGAAGGAAGACCCATTTCTTTTGAAAGTTGTCCAATCAAAGGAAAGTATTTACATAAACTTATTTATGAGAAGGAAATGTTAGCAATACTGCATGCACTAAAGAAATGGCGAACTTACCTAATGGGAAGACACTTCAAGGTAAAATTTGATCATGATAGTCTTAAACACTTTTTGGAACAAAGACTATCTTCAGAAGAGTAGCAAAAATGGGTCACAAAGATGTTGGGTTATGACTTTGAAATAATCTAAAAAAAGGAAAGCTTAATGTTGTTGCAGATGCACTCTCAAGAAAGAATGAAGAGGTGGAAGCATTGCTTTGTGCCATTTCTATTATCCAACCAGATTGGATAACCGAAGCAAGGGATGAATGGAAGAAGGATGAAGAAGTGTGGACACTCATTCAAAAATTGTAGCAAGATCCTAGTACATCTGATACATTTAGTTGGAAAAATGATTCCTTATGGTACAAAGATCGCTTATATCTTTGTAAGAATTCCCAACTAAAACAAAAGATTCTTCTATAATTGCACACTTCTCCTTTAGGAGGACACTCAGGATTTTTAAAAACTTACCACAGGGTGAAGAAAGAATTTTTTTGGGATGGCCTTAAATCTGATATTCAAAAATTTGTGGCGGAATGTTTGGTTTGCCAGCAGAATAAAGTGGAAACAATTAAGACCCCTGGACTTCTACAACCTTTATCCATTCCAAGTCAACGTTGGGAGGAGATTTCAATGGATTTTATCACAGGTTTACCTAAGTCTGAAGGAAAGAGTGTCATCATGGTGGTAGTTGATAGACTTACCAAGTATGCACACTTTTGTGCATTATCTCATCCATTTAAAGAAAGTACAGTTTCTACTACATGTATGGACACAATTCAAAAGCTACATGGAAACCCAAGGGTTATTGTGAGCGAAAGAGATCCCATTTTTACTTAAAATTTTTGGACGGAGTTATTTTCTTGTTTGGGTACTCAATTAGTTCATAGCTCATCTTATCATCCTCAATCTGATGGTCAAACTGAGATATTAAATAAATGTTTGGAAGGATATCTTCATTGTTTTGTATCTGATAAAAAAACACAATGGGTCAAGTGGTTACCTCTCGCTGAATGGTGGTATAACACTTCCTTCCATACTGCAGCAAAAATGACTCCATTTATGGCACTTTATGGATATCATCCACCATCCATCACATCATATTTAAGGGAAAATTCGAAGGTTCAAGCAGTGGAAGATCACATCGAGCATCAACAAGAAGTTCTCCAACTCTTAAAGGATAACCTAAATTTGGCACAAAATTGAATGAAACAACATGCAGATCAACATCGCAGCGAGAGAAGTTTTGATGTAGGAGATTGGGTATTTTTACGGCTACAACCATACAAACAAATGTCCCTCAAGCAAGCAAAGAAGGATAATAAATTATCGCCAAAGTACTATGGTCCTTACAAGGTGTTGCAAAATATTGGTACCATGGCATACAAATTGGAGCTTCCTACTTCTTTGCGAGTACATCCAGTTTTCCATGTTTCATGCTTAAAGAAGGCTATAAGTGAAAATCTTCCAGTTCAAACAATATTTCCAGAACTTGATGAGGAAGGAAAAATCATATTGGAACCTGAAGCGGTCATGGAAACAAGAACTCAACAGCTACAGAATCGAACAATTTCAGAGTATATCATCAAGTGGAATAACTTACCCACTGAAGATTCTACATGGGAGGATGAGAATTTTATACAGAAGCACCTATATTAAACTCTTCTACCTCAGTTTCCATAGGCTCTAGTTTTGGTTTCTTGGCAAAATCATTGAAATCAAACAATTCTTCTAAAGGGACTAGTCCTTTTGGCAAATCTTGTGTGTTAGATTGCAGTGTTTCTAAGTCTTCTTTTTCTAAATATGCACTAATCTCTATGGTATGTTTAAGTTTTTTATTTAACAGATTTATATCAACAATCTTTGGAGAGTTTACTTATTCATCAAGTGGATTTTCTTCAGCAAAACAGTCATCTTCATACTCTGAATATGAACTTGGTAGCTCAAATTCATTTCTGGACTATAAGAAGTCTTCTATTTGTTTGTCTCCATCAAACACTTGCCAATATTTCTCGTTTTCAGGGACATTTGGTCGAAATTTGATTTGAGTAGTGCATAGTTTGGTTTCATAAGATGTCAGGCATGTTCTAGCAGCAAATGCCAAACCATTAGCAGCAATATTTTGATTTCTTGGGACAAAGACAAGTTGAAATTCATCAAATGTTTTCAATAAATCAAGGGTATCATTCCTATATTCTCTAAGTTTGGGATTTTTGGCACTATATTCCCCATTCTCTTGCCTAATTATCAATTCAGAATCACCATAAACCTTTATCCTTTTGGCCCCTAATTTCTTCAATAAGTGTAGGCCTAAAAGGAGGGCTTCATACTCAGCTATGTTATTGGTGCATTGAAAGTTTAATTTGTAGGAATGCCTTTCAGTATGATTGTTAATTTTGTTGTGAAGCCACACTCCTACACCTGCATCATTCTTAGTACAAGATCCATCAAATTTTATACTCCAAAGAGGACTAGTTTCAGATTCACTAGTTTGACTACTATCCTCTTCATCTAGTGTGCTTTTGAATTGTTCTTGAAGATCAGCACTATGTTGGATTTGATCTATTTCCTCATGTTTTTCATTGTGTAAAGTACTCTTCTCTTGACTCTCAAGGTTTAAAATCAATGGATGACTGATTTGCATCTCTAGACCTGTGTTTTGTTTGCTATGATTTTCTGATTTAGCAAATTGTTTTGACATTTATGTCTTGTCTTCCTCTTTTTCTATATCTGCCGCTAATTCAGTTAAGGTTTCTTGCTCACTGAACGTTTCATCATTGAAAAGGACAAATGAGTCAAGGCCTATGTGAACAGAATAAAGAGGAGAGTTTTGTGGTCTCTCTTGGCTAGTAACCATGTATTGCATATGAGATTCTCTATAAAGTCTTCTAGTTTGATTAAAAACAAGGATGGTCGCATATTTCATGTCCATATGCATTGTTCCTTGTAACTTGGCTCCCCAAGATCTTGATAACAGCATACCATACTTGGGGGGTACATCAGCCACTACAATATACATCAGTAAACACTTGGCTGGAATTTGTGCTAAGTTTACACAACAGTCTTTGATTAATCCTAAAAATTTCAGTCTACTTGAGTCAAAGGAATAAATATCTTTGTAAGGTTGAGTGATTTCAAGTCCTAGACTCTCCATTATAGCTTTGGGCATTAAATTGTGAGAGGCCCCTGAGTCATGCATGGCATTGTGTAAAATCTTTTCATGAATATTCAAACTAACATAGAATGGAGGAACTGGCCCTTCTTGGTATCTACCTTCAATATTTGGACCAAATAAAAGCTCTGGTTGGTCATCATTAAGATTGAGAATGTCGTTATTCTCTTCTATGTTAAAAGCCTTGAAAATTTTGGATCTATATACATCTTGGGTGGCTAATTCAGTGAGAGGAATCGAGATTTTGATTTTGGAAATTTTTTGTTCCAAACTAAAAGGCATCTGATTTTTTAACATGTTCGTTTTAGCCTTATAAACCACCACTTTATTAGCAAAATCAGTTTGCTGATTTCCTCTATTTTCATAGGTCAAAATTGTTTTAATAGGAGCACTATCTGAGGTACTAGCACTGCTAATATATACACTCTATTTTTCACTGATTTGAGTGCCTTGTTCTTTGCTTTTATCAAAATTTTCAGCCACTATTTTGTCTCTCTCTATTTTGCAGTATTGGGTTTGTTTACATGGCTGTTTTTTGCAGATTTATCAGAGGTTTGGGTTTTGGGAGTTTCATGATTGCTTTTACTCCTAAGTTCATACTCTTTTGGAGTCTCTATGATGACATTTTCCATCTCTTAATAATAAATTTCATCATGTGCCCTTTTATCATCATAGGGTGTGTATAGACCTTGTTTCATATTATAATGAACTTCAAAATCATCATTGTCTCCTCCCAACATGTTTATATCATATTTCTCTATTTGATCAATTGTGTCTTCAACCTCACTTACATAATTTTGGTGAAAAGGAGGCATAATCTCCTGATCAGGGTCTCTTGGTCTGTTTTGAGGCTGATTTCTCCTAAAATTCTGATTTTGGTTTTGAGATTGGTTTTTGTTTTGAGGAGCTGATTGATTTTGACTTGCTTGTGCTTTCTCAAGTATGCTCATCTTTTTCATCATCTCCTCCATCATTATTTCCATCTTTTAGCTAGATGTGGAAGGTGTAGATTCCCCTCTAAAGGACACTTTCTTCTCATTCTTCATTCTTGCTCTTTTCTCCATTATATTAACTTCCATAGCAAGAGCTCCTTTTTGCATATCTTCAAAGTCAAAGGATCTCTCTCTCTCAGATGATAGGCCATTTCAGGATCAAATCCTTCAGGAAACTTATTTAAAGCTGAGCCTTGTGGGGGTTTAAAATCTGGGGGAAGTGCATTATACACACTATTGAATCTAGTGCAATAAGCTTGAACTCTTTCCCCAGTGTTTCTTTGGAGATTCTTGTAGTCCGAAAGTATTTGGAGAGGGGTTTTCTTAACTTCCCATTTGTTTAATAATAGCCGATGGAAGGCTTGGAGATCGTTAATATTGTGAGGGGTTAAGCCTTTGAACCATTTTCTTGCTTCTCCCCCTAAACTTTGAGCAAACAATATAAGTTTTAATATTTCATCATCAATCTCATTTCTGTCAAAATAGTCATTCATCTTGTCCACATGTTGTGAAGCAGCAGTAGCACCACTGGCATCATACAATGGTATCTTGGACTGATAGTCCTGTGGTAGATTGACTAAAGGTAAAGGAAGGACTAGAGGAGCATACCATGTTGCCATGATAGGAAGTTGTGGAAAAAGTGGGGGGTTTACAAGTGGAGGAGGTTGATGGAATGGTGTGGTTTGAACAGTGGATGTGTGGATAAGAGAAGTGGATGGACCAGCAAGAGATTTTTGAGAAGATCTAGGATGAGAGAAACCAAAATTATGAATGAAATGTAAATCAAGTGGAGTAGTTTCTCAACTACCAAGATGTTCACCTCTATCTAGGGATGAAAGTGAAGGCTCAAGGTCTATCTGATCTATATCATCAAGTGACCTAGTTCTAAAAGGATTTCTTAATTCAACTTGTGATTGTTGTAGAGCTGTAAGATTATCTGGGACAAAATTAGCTCTATGGAGTGATCTGACAATAGTTGAAGATTTGGCCTTAGGAGACTTACTAAGCATTCTTTCAGGGTTGTCAACTATCTCAGGGGGGTTTGGATCAGGATGGCTCCTAGTATGAATTCTTTTAGAAGCCACTATGCTATGTTTTCAGACCCAACTAAATAAGAAAAGTTTAACCAAATATGACCATCTTTAGGAGGCTAAATGATCTTTAAAACAAGAAAACTTTAATCCTTAAAGTCTTTTGACTGAGTTTGTATGATTTTATTAGAGTAATGGGTTTCCTAGTGGAGTCTTTAGGTCTGTTTAGGATTGTGGAGTCACGAGGTGGAAATTTTTAGCTCTTTTGGAGGTAAAATGTTTTATGCTCCACCACCATGTTTATTTGGATACCAATATGAAATGTTTTTGGGTTTTCTGAGTTTTTCCAGTCCTATGGGTTCTAAGAGTCTCCTAAGTCTGTTTCAACACTTAGCTACGGTGATGAGACAAAGAAATTTTACTCTTATGGCTAAGCTAGCTGATTCCTTCAAGGTTTGATAAGCTCTTATGAGAATCCTAAGGGTTCCTTAGTTTGTCACTGACTAAAATAAGTTTTATGATGATTACCATTTCTTTGGTAGTGCTTGAAGATAGCTACTTATACTGCATTAAATGTTGAGTATTGTGTTTCAAGGAATTTACTCAGAAGTCCCCAGTGGAGTCGCCAGAATGTTAGGTCTCAGTAATTTGCAATATTGGAAAATACAAACTTCAAAGCCTACATATGAACCACTTTGGGATTCTAGGATCTATCCCTCCTGAATCTAGAGAGGGATCTCTCTATAAGTGCAAAGATTCATTTATCTTTTAAGGCTTGAAATGTGATATTAGGCTAGTTATGAGGAACAAGGTTTTTGTTTGTTTTTGGTTGGGAAAAGATATATGAAGGTGAAGGAAGTCTAAATGAAGGGTGAATATGTATGCAAGTGAAATAGTGATTCAGCTAACAAGATAGGAAAGGAGCAGCTTCAATCCATTGGGCTATGGAGTCATAATAGGATTTAATCTAAACAACAAGGTTCAAGAGTGGTCCATGGGGCAAGTCATCTATGTCAAAGGATCTCTTTAAGTTGATTTTATGGAATGGAATGAAACAACAAGGAAGGGAATCAAACAGATGAAGAACAAAGAGCAGCCTAAGATCAAGTAAGTACTTTGAAACTATCCTGATTTTTCCATACACTTAAGAAAGACATAAAAGTTATCTAAGATCAGGTAAGTACTTTGAAACTATCCTACTTTCGATGCACTTTCAATAGAAAACATTTAAAAAACATAGAATATCTTAAGATCAAGTAAGAACTTTGAACCTATCCTACTTTTAGCATATTCAAAGGAAAAAATTTCAAGATAAACAATAAAAGTAGTCTAAGATCAAGTAAGGAATTTGAACCTATCCTGCTTTCAACATACTTTAAGGGAAACTTTCAGACAACCTTTCGAGATAAAACTAGAGGACAGGGCTAACCATAGACTTCCCTAGTTCAAATTTACTTAGCATAAACTGAAAATAACATTCAAAAACAATGTTTAGAGTTTAGACAGTAAGAGATGGGAACACCAACACTCCTAAACTTCTTGGACTGTATTAAATCATTCCTAAATACACAATTGGAAGAAAACATGGAAATAAATCTTATCAGTGAGAGTAGGGTACCTTTGATAGTAAATCCTAACTCTATAATTGTTGCTCTTTATCAGAGAAGATGGAAATAATGGAAACAAAAAGAAAATAACAATTTACAATGAGAAAAACATCACCATTGACATAGACCAAGATCCCATAAATCATCTTGTATTTGATTCTTCAAACCAGTTACAATCATCAAGTCCAGTGTGTCTCTACAGCTTCAAACTTCTCATCTCAACTTAGGTATCTTTAATTACAAACAGAGCTTACAACAGCTTTAGAAAACTATTTACATGCAATAGATATTCGGAGACCAACCTTTGTCTCATCTTCTATAGAGGTATTTCTAGAATAAAAGAGGAGGTGGGATGTAAAATAAGATCTCTAGGCTTAATTAATATAGTTCAATGCTTCTCGGCCTTTGAGGGGCTCAATGGAGAAAATTTCTGATATTTCCTCTGTATTAATTGGTTTTCATTAAGTTTTTAGGCTACTTGGGAGAATGTTTTAACTTTAAATCTCTTTCTTATCTTTGTAATAACTTTGCTGATAGTTGTAATAAGTTCCCTTGATTTGAAATAACTGTTCAGTTGTCTTTAGGAAAATATCTTTTGTTTCTGACAATAACTAGGCCTATTTTGATTGCTTTGAGGCTGCAGGTGGCTTTTGGTAGCTGGAGAGGATTCAATTAGCCTCTGATGTGGCAGTGGAGGGTTCTTGGACTGATAGATTTCTTTGTCTTTCTCTAAAACACCTTTAATTTATGTTAGATCTGAGTTTTAGGTCTGATTAGGCTTAATCTTTGTCTTCAGGTCTTCATACTGTCTTTTACTATGGATTAGGCTTTTGGTTAGCTGAATTTATGCCTTAATTCTTCAAAACTGTGTTTAAACCTTTAATTCTTCATTTCTGCTTTGATTTTATGTTGTCTAACTAATACTATCTATCTGTGGTGTTTGATGTGTTTTTGTTGCTTTTGTAGGCATGTAGAGAGTTTTATAATGGCATCAGTGCTCATGAGGCATGGATAAAACATGATGTGAAACCATGCAGAATGATCTCCTTGATTGGTATCGGCCTGAGGGATCATCATCCCCGGCCATTCATTTCTTTTTTAAGACATTGGAAAACATTCAAAAACCTGCGCAAACAAGAAAAAATTATAAAAATCCTGCGTAGATGGGTTTAAACTGCTTTAGAGGTTTAGGTTAGATCGTGGTCGTTGGATGAAAACATCCAATCAAGAGGATTTCTTATTGGGGTCAACAGGGGAGTCAGTTGGATGAATGGGGGTCAGATTAAGTCCAGGCCATTGATCTGGGTTGATCAATGGTTGAGATCAATCGGGAGTTTCATACTGTGGAAGGGGAAAAGTTATAGTGGAATGGAGGAAAATGTAGTGAAAAATGGAAAAATCTTTGGCAGAAGTGAAAAATGGGCTTAAATGAAATTTGGGGTCACAGAATGATCAAGGCCGTTGGATTAGATCAATGAACAAAGATCTATGGTCGAGATCCTTTGATGAGGTTGTTTGGAGGATGGGTTAAAAGGTAAGTGAATGGGGGCAAGGTCAAACGTGGGCTGCTGGATGAAAAGAACGAACTATGAAGATTAAAATGAGAAAATGTAATGCGATGGGGAAAGGTGGTTTCGGCTGAAAAAACCATTGGTTTCGCGCTGCTCCAAAGTGGTTTCCAAATTTCTCAAAAATAACGTGATATGCTTCTTTGGCCGACATGTGTCTTTTTAATACCACCCATATCATGTAATTTTTTGGTGTTAACGTTCGGGTGCAAAATTATGTGATATGGGATAGCAACCGTCGGATGAACGGGGGGGGGAGATCCGACGGTGGGAATGAGAGCGCGATGGGATAAGATGCGTGGGCAGAAAATGGTGGGCAGGGTCAAGGCAGTTTAGATCCCGACCGTTGGATCTTAGGAATGGACGGTCGAGATCTACTGATGGGGGAGATAGGTCCCAAAGGAGTTGGGTCTATCAGGTTATACCTAGACCATTAGATCTTAGGAATGAATTGCCCAGATTAAATGATGGAGCGCTAAAAGGAATATGAGGCAGGGGGTCGGCCAGAGGTCGGGCGCAATGTGAACCATTGATATGAAAAGATCAACGGTGGATCTTCATTGAAGAATAACACTAACGGGCTTATGAGATAATCAAAGGGAAGTCAGGTTTGATCTGGACTATAGGATCTATGAAATAGATAGCCCAGATTCGATTGTAGGATCGCAAGTTGGTGGAGGAAAGAGAAAGGCACAAAGAGAAACTTGCGATGCGATTACGTATTGAACGTCAGATCAAAGGGATGATCGATGGTGGATATTTAATCACAAGGCGTGATGTTGGAGGGCGAAAGGCAGAGCAAGATTAAATCTGGGCCATTGGTTCTTGTGTTTTCAACGGCTGCGATTTAATCGCAGGATCGGAATCGGAGGAGGAAAGAGGGGAAAAATAAAAGGAAATTTTCGATGCGATTGTATATAGACCATCATATTGGAGGGATGATCGATAGTTTTAGTTTAATCTCATCGGAATATTTTGAAAGACATGAAGAAAATGAGGACTTATGTGTAATGTCCCGAAATGGAAATCAACAGAATTTTTCACCACTGAAATGTTCCTTTGTCAGAAATATTAACAAGACTATGTCAGAGATGGAATGAGAGGGATTTTACTAGTTATTTCACCTCTAAAGAGAGGATGAGAACTGAAGGCTTCCTGGCCCTTACTCAGACTCTGCTTATAGCTATGTAAATATTTCTTCCTTCAGGAAGATCCTGCTCAAAGAGATGAGCTACAACAACATCTGAAACTCCAATAATGAACAACAGTGAAATAATACATCATATGATACAATAAGAGTGCATAGCTGATTTATAAAGTGCAGCAGCAAATATAGATACAAATATTGAGGTAAAGACCTCTCAAGATAGACTAGATCAGCCTCAATCAAGATTATACATGGAAGCTCAAGATTACACTGCCATACAATAATGCCCTAGCTATGTATGCGCAGTTACATGAGGAGACTGAAATATGTAAAATGGAAATATAATTATATATCTATATCAGCTCAAGAAATGAGGGGGAGAAATCTCTAAACCCCTGAAAATGATTAACTAACAATCCTTAGAAGGATAGGCTGCAATACATGTATAAAATTATAGAATACAAAAATTTCGGAGTTGCATTGTAGCTATTGCAACTCAATAATAATACATGAATGGATAAGGGGAAATATGTTGCAAACAATATTATGACCTCCTCAAATGATCTTCCAAGTGAAAGGCTGCCCCTTTCACTGAATATTGCACTCTTTGATTCCCTCGGTGAATCCTCCTACAATTGCCTTCTGAAAATAACAATGTAAGAGGGAGTGACTGTGCTGAGGATGAGATGAAACACTTGGCCCTATGCCAAAATCTACATATAAGCTCTGGAAATTTCCCTTTCTGATTTCTTAGAGAAAGAAGAACTCCTCTTCTTCAAAACTAGCTTAGGAAATGGTGGGATGATGATCCCTCACCGCTACCTCCAGTAACTCCAATGAATCTGCCCAACAGAAACGTTGTAGCTGAAAGAGATGTCTTTTCCCTCAAGCTTGGATGTGAGTAAGATGAAGAACAGCTCCTCCAAGGCTTCCCAATGAAGGAGAGAAGACTTCTAAATAGAAATATCCCTTGTGCTAAACATCACAAGCTATCTCAGTTGAACAACTGAAGCGAGCTGCAAAATCGAATTCTCAAACATGAACTAAAAAATGGCTCTCCTTCACCTTTTTATGCAAGGAATGCTTCCTTTACATGGACCCCACTCATATTAGGGTTTCTCTCATTTCAAATTTCCCTCCCTTCATGAGCAAGCTTCTCCTCTAAGCCATGTTGTTGACTTGGTCAACCATGGTCTAGTTAACTTGCTTTTGGCCCTTTTCACACTAGGGAATGCCAAATTTAGCCACTTAAGTGACTCTTGCACCTTAGGAGAGTTTATTTTGCTGCTACATGGGTTTCCTTACCCATTTTATTCCCTTTTATTATTATAAAATAAAAATTAATGTTTCAATTACCTTAATGCAAAATTTGGAACATTACAGTCGTCCCCTCCCAAAACTTTCTTTTCCTCAAGCAAGAGCAAGGATGAACTGAAAAAAAATATCCTCCATTCAAGGCATGGAGTCTGAAATGTGCTCATGTAGATCCTCCATCCCCAAGCAATCAACCAAGCAAAATGAGTCACCCTCTAACGAGGCAACTCCTGAAAATACTCCTCCACCTTGTGCTCATGTAGAAAAGGCGGGTTGAAATGCTGAACATGGTAAGCTGCATAGCCTACCCCACACTGTCCTCCTCTCCAATTAGGATAATTGAAGAGTGTATGCTGATCCTAGGCTGCAAAATACTTTCCCTCAAGTGGCAAGATGAATACTAGATCTCCAAAGATCTCTCCTCCAATGCTGTAAATCATGTTGGCCCAAATCATCTCATATGTGATGAGTTGGAATTCATCATCATATGGAATTCAACCAATCATATGGCTCACCTCCAAGATAAACCAATGTCTGACCATGGTGACCATATCATCTCCCATACTCCTCTTGGAGCATGTGCTGCAAAAAGAATGGAGGTCTCTCCTCCCAAAGAGCACATCCACCCAATGAGTTCTTCCCTCCTCATGACACACATGGGACTACTGCTAATATATAGCTGATATGAAATGGTCTTCAAGAGAGACCCAAGCCACTCCATCAATCATACAATCCATGAAATGCCTCCTCCAAAAATTCAGACTCTCTAAATAGTTCCTCCTATATGAAGGAAAGAGGTGAAGCCTGGAAATCATGGGCTGCACATTGTTTCCCCTGAAATATACACCATGCAAATTGAGGAGAATCATACTCCCAATGGGCCTCTTCAACTCATGTCCCACTCTCTAAAAAAATCTCCTCATGTGCCAAGAAATATCTGCAATGTATGGAAGCATGAACCAATAGAAGCAAGTTGTCACATGACAACCAGAAAGTGGATCATTTCCCCACCAATGGGACCTGCGCAGTGCACACCTTCCCTCCATCAAAGTAGAAATTAACAAGTGCTCTCCCAGCCACTTTTTAGCTACCACAATCATCTCAAAATATGTATACATGAAATTACAAAATGGTGTAATTGGTGTACACCAAAAATAATGTGGCTTTCCCCCACAATCCACTGCTAGAATAGCCATCATATTTGCTTCAAGAGACCATGAGCATAACAAAACATAGTGTGCAATAAGGAAATATCCTCCTTGCTATAATATGCTGCTCATATAGATAAGAGAGTGCAAAAAATGAAACAAACAGTTACCTCCCTCATCATGCACTTTCGTCTTTGAGCTGAAATGGCTCAAGTGAAAAGTTCCCCTTACTGCAACATAGTAGGGAGTGGTTGTGCCAACCATCTCATCATCTCTTGGGCTATGCATATAGCCATATTTTGATATGCCTCCATCAGAAAGCCCTCCCAAGTGCACTCCTCCATCAGTGGATAGTATGCTTGAGAATGCCAGAAAGAAGAATCCAAAGTTGCTGCATGTAGGTATCTCTTCTTGTGCTTGTGAGCCCAAGCCAAGATAATCAAAACATAGCAATGGATGTTGCCATCCAATATTTCCTCATTCTCCTCTCCTACATGCCTCCAGGACACATCACTTGTGAAGTGGTTTTGAGAACTCTTCAGCAAGTAATTCAAGCTCTCAAGTGATAGCGCTGTTGGCCTTTGGAGTAGGGCCATTGTCATCTCAAAGCTCCCCTCTTTGACATGAATATTTTCAGAGACTCCTCCCATCATGTTGCTGCAAATGTAGAGCCCCTCCCATGAATAAGGTGTTTCTTGGGCATCTAATGTCAAAGAGAAATCCTCTTGCTCCCACAACATCCAAACAAAGGCCAAGCAATAAGAATGTTTGCTGCTCCTCCATACTTCCACCATACTCAATCTGAAATGGGAACATAATGAGTGGTCAGAGAAATGCCATCCCATCATGATGCACCCATGCTCTCTTCATTGTTCATCAAGAGCAATAATTGTGAAATGATCCTGGGACCTGTGGGTTATGGATCCTCCACATTTCCCCTGGGCACACTTCATCCAGAAGGCTCTGCTCTTTGGTGTAAGTATCCTGCCACTCCTCTTCCTTCTCAAACCCCATGAAAAGGAGTAGGTCACATGTTGGCCAAACTCTCTCAAGAGAAACCAACACAACATGGCTTCTTGCTGCCCTGTATCATAGATCTGAAAGAGGCTCACCATCTTCTTGCCTCCCATCCTCATCCACTCAGCTCCTAGTGGATGCTCTTCACCTTTCTGCAACTTGGCACCTCTCCCACAAGAGCTACCATCATCCCAAAATATATTTTCCCTTTTTAATTTCATGGGACATTGAAATGCAATCTCCTCCATGGTCCATGTCTCAAACCCCATTCTCATGTTTGGTGCATGACTCATCAATGGAGTATGAGAATGATGGCACAGTGTAGTGACAGTCTTCTGCTCAAGATAGTCAACTTGCAATGGTATGCAACTCCTCATAGCAGGTACTGAATCAACAGAAAATGTAAAATTGTTCATACCTCTATGAAGTTTGGGGGAGTATAATGTTGCTGCAAATGTATCTTCCAAAAATGTGTTGGCTGCCCCAACCTCTAAATATGGAGGTTGCTCCTCCATGACTATGACAGCGCTAGTATGTGCCTCCTCAGCTGGTGGTGAGGGCTCCTCCCTCCTTTGGCCAAATATTATGACCAAGATCTAAGAAAAATCAACAAGAGTAGAAATCCTTGCATGCATCCCATGGCTGAACCACCAAATCCTTGCCTCTCCCTCAAGGTGCAGCGCTACAATTGCTACAACCTCAATGTCTGCTACAGGGTGTAGTAAGAGGAAATCCCCCAGCTTCTTCACCCAAGCCTCTACTACACATGTGAGTGACCCATCAAATGTAGACAATAGAAATCTATTACCTTTCATCCTCCCATGACTGTAGGGTCTTTTTTCCTCCTCCTGCTGAATGTAGTGAGGGAAAGATAGAGCTCGTTGGAAGAATCTAGGGTTTGTTCTGTATTCAGCAAGGTACCCACTTAGAACTTCGAATTCCAAGTGATCTTCATGCTTCTACTTTGCTTCTCTGTGAGAATAGGAAGTGCATGGTCCTTGCTCTTCTCCTTTTTCTGTCTCCTCAACCTCCTTGGAGAGGTTGTTGCTGGATCTGAAAATTGATGAGATTAATCTCATCCTCTACATCATTCTAGCCTCTTCTTCTCTGAAATTCAAGCTTCACAGGCTTAGCCAATTTTGAAGCTTTGATACCATTGTAATGTCTTGAAATGGAAATAGGCAAAATTTTTCACCACTGAAATGTTCCTTTGTCGGAAATATTAACGAGGCCATGTCAGAGATGGACTGAAAGGGATTTTACCAATTATTTCACCTCTAAAGAGAGGATGAGAACCGGAGGCTTCTTGGCCCTTACTCAGACTCTACCTATAGCTATGTAAATATTTCTTCCTTCAGGAAGATCCTGCTCAAAGAGATGAGCTACAACAACATCTGAAACTCCAATAATGAACAGCAGTGAAATAATACATCATATGATACAAGAAGAGTGCATAGCTGATTTATAAAGTGCAGCAGCAAATAAAGATACAAATCCTAAGGTAAATACCTCTCAAGATAGACTAAATCAACCTCAATCAAGATTATACATCGAAGCTCAAGATTACACTACCATACAATAATGCCCTAGCTATGTCTGCGCAGTTACACGAGGAGACTGCAATATGTAAAATGGAAATATAATGATATATCTATATCAGCTCAAGAAATTAGGGGGAGAAAGCTCTAAACCCCTGAAAATGACTAACTAACAATGCTTAGAAGGATAGGCTGCAATACATGTACAAAATGATAGAATACAAAAATGTCAGAGTTGCAGTGTAGCTGCTGCAACTCAATAATAATACATGAATGGAGAAGGGGAAATATGCTACAAACAATATGATAACCTCCTCCAATTATCTTCGAAGTGAAAGGCTGCCCCTTTCACTGAAGATTTCACTCTCTGATTCCCCCGGTGAATCCTCCTACAATTGCCTTCTAAAAAATAATGTTGTAAGAGGGAGTGACTGTGCTGGGGCTGAGATGAAACACTTGGCCCTATGCCAAAATATACATATAAGCTTCGGAAATGTCCTTTGTTGATTTCTTATAGAAAGAAGAACTCCTCTTCTTCAAAAATAGCTCAGGAAATGGTGGGATGATGATCCCTCACTGCTACCTCCAACAACTCCAATGAATCTGCCCAACAGAAACTCTGTAGCTGAAAGAGATGGCTTTGGCCTCAAGCCTGGATGTGAGGAAGATGAAGAACAGCTCCTCCAAGGCTTCCCAATGAAGGAGAGAAGACTTCTAAGCAGAAATCTCCCTTGTGCTAAGCATCACAAGCTATCTTAGTTGAACAACTAAAGAGAGCTGCAAAATCGAATTCTCAAACATGAACTGAACAATGGCTCTCCTTCACCTTTTTATGCAAGGAATGCTTCCTTGCCATGGATCCCACTCACATTAGGGTTTCTCTCATTTCAAATTTCCCTCCTTTATAACTACGCAGTCTTCATGAGCAAGCTTCTCCTCTAAGCCACATTATTGACTTGGTTAACCATGGTCTAGTTAACTTGCTTTTGGCCCTTTTCACACTAGGGAATGCCAAATTTAGCCACTCAAGTGACTCTTGCACCTTAGGAGAGTTTATTTTGATGCTACATGGGCTCCCTTACCCATTTGATTCCCTTTTATTATCATAAAAGAAAAATTAATTTTCAAATTACCTTAATGAAAAATTTGAAACATTACATTATGCGAATTGCGATGCGATGAGCCGACAGCCGTTGATCTGTAGAGATCGACAGCCCAGATTTGTTTAAAACATATCATTGTGTTTTATTTAAAAAACAAAGGAAAGGTCAGTTTTTTATGAAATACAAAGGAAAAAGGCATGGATAGATGTTTTTTTAATGTTTTTAGCACCCGATTGCGAGCTCTGGGTTATGTGAAGAAAGTAAGGGGATTGGGGGTTTTTAAAAGAAAAAGGCTTAATCGCATCGAAGTTTTTTGAAAGTAAAAGGAAAATGAGGAAATAAGAAAACCCTGATTGTGATTGTGTGACGGGGGTTTAACTCTGGGCCACAGCTTTGGATCTTATGCGGAGAAAAGGAGCTGGGGCTAAGGCCTAAAGGGGCTTAAGGCCTTAGTGCAAAAATACTGTTTTTTAGGATTTTTGAAGGATTTTTTGAGGATTTTCAGAATTCCGATAAGGTTAAAAAAGGAGTTTTAAACCTTATCAAAGGGATTTTATGAAGGGAATGAAGGAAAATGAGGGAAATAGAGGAATTTTACAGAGGAAAAAGGGATGAAAATGGGGTTATTAATGAATTAAAGGAGGGATAAAATGAAGGGGAAAATGTGTTTCTAAGCAGTCTTTCTCCTTGCAAATAGCAGATTTTTCAGGACTATGAGGGAAATAGCAGTGAAGATTAACTAAAAGATTAGTTAACTTCATAAGACTTTAAGAACTAACAATTTGGCATGAAATTGTTTCTTGAAGTCTAAGAATATCTAGCCACCATTTGATATGACAAATTTTTATAGGTGGCTAATAGGAGTTCCATTGCATCTTTCTTCTTCCATCAGTTGAACGTCCTTGGAGAGGATTTTCTTAGATCTGAGAATGGATGAGAGTAATCTCATCCTCTCCACAATTTTGTTCTCCTCTTCTTCTTATCTTCTGATAGGATCTGAAATCCACAGGCTGAGCCAAGATGGCAGCTTTGATACCACTGTAATATCCCAAAACAGGGATTTTCTACAAAAAATGGAATATATTAAGATATTCCAAAGTTGGAGCTTCATAAAATCATGAGCATGGCAATGTAGATCAACTCATTAGATGTAAAATAAAATCTCACCAGTAGATGAAAGAACCTCAACAAGTAGATGGCATATATCCTCCTTCCCAAGTGGGGAAATGCAACAATATAGGGCATAAAACAATTGTAGTGAGGAATGGGACTTGGATCCCTTAGAATACATCATATACAACTCACTTGTAGAATTAGAGGTGAAACAAATCACTCTAGCCAATATAAATAGATCTCCCCAAGTCAATATGCCTCAACTAAGCCCAAACCCCATAGCCTATCTCATGCAGTAAGTACTAAAGCAAGAAAATAATTATTTTTATGAGGGTTTATAAAAAAAATGATGAGACAAAATAGATCTGGAGTAGACAATGCATCAATGGCTGAGAAAATGGAGATTCCTTCCTTTTTATACAAAATAAGCGTAACCCAGCAAAGGGTTCATGAGAACATAATGTATAAAAATGTAGATCTGCAGGTCTGGATCTGAAAAATGCAGTTATATTGTAGCACTGAATAAATATGAGTGAAATTTACAAGTGACAGAAGAAGAATGAAGTACAGAGCTTTCTGAGAGAAGGGTTGGCCCTTTCTCCGAGGATCAAGCTCACAAGCAAGGGTTCAAACCCTGCTACTGCAACTCCCTAGAAAATGACGTAGTTTCTTCATTAAAATGCACTGTAGTGGATGGGAAATGAGTTTTCCTTATGCCAAGATGTGAAATGTGCTCCAGGACCTCCTGTACAGGTCTTTCAAAGAAAGGGGAGATCCCTCCTCTGAAATATAAGCTCAAGAGCTGGTGTTGTAAGCCTCCCACTGCAACACCCTGCAACACAACACTATTCTCTGTAGAAATAATGTTGTGGAGGAAGAGGATGCTTTGCCTCAAGCGCGGATGTGGGAAATGAATAACAAAACCCCTCTAAGAGATCACTCAATGAAGGAGAAGGAACCCCTAAGTAGGAATGCCTTGTGCTAAACAACACTGCATACTCAGCTCAACAGCTAAAGAATGCTCAATAGTCTAAGCAGACCAAAAATAATAATCCATAAGCTAACCCCAAAAGTCTTCTATCTTCCTCCTTATAATGTTTTTGAGCCTCCTCACATTGGGTCCCACCTATTAGGGTTTTGAACACCATGTGAATCCTTTCCATCCAAAAATACGATGTCTTCCCAAGCAAGCCACACCCTCTTAGGCAACGTTGTTGACTTGGTCAAACTTGACCTTTTCCTCATGCATTTGCCCCTTTTCACACTGGAAGGTGAAAAATAAAGCTGCTCCATTGATCCCTTTCACACTATGAGGATTTTATTCCTACTCATGGGTCTCCTCACCCATTTTATTCACCTCCTATATGGCATGAGAAAAATTAATGTTCAAATTAGCTTCATGCTAATTTTGGAACATTACAAAGAAGTATTTGCATTCATCAAAGAAAAATACTCAAATATCCACCATGCATAGGCCTTACCTCCAAAATGCAGTGCTGCAACCTTAATGGCTTCTGTTAGCCCCCCTATGAAATTCTTGACAAGAAAGCTAGGGGCTAGATTATTGTGGAGCCTTCAAGGAATGCCTCTCCCCCTAAAAAGCTATCCTCCTTGAAGTCTCTTTGTGTTGTGCCTAAGATAAATCCTCTCTGCTGATCCATTCCTCAAAAGGCCTACATTACCCCTTGTTCCCTGCCAACTCCAAATTTTCCCCCTTTCACTCCCCTTTGTCAAAGTCCCTCTTTTCCCCTTTTAATTCCCCTATTAACCCCCTAAATCCCTTCTAAAGATCCTTGCACCCTCTGTTTTCCCAAATTCCCCCTCCATCCCCTTATCGTTACCCTTTGGGCCTCAAAATACATTAAAAAGGGCTTGAAAACCCACTTTGAACCTTATTTCTGGCCCAACCCCTTTCCCGCTTAGCCCCGCGCCTTTTTCTCCATGTGATCCCGTGCTGAAACCACCCACGAAGTCTCGAAGGCGCTAATCTCCTATGCCCACGGTCCATCCCTCTGAACGCGCCATCGCCGTCCACTTACTCACCAGATCGACGGCCCGGAATGCACTTGTCTTGTGGCCCCCACCCGCGCTCTGTTCAGAAACAGCCTGGTTTATCCTGCACCGCTTATGCGCGGTGGGTGGTTTTCCCCGAGCACCTAGTGATTCCATAAAACTGCTGACGCGAGTCCCCTGTACGACGGAAAAATCGCTCTCTCCCCGCGCATTATTTTTTGGCCCAAGTCACACAGCGAAATTTATGCAGGCCGTCCGATCCCGAGCGCCTCATCCAACGGTCATCATTCGTCAGAACTGCACACTATTTAGCCCCAATCACCATACCCCTGGTCCACCATCTATCGCCCACCCACGCATTCTCCGCCGTTGATCTCCACCACGATCGACGGTCCAGTTTTTTTCCTCCAATGTTGACTATTCCGTTGTCTCCCGTCTCGCCATGTCATCTCCACGTGTACCCTCCGTACCTTCGCCCATTCCGTTACATATAATTGGTTCATTTCGTGTTCTTTAATGTTTTTCATTCATTTTTTTTCTCTACAGACCGCCACCCTCCACTAGAGCATCCTTGCACCATCTCTATGCGAGTTTTTCCCTCCATATCATCATTTGCACAAGCATGTTCATTACCCACATCATCCACCACCCCATCCATTGTTTTCTTCACTGTTTTCGTGTTTTGTAGGGTTTTTAATGATAGAAGACTGTCATAATGCGCAGTCTCCATTACAGCGACAGTGAAATCAAGAAAGATCATTTACAGGGGCAGAATTTATGAGCAAGGATCTGGGAAAGTTAAGACAGGACGATCATTTAAAGAAGCAGAGTTTAAAGCCCTGTGGAAAACCTTTCGGAGCCATTAAAGCTCGAGCCAACTTGACAAAGCAGAGATGAAGCGGCAGAATGTTTCAGTACGAGGCAAAGGAGATTAAGGCACGCTAATGAAGATCTTGAGCCTTAAATTAGTAGTTTAAGAGGCAAAGCACCAGTTTGAAGACCCCGAGGATCGATCAAAGGATCCTGAGCACAAGTAAAAGGTAACATCAGGGTCTATTCATCAACATAATGTTTTTCTTCATCAAGTACAGGGCATCCATACAGCTTTTATTATGCACAATGTCCTTGAAGGAATTTCCACCCTAACAACAGTTCAAAACCACCAGAGCATTTATATGAGAGACTTCTCAATAGTTTATTGTATTTTTTTTCAAAGCATCAGGAGTACTACAGCTGAAAGATGTCAAAATCGTATCCAGAAGAAGATCACCCCTACATAAAGAGGTGACAGAAATTAAATACTCAATAGTCAAATAGGATGGGTTTCGGTCCTCCATTCATTTTGTGTCTAATGTTGCATTTAGTGTTCACCTGCCACCTCAGTCGACCTTCTGTTCATCCTCTGCTATAAAACACAAAAGGAAATTATTGTAAGGGTTGTTGATGAGATATTAGTGAAGTGCAAGTATTTTCCTCTTAAGATAAGTTCTATGTGTGATATTGTAAGATAGGCTGAGATTTGATGTATTAAGACTGAATGTTCAAGCTGTGGGCTATGATGTACCTGATTGGTGTTGTTTTTAATATGACAAGCACATTTCTTTGGATTCTGATCTAAAGCAGCTGGTGATGTTTTTCTATCTCTGTGTGTATTTCCATTTCATTTCATTTCATCTGGCTCGCATCAAAAGTTTGGCATAAGATTTACCCTTGATAGGTACCTTATGTTGCTGCTCTCCCAGCCTTTTATGTTTTCTGCTATATGTGTATCTGAATATTGGTTTCAATTGATTTAACCAGTGTAGTGGATGTTTTTTCCTGCTTTCTGATGTATGAATTAATGAAACCTATGTTTATATGTTCTTGCTAGGGTTTAGTTCGATGAGTTGAGAACACTGGGAGGTCTAGAACCCCGCCTCTGCCTCACTAGGATCTTTCCATCCCAATTAAGCCTTGCTAAGATCCCTTGTATTGCCTCTGATTTTTGTCCAAGCAGGTATAGAGTTAAATGACCTCTGACTTGATCTATAGACAGGATTGGATGGTTCCCCTTCACTCATTTTCAGTCCTTAATGCCCCATTTCACCAATCATCCTTCAAGATCCAAATGCTCTAGATGACTAGCCCACTGAAAGCTTGCACATTGATTACAAATAAATCCTTTCTTTACTCCATCGCCCAATGGTCTTGATGTTCTCTGAGTTATCTACCTTTGCCTAAATTTCCTCTTTGCTCATCCTTGTCTTAGATTGGACCCTTCTTTCCTGATTCCCAACAACCAAACACAAACAATCAAACAAACAACCCTGAAGCCTATAACTAGCCTAAAATCATAACTTAGAGCTTCAAAGATATACACTTTGACTCATATAGAGAGATCCGTCTCTGGACCTAGGAGGGCTAGATCCTAAGGTTTGAAAGTGGTTCTATGTTGTATCATCTTTTGGTCTTGTCAACTTGGCCAAAACTTGGGAACACCAACATAATGGCGACCCCGCTGGGGAAAATCTGAGTGCATTCCACCTTATACATTTCCAAGACTCAGAAACTTAGAACTCTGGTTAGGTTGACAGCAAGTCACTCCTTTCTTGAACCGACCTCCATTATCTAGTATCCACCACACTCTTAGACAGAGCCTGGAAAGGGCTAGGTAGCCTTCGGATCTCACCCTCTTCGGAGGTGACATATTTGGTAAATGCCCCCCAGTCAATCTCTGGTTGGAGTTTTCTTTTTGAGGAGATTCCTGAAATATGATTGTGTTTGAGCACTGTGGTGGACAGTGTAGCCCCTTAGACATACCCTAAAACCCTCCACTTGGCAACTCCATTGTTCCTAAATGAAGAGACTCCACTGGTGATCAGTGGGCCTGCTGATTAACCTAGTTTCACAATTAGACTCCACTGGGAGACCAGCCTCTAAGACAATAATCAACCATAGTAGAAGCAACAAGTAGGGTTAAGCTTCTTGGCTAGGAAACAACATTCTAGCTTTCAGAACCATCCACACAAGAGCTTATCCCAACCCTGACCCACCTGAAATAGTTGACAATCCGGAGAGTATCCTCAAAGGAGCTCCTATACCTAAAAGACCAACTATTTTCAGTCACATTTATAGAGCTAACTCTGCACCAGAAGAACTAGCAGCTCTACCACATTTCCTCCCTGACCTAGACATACCCGATAGACTACCAAGGACTAGGTCATTCGATCATCTAGACCAGCCAGACCCTGAGTTTCACAGTTCACCAACTCATAGTGGTCATCACACTAGGGATAGAGGAACCCCTCCATCTACGCCACCTAATACCCACTTCATTCAAAACTTGGGGCTCTCCCACCCTAGATTTGCTCAGCAGACTTCTGCTGGTCCTAATATCCCTGTTATCCATATACTAGCTGCTCAAGTTAACTCGATACCCCATCAAAACATTATCATGGTAGCTTGGTATGCACCTTTATTTTTACCTCAACCCTTGTTACCCTTACCCAATGATTATCAGTCAAAAATCCCACACTTCACTGCTAAAGAGTCCATCACAGCTCAGAAACATGTAGATAAGATGGAGGATTATTTTGACTATATGGAAATTGATGATGAAACAATAAAGATGAGAATCTTTGCCCAAAGCTTGGGGGGTGATGTGAAGAAATGGTTTAAGAGTTTACCCCCTAGTAGTGTCCAGGATCTCCCTGCATTATATTAGACCTTCATAAACAAATGGGAAACTAGGGCAAACCCTTGCCAACTCCTAACAGAATACATGAGCCTCAAAAGGAATGTGGGTGAGAGTGTCAATGATTACACCACTAGGTTCATTAGTATTTACAATGCTCTTCCTCCACAAATGAAACCTCCACAAGGTATGGCCCTGGAAAAATACCCTGATGGGTTTGATGCTGACATGGCCGATGAGCTTAGGGATAAAGATTACACCACACTAGAGGACATGCAGAAAGGAACAGTGAAAATAGAGGCAAACCTGATTGAAAAGAGAGCAAGACTGAGATCTGAGAAGAGGGTAACATATAGGGATGACACTGTAGCTTCCACTTCAGACCCAAACTATGATAGATTATCTAAAAACGTGGATAAGTTGCAACAAATGATGGAAAAAATGGTTGTTACAGTTAGTAATCAGAACAGAAACCAGAACCAAAACTTTAGAAGAAACAATATCGCTCCCAACAGACAGAAAGAATCAGATCAGCAAGTTATTCCCCCTTTCCAAAACTTTTTATATGAATATGAGGGAATCATAGAGGATTCTGAAGGGAACGTGATAAACATGTTTGAAACAGATGAATCAGCCCCTAACTGTGATTTAGGGGAAGGTCAGTCCTCACCTTCATACTGGGATGAGGAATGGTTAGAAACTGAAGATTACAGATTAGGATTTGAAAATACCATGATGCAGGTCAGAGAACAATATGAATTTAGGAGAAAAAAGAACCAAGAAAATTCCAAAACTGAGACTCCTGAGGTTACCATCAAGAAGAGACCTGATAAAACTTCTAAAGCATCTGTTGTAAATAGCAAATCAGCAGCTGAAAGTTCTGGGAAGAACAAAGAAAAAGACAACTAGAAGAATGAAAAACGAGGTGAGCCCGCTAGCAATAATGTTATAGCATCATTTTTCACCCTCATGTGATTCATGATTGTCTTTATGGCTTTGGGCACCCATTCCTACAGACTTGAACAAAATTCACTAAAAAACAGTGTTAAAATTCCCATACGCGGGTATGCCCAGACTTTTCCGCGTGTATACGCGAGTCCACATGTACTTTTACGCGTATGCCATTCAAATCATTAAAAAATATATAAAAAATCCCTATTTTCAGGCTGGGTTGATGGTTACTCCAGTATTTCAACCACCCCAGCACGTGGCCAACTGTTTCCAACTGATTGAAACTACTTTGAGGGAGTATAAAAGCCCCTCATGTGCATGGCCTAAGGGAGAGAGAAATTTTATAGACATTATACTCTGTTGGAATCCCAATTCAAGTTTGAATTCCCGTGCCTCCTACACTTTCCCAGATTTATATAGGAAGCCCTTGTTTCCTGGAGATTTTCATCCATTTATATGCCATCTCGAGTGCACAAGTCTTGAAAGTTTCTTAGCGAGGCAAGGGCAGGACGAATCCAGACGACGGCCTGCTCGAAGATCGTGGAAGGAATCAGGTCATCTCTCCACTCTTTATTTCTGTACATGTTGTTCGTAATAATGAAGAACCATTTTGTTCCTCAACTTCTGTGTTAGTATCTACTTGTCTATGTGAAAAGATTGATTATTAAGCAGTTATTATTGTTTATATCATATTTCACATGGATTACACTAACGTTTAGGAGAAATATATGCTGTACAACTAGGTTTCCGTGCATGTTCTTTCTTGTTTTCCAGGTTGGAGAGGAAGAAGGGTTGCTGGGGGTTTGGACCCCGCAGGATCTACATCGAACGTAGGACTACGGGTGAGTTCTGCTATCGTTGTTATCTAGTTTTTTGCATTCAAGTATGGTTGTGTGTGAGTCCTTCTGAATAGCATGCCTTGATCTGTGGAGGTTTTGACCCAACAAACCTCTAGGGTGATTTTCCCCGAAACAGAACTAGCGACTCCGCTGGGGATCACATTTTTGTGATTCCCTTGTTGGGTGGTTTCAGCTGTTTGATAGGTTTCCAACAGTTTTAACTTTTATTTCTAGTCCAGTTAACTCTTTCTCAGTCAGACTGAAGTCCTGGTTCCTTATCCAGGCTTGATATTTTTTATTTTTCATTATTTACCTTTGCATACGCGGGTTTGTCTGCACACAGACGTGTATACACGCAGTTTTTGTTAAAGGGAGTCGCGTATATGCGAGTTTCCTTTAACACAGTCGCGTATGCACGCTTGTTTCAAAACTGTAAAGTCGTGTATTTCTGGGTCAATTTTGAAATGTTAGGTTTCTTGGCTTTTTAGTCTTGTCTGCCTGTGGAGGCCTGTTCCTGTAGTGTCTTTATATCCTCTGGATTGTGTTGAAAGTGGTCTTGGGTCTTTTCTCTCTCTTGTTTGGTTGAAAACTAGCTTATCTGGCAAATCTTGTTTCTTGTGCTTGCATTTCTGGGTCGAGTACCAAGATCTCTTCCTAGGGATTCTTGGTTGTTCTGTTTTATCAGAACAGAGAGCCTCTGCTCATTTACTCTTTCCTATCTTTGTGTCTTACTTTGCACTTCGATTTTTGCCCATTTCTTGGTTGGTTTTCTTGAGTTCAGTTGACTAGGTCTTGTTGCAATTTTTGAAGAGTCTTTCTTGGTTCTTTGAAGTTTTTTTTTGCTGCAAGGTTGTACTATTCTTCTAGGCTGAGTGATTGAGTTTCTTGTCTTCTTTTGCTCATACAAATCTTGCTACTAGCTAGCCCTATAAGATTTGGAGCGTTTTTGAAGTTTTTGCTTGAAATTCAGAGTTGTTTGGCTTGGGATTTGATAGTTTTTCTTGGTCTTTTCGAACTTTTCTTTTTATAAAATTCAAAAGCTCAAAAAACATTTTGTTTTATTGTTTGCTTTTGTTTTGCATTTTTGTTTTCGTTTCGTTGCATCTTTTGAAGCTTTGTTGAGGTTTCTTGCCTTTGGTTTTTGACTTGATTTTGGAAAGGAATTGTCATTGGTTTCTTCCTCTTGTTTCAAGCATTTTTGGTGTCTTTATATTAAGAGTTTCTGATTTTGGGAACTAGCTTTCTGGACAACCAAAAAGAGATAAAACTGAAGGATCTTTGGGAAATTTCTCTCTGCTTTAGTAGATTTTGCATCTTATAATTTGCATGCTCTTAGTGATTTGCATCAGGTGCACTTAAGCATTTAGTCATTTTCATAGTTTTTGTGAGTGTGAAGTTTGTTATCTGGAAAGAAAAATAAATTTTTTAGTCTCGTAGAACCTGTGTAGAAGTTGCTTTTCATCGAAAGACAATTACTGCATTTGCATGTAGTTTGGTTTTTATTAATTTCTTTTCTGCGTCAAAACACCACAAGTTTCATTTCCGTATCCCTTTGACTTAACATAACAACCAATTAAAATAAGCGATATAATTTAAAAGCAACTAGCAAGTTTTTTAAGTGTCATACACCAACTAGCTAGGTTGTAGGGCCTTGGATTAGGTGAGTGGAGAGTTAACTCTCCAAGGCCGATCAAAAAAAACATAGAAGTTGATTAATTGAGCGAAATCCAACTCCGTTAGGTGGACCGGGAAAGCTCTCCTCCAGAGAGTCAAGCGCGAGGGGAAGTGAAGGCTGAGAAGAGAGATACCCCTTCTCTGATTTGCTGAATCTAACCTCAAGACCATTCCGCCCGGCTTCTGACACGGATTGGTGCCCATAGTTACCACTCCTAGGTTCCACATAGGTGACTGCGGGGGGGAATACCCATGGTACCTGAGGCAGACGTCGTATCACTTTTAGTAGTACTTTTGGGGGGTGCCCTTGCGAAGCTTGGGTACTTGTGCCGGCAAAGGCTGTCATTAGGAGGTCGGCGTAACTGTTTCTATTACCTTCGCTAGTATGCCTGGGCCGTAATTAGCCTAGACTACTTTCGGGAGGTCCTATATTTCGCTTTCTTGTATTTTTGTGTCCGGTCCTAATCACCCGGAGCGGAAATACCTAAAGGCTGTTTGCTTGATTGTATCTCAGGGATTATTTTTTGTAGTGAGTGCTCTTTGCTCCTAGCTTGCTTAGCTTTATATTTTTTGAGTCTAATTAAAATTTGTTAAAGTGGTTGATCAAGCACATCATCGATCGAGGAGAATCCGGGGGTTATCTCTTGCACGTCCAGAGCCTTCTTCAAGAAGGCGTAGGAGTGATTTAGCAGGTGGGTACCACCCTGTGGCGTCTGATGCAGTGGAGAGAGATCCTCCACAAGGGTCTGAAGGTTTCATAGCTAATTCTGGTGTTGGTTCCGAGAGGAGCGCTCCTCTCACCTCGCGAGTTTTATTTCCGCAGGAAGAAGAAGTTCAAATATAGGAAGTACCTGAACCCTCTGTGTCACTTCCATGTCCTCTTCCTCCTGATTATCTGTTCGTTGTTGAATACATCAGACCTGAGTTAGAGAGACCAGAAGATCCTCCGTATTATACATACCTTTCAATGGCCACGACTGGGAACGCGGCTTCTGCTGTGAGTGCTACAGGCATTCAGACTCCTACTTCTGTTGAAGGAGGGGGCACTATTGCTATATCTTCAATTTCTTCTAGTACTACTGTGTTTGGCTCTGGTTTCACCCAAGCACATGCTTCCCAATCTAGTCCCTTCTGTTTTGGAATGCCCACTAGTGGGATTCCTTCTTTTTCCTTTTCCGCTGCTGCAACTGGATCTACACCCATGTCTTCCATGGCTAGTGGATCGGCTTCTTTTCAAGGGTTCCCCTTCGGAACTGGACATATTCCTAGTTTGAATCCTTCTTTAGGGTCATTTCCGTTTACTTCTCAGACCCAGAGTTTCAACCCTTGGTCTGGAGGTCAGAATTCGATTACTTTTACAGGATGGAACCCTGTATTCACTACAACGGGGGCAGGGAATCAGTTTTACGCTGGTCACCAAGGGAATGCTTCTTTCCCTTCATCGAGTGCTTATCAGACCTTTTCCCCTCTTTCTAATGCTTGGAACCCCTATCAGGGGCTTTCCTCTTCATTTAATACTTTAGGAGGGGGAACTGGTATGGTCTTTGGTAACTCTGCGTTGGGAGGAGGTTTTTCTCCTTTTTCTACGAGTTCTTTTTGGCAACCTGGTGCCTCATCAAATCCAGGGTATTCTTTTCAGAATGTTGGGAATTCATCCTATTAGGGATGGAATCCTCAGGCTCCACCTCGTTTACCTTTTCTGGCAACGTTAAACTTGCCAGACCTGTCAAAATTGAGGAATGATCCGATCCGGTACAGTCCAGGGTGGCCTCCGGTCCCGACCAAACTACCTTCAGAAATTCCAAAGTTTGAAGGCAAGAATGGAGAGGATCCGGCTGATCACATCACCACTTTCCATTTATGGTGTTCTTCTAACTCCCTAATCGATGATTCGATTAGGTTGAGATTGTTTCAATGCACCCTAACTGGAAACACTGCCAAATGGTATATTGAGCTAACTGGGGGTAGTTTTGCTACATTTGGAGAACTGGATGTTACATTTCTAAACCATTTCCAGTTTCCTGTCTGATATGATGCCGGGACTGAACTCCTAGCTAATTTTAAGCAAGACGACGCAACCCACATTTCTGACCACATTCAGGAATGGCAGAGAAGGAAGAGGCTTATTAAAGTTCATATTCCAGGAGAATTCCTTTTGGAATGGTTTCTGAAATCTCTACAGTCAGACATTTCTAAATATGTATCCCTGTCTGGGGTATTTTCTGAGGAACAGGCTATTTTTAGGGCCCAGCAGTTGGAACTGATATATTCTCAGTATGGGGTCCTTCATAAATATTTGCCCAATGCTCCTTGCTCCAAATTATATTTATCGAAAACTAAGCCTGGTCCTCATGGTGATGGACTTATCGGGTCGATCAATAGTGGTGCAGCTAACCTCCTTACTCAGCTACAATAGTTGTCTATACAATCTGCTCCTTCTGGTCAGGTTGTGCCTACTGATTCATCGCCTTCCCAATCTTTGTCGATAAATGCTGTCCAAACTTCCAATCCCAAAGGAAATCAACAATCTGAACGGAAGAAGAAGGGACGAAATAATAAGAAAAAGGGTAAGAATGGGAAGTGTAATGCGAATAAAACCAACGAGCATGTTGGTGAGGGTCAAAAGGATAAAAAGAAGGTGAAGTTTCCATGCAAGCTGTGTGTTGGAGACCATCTTACACACCTTTGCCATAAAATTCAAGATGCGCAGCGCTTGTTAGCTCAGCAGGGTTCTTCCAGTTCCCAAGCTATGTTGACAAACCTTTTTCACCAAGGGCAACAACTAGTTGTTGGCGCGAATCAAAATCCTGGGGCTTCCTCTGGGGGCACCCAGGAAGGGGAAATTCCATCAAACATATTCATGATGAGTGCTCACGTGGATGTCGCTACGAGATCCCATGATTATGGTGGAGAAGAGTCTTCGAAAGCTAAGGATGCTCCTGATGCTACTGAGTCGCTTCACATTACAAGGCCTACTGTTGAGCCTATGCCTCAGATGCCCAAAGCATCCACCAAGCGTTCGACGATTAATCCAAATGCTAGGGCTACCTAGAACTACTCTATTGTGGAAGATATGGCACAGAGTCCTTGTGCCATGTCAGCTTTAGAGGTGCTCCAGTCCTGTTTGGCTTAGCGCAGTGCTTTGCTCACTACTATTGGGGCTATTGATCTGAAAAATTCTCTTCTGATTACATTTTATATGACTAATTTTAAGAAGAGACTCCCCCATCATATGGCTTTTCATATTAAATCATTGTACCGGAAGTGCAATATCTTTTAGACAGTTGTTGATGAGGGTGCTTCCACATGCGTGATGTATCTCACATGTTGGAAGACGATTGGATCTCCCAAAGCTGTTCCATCTACCACTCTTCTGACTGCGTTTGATGGTCATTCTCACAGACCGCATGGTATTGTCCCAGCTTTTCTTATCTGTGTTGGGGGAAAAAATGTGAATATAGAGGTTGAGGTAGTTGATGCAAGCTTGGACTACAACCTTCTGTTGGGGAGAAAATGGATTTATGAGATGGATGCCATTGCATCCTCATTATTTCGGATTATTTGTTTCCCTCACGAAGGGAGGATTGTTACAGTGGACCAACTAGACTATCCTCCTGTAGACCTGAATGCGTCTACTGACTCATCTGTTCCAAAGTTGGATAATACTAAAGTGCCTGTTGAGAATTTAGGGGTTGGAATGTATTCTTCCTTGATGGGTACTTTCGATATTCCTCCTCCTAGAGTTCATATAAATGCAATTTCATCCTCCAAGGCTCCTCTTCGAAGAGATTTCTTCAGAACTCATTATTTTTCAAACCCTTGGACCTTACCTTCCCCTACTGCCACATTAGCGAAAGGTCAAGTGGGTGGAATGGCATTTCCAATGTCTGCAACTGAGATTGCTTATCAGTCTATTGTTGACTCTGCAGAATCCATCCCAGCTCCTCTCTCACTAGAAGAGTTGGATGGAGATGTGGCTCTGGCTTGGGTAGTTAGTTCTTCTTCTGCCCAGGATTGCCTTGATACCACTCTTCCATCTGAAGAGGCCATCCTCGAAGCTATGACTAGTATAGATAGACCGTGGGATGATTTGTATCATCGGTCTTACTTTTTACCTGATTTGAGCGAAGTTGAAATGATTTTTCCAAGTCCTCAGTCTCCTGGTCCTGTTCACCCAGTCCTGAACCCTTTAGCACCAACACAGGTTTATGCTGAAGGGAACATGGCTGTGATTTATCCTACTATCCTGGTGAAAATTTCCAGGGATCCCAATATTATTGAGAATGTCTTCTTCGGAGCTGAATGTTCCCATGAAGAGATTCAGATTTACACCGAGCTCTTTAAAGAGTATAGGGATGTAATCTCTTGGTCTTATGAGGAAATGCCTGGTATAGATCCATCTATTGTCCAGCATGAGATCAAGACTTACGAAAACGCTAAGCCTGTGAGGCAAAAGTTTCGTCCGGTCAATCCAAGGAAGGCAACAACTATCAAAGCTAAGGTGGAGAAGTTGCTTAAGGCGGGATTCATTTTCCCTGTTCCTGTAGATAAAAAACAAGGAACAATTCGAGTTTGCATTGATTTCAGAGACCTCAATAAAGCATGTCCTAAAGATAATTACCCCACACCATTTATAGATCAGATCATTGACGAGTGTGCTGGTAATGAGATTTTCTCCTTCATGGACGGTTTCTCCGGATATAATCAGATTACTATCCATCCTGAAGATCAGTATAAGACTGCCTTTATTTGTCCCTGGGGTACTTCTTCATACAAGAATATGACTTTTGGTCTTAAAAATGTTGGGGCTACGTTTTAGTGGGCCATGTCATATGCCTTCCACGACATCAAAAATATTATCGAGGTGTATTTGGATGATTTAGCTGCTCATTATCGAAAGAGGATGGATCATCCTGCTCACCTCCGTCAAATATTTGAACGGTGTCGTTTATATAAGATTAGGTTGAATCCGAACAAGTGCGTTTTCGCGGTTACATCCGGTCGGTTATTGGGATTTATTGTATCTAGGGAAGGGATAAGGGTAGATCCCTTCAAGGTTGAGGCAATACTTCGGTTGCCTCCCCCGTCCTCTATCCGTCAACTTCAAAGTCTACAAGGAAAGTCTAATTTTCTTCGAAGATTTATTGTAAATTATGCTGAAGTTACCAAGGGATTTATGATATTATTGAAGAAGGGAGTTCCATTTCTTTGGGATGACCTCGCTCAATGCTCATTTGATGCTTTGAAAAAAGCATTGACCTCTACTCCTTTATTGAGTCCACCTGATTATAGCAGAGATTTCCTTTTGTATCTGGCAGCAGCAGAATCTACTATTGGTATGGTTCTGGTTCAGGAGGATGATGCTCTTACAGAGCATGTTATTTACTATCTTAGTCGAGGCTTGGTAGGACCTGAACTCCGGTACACTCCGATAGAAAAGTTAGCTTTGGAAGCTGTTCATGCTGTGCAGCGACTCCGACATTACATTATTCTACAAAAAACTTATGTTTTGGCAGCAACCAATCCATTTCAGTTTGTCCTTAGTAGGCGAGTGATTGGGGGAAAATACAATAGATGGATTGTGATTTTGCAGGAATTTGATCTTGAGTTTATGTCTGCCAAGTCCAAGAAATCATTAGTTTTAGCGGAATTGATCTCCGAGTTGCCCTGTGGGGAAGAAATGATTTATGATGAATCCTTCCCGGATGAATATTTGTTTCTTATCTCTCCACAGGACCCTTGGTATGGGGATATAATTGTGTATCTCTAGACTGCGAAGTTTCCCTCTACTTTTTCGAAGGATGAGCGTCGTAAGTTGCGTCACTTGGCTAAGAATTACTTGATTATTGGTGATGCTTTATACTGTCGAGGGATTGATTCAATCCTGAGACGTTGCTTAACTCTCGAAGAAGCTAAGGCCGTGTTGAATGATTACCACAATGGAGCTTGTGGTGGTCATTTATCTGGGCTTGGCCTTCGATTTTCAAAGATTGTATGGAGTCAGTTAAAAAGTGTCATCTGTGTCAAGTTTATACTCGAAAAATGCGCACTCATCCAGCTCCACTTTTTCCAGTCATTATAGTCGGTCCCTTTACAAAGTGGGGTATTGATTATACTACTTGTAACCCGCCTTCGGCTAAAGGTCACAAGTACAATATTGTAGCAGTAGACTACTTTACGAAGTGGGTCGAGGCTATGCCTACTTTTGGGAGTGATGGTGAGACTGTAGCTCTTTTTCTTTTCAACCAGGTTATTGCTCGTTTTGGTATTCCTAGAGAGATTGTCAGTGATCATGGCAGTCATTTTCAGAATAGCATGATGGCTGAGTTGGCTCTAAAATTAGGTTTCCGGTAGGAGCATTCATCTCCGTATTATCCTCAAGCCAATGGACAAGTGGAAGCCATGAATAAATCCTTGAAGACAATTCTTCAAAGGAAAATTGATAAAGCTAGATCCAACTGGCATATTATGCTATATCCTGCACTTTGGGCATACAGGACGTCAGTGAAAACTGCAACCGGATTTACTCCGTTTCAGCTAGTGCACGGGTTGGAATCCGTATTTCCCATTGAATGTGAGACTCCTTCTCTTAAGTTAGCTGTTGAACTTCTTCCTGACACTTCTAGTCTTGAAGAACGACTCCTTCATCTGGAACATCTCGATGAGCAGCGCCGGGATGCCGCCACGATGAATGAAGCTCATAAAAACCGAGTTAAAGCTCAGTATGATAAGGCAGTCAAACCTAGGGTTTTTTCAGAAGGTGACCTTGTTTTGGTCTATGCCCAAGAAAAGGATGCCCTGGGGGCAGAAAAATTTAAGTCTATGTGGTATGGCCCCTTCATCGTTAAAGCAGTCCTTAAGAAAGGGGCATATACCTTGGTTGATTTTGAAGGGAACGAGTTGCCGGAGCCCAGAAATGGGCTCTATTTGAAGAGGTATTATGCCTAGGCTTTGGCCTGGCATGTTGCTTTTGTATATAGTAGTTTTTATTTGTACATATCTGGTTTTTCGATCTTTGATGGGATGGTGATGTTTTTGATCTTCTTTGGCAGGTTGTGTCGGATGTTATGAGTCATTTTGGTTTCGCTGATGGTGCTAGTATGCAACTGGCTTTACTCCGTTTCAGCTAGTGCACAGGTTGGAATCCGTATTTCCCATTGAATGTGAGATTCCTTCTCTTAAGTTAGTTGTTGAACTTCTTCCTGACACTTCTAGTCTTGAAGAACGGCTCCTTCATCTGGAACATCTTGATGAGCAGCGTCGGGATGCCGCCACGATTAATGAGGCGCATAAAAACCAAGTTAAAGCTCAGTACGATAAGGCGGTCAAACCTAGGGTTTTTTCAGAAGGTGACCTTGTTTTGGTCTATGCCCAAGAAAAAGATGCCCTGGGAGCAGGAAAGTTTAATTCTATGTGGTATGGCCCCTTTATCGTTAAAAAATTCCTCAAGAAAGGAGCATATACCTTGGTTGATTTTGAAGGGAATGAGCTGCCGGAGCCCAGAAATGGGCTCTATTTGAAGAAGTATTATGCCTAGGCTTCGGCCTGGCATTTTTCTTTTGTATATAGTAGTTTTTCTTTGTACATATCTGGTTGTTTTTCGATCTTTGATGGGTTGGTGATGTTTTTGATCTACTTTGGCAGGTTGTGTCGGATGTCATGAGTCATTTTGGTTTCGCCGATGGTGCTAGTAGACACACTCGGAACTTAGCTTCCGCGGCTTGGGTGCTTCATTATCCATCCGGTCAACTGTTAGTATCAAGAGGGGTCTGCATTGGTCCTGCTTCCAATAATATAGCAGAATACACTGCAGTTGTTTATCTACTCTCGGAGGCAATATCTTTGGGTGTTGATTCGTTGGTAGTTTTCTTGGACTCTTAGCTGGTGGTGTCACATTTGAACAATACTTATCAGGTACGAGATCCATTTTTACTCTAGTTGTTCTTGAGGGTACGTTTGTTACAAATATCATTTCAATTTTTAACTTTCATTCATATTCCTCGAGCTGAAAATTGGTTGGTAGAATCATTAGCTAATCAAGCAATTGATTGGCATATTAATCATTCCATACAATAAAATTTAATCATAAAAAACATCATACATTTTCGTACATTTGTTACATCACATCAAAAATCGCTGTATATATATCATCAGAGTGTTCAAAACTATACAAAAATTTCGATCCATAAGTCATACAAAAATTGGGCTTATGCCCCAGATCATGTTCAGTCTCAAAAATATACAGTCATCTGAAACATCATATCTATCTACTACTGAGGTCCCTGCCTAGAAGTTGTGTTCCTATAGAACATGATCGCAGTGGCAACACGGCAGAATAACCGTACCCAGTCACGGGGTACTCCTACCACCTATCTCTGGATGGCTTCAGGTAGATCTTCCACTGCAGCCATAGGTACTTGGCGGGTTAATCCCTCCAAGTTCCTCTGTACAGCCTGGAGGGTTCTGTTTGGATCTACTGTATCCGCTTCGCCTCTGCGACACTAATGTCGTGGGTATCCCTCAGGTCGAACTGGTCCAATATCTATTTCATGATCATTTTGAAATTGTAAGTCATTTGAATCCAATCAAAAACATGTTTGATTTTCACATTTTTTCATACATATTGAAAAAAGTCAAAAAAATTATATAAGTCAAAAATTGTAAACTTACCAACTGTACCCCATGCTGCGCCTGGTGGAAGGACAAGATTTGGATCACCACGAAAGTCCATCTCGGCATAGGGATAGTCATCCAGAACGATGATTTGTTCTCTCCACCATTGGAAGAACTCATCATCCCAAGTGGTCTGGGGAACTTCACTTCCCCCCAATCTCTTCATCATGTCTGCCCAGCAGGAAATTCTTGGGTCTCTCGGGCTGCTGATGGTAGAGATCACTCTGGGTCTTAGTACTGGAATCTTCTCGAAGAAGAATGTCATTAAAATTGTACCATATCCAAAATGTTTTGTTTTTTCTTGGCGGATAGAGGTCAATTGTTGCTTCATGTTCATCAGTAGGGTTGTGCACCAATCATATACATGAGTTAAGCATTCCACTGCTATGCTCATTTGCGTCCTGGATGCCTGGTGTAGGGAAGCAGATCTTGCCACCCTGCCAATGGTGAAAAGGAGGATTTTCATGTGCAAATCCCTTAAATCTTTGATTGCAATTTGAGTTCCAACTTTCTTGGAACCCTCTACGCAGTACACGTGGACGTAATCTTCCACGGTTAGCCCTCCCAAAGGCTTACCGTGCAAGTCTACTGGCTCCCCCCTCCGGGAGAGTCCAGTAATAAAATATATATCTTCCACTTCAATGCGTATGGGCATCTGATCTATAATGAAACAGTCTTCTTCCGGTTCCCAATAGTTCACAAGCATTTCGAGCAACCGGACATTACTCTTCATATTTGGCATTTTAAAAAACTTGAGCAATCCACAATTCCGAAGAATATTCAGTGATACTTGGTCCTGCATGACTTCATTGTCTATTGCACTGTGTTCACGCTCTCTCCATGATATGGTCATCCTGCAAAATTTAAATAATTTGTTCATTAGCTACGCATTTTTGATTTTGGGTTGCGCATACGCGACTTTCTTTGTGCACAGTCGCGTATATACGCGACTTGGTCATTATCAACCCGCGTATGCGCAAACCCGTGATTTTTAGCAAGAGATTCTACGGTGAAAATTCCTAAATTTTAATTTATGAACGGACAAAATGAATAGCAAGGATGGTTGATGAGCTTACCTGACAAATTCAGTGAAGATTGACGGTCAGTTGCTCCTGTTTTGATGAAAGAGGCCTTTTTCTCCAGAGCACTTTTTCTCAAATCAGCAATGTAATAATGAACCAAATATGAGGTAATTTGTCTATTTATGCCCAAAAATTTGAAAATTTTCGCAAAAATTTGTTATGCTTATTTTTTCAATCTATCCTAAGCTGCATAACCCGGATGCTTGGAAGTGCCCAGATTGGTATATTTTCAGGTACATTTTGACGAATTTGAGATTTTTCCCGGTTTTTGATCCATGACTGCTAACCCATCATGGCAGGTATATGATCTTCACTGGCATATAGGTTAGGGAATCCACTTTCCGTTGCATTTTGCATACTAGCCTCCATTCTGATCACTTGCCATAGGGTCGATCCCATCAGGTCATGAGTATTACACCCATTTTACTCGCCGATTATTTAATCATGAATTGGTGGTAGAGCCTTCCTTTACATGGGCTTCCTAGTTAGTTCCTCGCTATCACTTGTTGCCCATGCTGCGTCTTATGTAGGCTCGGGAGTTCTCTTTAGTCCTGCCATGACTTATGTGTTGAAGCTTCATTCTTCTTCTTCTTCACTATCATTTTTCTGGCTATTACCCTAGAGGCTCCTTGGTATTGTTGAGTTGTATTACTGCATTGCATATTGGCTACTTGTTTATCCTGGCCTTTAGCCGGCTTCATTTGGACTCAATGTTTAAGCCAACTTTTGACCTTGACCATTTGTACAAGTTAAACCATTGCATGCACTTAGCTATCGCGACTTGACACCCTTTTACCCATGGATGGAACATTCCTCTGAGTATCGCTTACCAGTTTCCGCCACCTTGCATTGAGCATAGGATCGTTCCAATCCCAGGAACTAGTGCATTTTTTTCTTGATACTCGTTCTATCCATTGTACCATAGCATTCTTTTATTCTTTTTCAGGCTTATTATATGAAAAAGACAAAAAAATCAAATATAACAAAAAGAGCGGGAACGGGATGTAACTTCGTTATTTGATGGCAGTACAGTGTCAGTTTGTCACCCTTGAACAAAGCATATACACTTATATATTTCCTACATTTGGGATGGTTTTAGTTTTGACCTAGGTTCAACCTTTACCTTGTTTCACTTGTCAGTCCTCCCCCGGTTGGTTATCTCTTCCAATCATATGGAGAGTTTGTTCTGCCTCTTGCATAACAGACTTATACAGTGTCACTTTTTACTACCATGGTCATCATGAGTCATGCTTTTGTTCAAGGGAAGTCTAACCAGAGTCGGCCATTCTGCAGTGTCTCTTGACTCATTATTCGGTCGGCCTTCCCGGTCTTGTCAGTGTCTTGTTCTATCACATCAGATGTTTTGGTCCTCCGCTCGTGCTGGTTTGAGAAGGTCTCCATTGACTTCTTGCTGGCGGGTTTGTCTCTTATCGACTACGACACATTTCTCTGAGAGCAAACCTAGAGCCACACCCTGGCCCTATTTCCATCATTGATAGGTGACCTTGTGCTCAACATTTGATCATCATTATGGGTCTTTGACTGAGTGGTTTCCCCTATGTTCGACGTCAACATACATTATCACACTTGGGATTCGTGCAGTACCTTGATTTCCATTTGACCCTATCGGTGGATTTCTCGCCTCTGTGTCAGCTTTCATTATTGGTTGGTTCAGAGGGTTTCTTCCGTGCGCTAGCTTCATCTTGTGCATGTCAGAAACGTACTTCGGTTTAGTTCCGTCACTCTACTTCGTCCGATTCCTTCCAAATCTTGGCCTGCGGGTTACACTCGCACTGGAATGATGTGGGATGCCTTAATGCCTTCCTTCCAGCAGATCTTTTCCCATCGACTCCGACTCATTGCTCTGGGAATAAGGTCTAGAGTCTTTTTGTCAGTACCTTATGGTTTGCAGTCATCAGTGGTAGACTCTTCGCTATCGACAGTGGGGATTCATCATTGCCTCCTAATTGGTAGATTCTCTCAAGTGTTCGACTTCAACTTATTCATTCGCACTTGTTAGATTGTACTGGGGCACCTTGACACTCATTTTCATTATTGGTGAGTTGTCTCGCGTTGGTTAACGGTATTCATCATTGACTGGTAATCCAGCGATTTCTCACATGCTCAACTTCAGCTCATTTATTCCCATTGTGTAGAATTGTGCCATAGTGATCGGTGAAGACCTCGGGTTGCATCAGCATTTCTCGGTTCACTTTTGACAGTCCATTCAGTTTCTGCCAGTGATGTCGTTCACCTTTATATGTTGCAGTGTCAGTACAACATCATCCTATATGTTGGCTCCCGAGTTGCGTGATTGTACCGTTTATTCCACCTCTTATGATTTGGTACTTGGAGATTCAGTTACTTATATGATCAGACATCCAGTTTCAGCATCATTGATCATCTTTCTATATGTGATACTTGGACATTGATACAGACTTATACTTCCGAGCCATGCTTAGATGATTCATTGTGTACTTTCAGTTCAGCTATACTTGTATACATTTTGGATCTACTCTGTACTTTCCATATGATGTATTTTTGACTGAGCATGGGTATGCCCGCCTCAGCATGAGTTGACTCTCTGTGTTCTTTCATTGGTTTTTGGCAGGCTGAAATATGGTGAAGTCCTCTCTTGTCCTTGCGAAGTTCTTTCTATGTGCATAATACATTTCGGTTATCATGTACCCCTTCTGACCTCATATATTAGGGGGAATCTGTTATAGCATCATTTTTCACCCTCAGGTGATTCATGATTGTCTTTATGGCTTTGGGCACCCATTCCTACAGACTTGAACAAAATTCACTAAAAAACAGTGTTAAAATTCCCATACGCGGGTATGCCCAGAATTTTCCGCGTGTATACGCGATTCCATATGTACTTTTCCGCGTATGCCATTAAAATCATTAAAAATATATATAAAAAAATCCCTATTTTCAGGTTGGGTTGATGGTTACTCCAGTAGTTCAACCACCCCAGCACGTGGCCAACTGTTTTCAACTAATTGAAACTACTTTGAGGGAGTATAGAAGCCCCTCATGTGTATGGCCTAAGGGAGAGAGAAATTTTATAGACATTATACTCTGTTGGAATCCCAATTCAAGTCTGAATTCCCATGCCTCCTGCACTTTCCCAGATTTATATAGGAAACCCTTGTTTCCTGGAGATTTTCATCCATTTATATGCCATCTCGAGTGCACAAGTCTTGAAAGTATCTTAGCGAGGCAAGGGCGGGATGGATCCAGACGACGGTCTGTTCAAAGATCATGGAAGGATTCAGGTGATCTCTCCACTTTTACTACTGTACATGTTGTTCGTAATAATGAAGAACCATCTTGTTCCTGAACTTCTGTGTTAGTATCTACTTATATGTGTGAAAAGATTATCATTTAAGAATTTATTATGGTTTATATAATGTTTCACATGGATTGCACTAACGTTTAGGAGAAGTATATGCTGTACAACTAGGTTTCCGTGCACGTTCTTTCTTGTTTTCCAGGTTGAAGGAGGAAGAAGGGTTGCTGGGGGTTTGGACCCCGCGGGATCTACATCGAACGTAGGGCTACGGGTGAGTTCTGCTATCATTGTTATCTAGTTTTTTGCATTCAAGTATGGTTGTGTGTGAGTCCTTCTGAATAGCATGCCCTGATCTGTGGAGGTTTTGACCCAACAAACCTCTAGGGTGATTTTCCCCGAAACATAAATAGAAAGGTAAGTCAATTGATCTCTTACCTAAAAAATGAAGAATAAGTCTAAGATGGTATGAGTAGACCATGAAAAATCTTCCTTCATAGGTGAAATACTTTTGAATGACCATCAGCAGTTTTGCATAATTCTCCTTCATGAAACTCCTGGGGATAGCATTGTTCAAATCAAATTCA